>CAJQZJ010033410.1:434555-503818 GCA_907164525.1 Lophiomys imhausi | reverse complement strand
TGCTGGGGATAGAGCACATAGGACCCTGTGCAGGCTAGGCAAACACTTTACCATTGAGCCACACTTATAGTCCCCAAATACTTTTGAATTTTATCTTTTCAAAGAATTTGAATATTGAGGGTATATAGTCAAATTTTTACTGAGTAAGGATTCATGTTCCAAATTTATAGAAGATACATAAATGCTGGACTTAGAATCCTTTCACATGTATCATTTATTATACTATCATTAAATAAATTTATTTTTCTCTCATCAGAATATCTGGTCCTTGAGATTGTCTCCCTGTCCTCTGTACTCTGCCCCTGTCCCCTTTCCCCATCTCCAACTACCAAGTTCTAGTAGTCTGGAAAAATAAAATAAGAAGAGATGTAACAAAAGGAAATATTTGTGGTATTAAAGGTAAATTATCTAGCAGAAACTCAACATCGAGCATTACATGTGAATTTTAAACCCTGGAAGACTTTTCATTTGTACTTAGTTACATGTAAAGGATGCTCACTATTGGCAGTTCTGTTTAGCATGAACTAGAAGCTATAGTCAAAGAAATAAAAAGAAAAAAAAACCTAATTGTAAAGAATTGTAATTTTGGTTTTTCACAGGTTGGAAATTTGTAAGAAAAACTAGATGTAATATTAAAATTGGAATCCTATCCCCTACCTATCCACCTGTCAGCCACCCGACCCACATCTGAACAGAGTCCAAATGGGACACCAGATAGGAATTAGGACTTGGGACTGCTTGATACCTGACCTGAAATCCTAGTTAGAGACATCTAGGACCATAACCCTCCCTTACCTGCTGGCCTACAAGTCATCCTACTCATTGTGTAGACCTGGGAATTCATAGGCTTTGAACCTGGAACCTTTAAGTACCCAAAAACTGAAAACAAATCATTATTCAATTGGTCCACAACATGACAAGTTGGGTTTACAGCAAACAAAGATCCTAATACCCATCCAACACAAGCAAGACCTGATAGCCATACCAAGAAACACTTCAAACAGCCTAACTCTAGATTATATTTTTACATCCCATTAAAAACATACAAACAGAAAAACCACTAAGAACATGAATAGCCAAGACAATACATCTCTCAGAAAACAGCAACCCCAGTTTTCCAAGAAAAGTAACTTAGCTGGTACACACGACACAGACTTCAAGTAGCAATTATGAAGGAACTCAGAGGATATGACTAAGTTCCTGAATAAAGATCACAGAAACAGTTTAATAAAATAATAAAAACAGTTTGAGATATGAAAATAAAATTTAATAGAGACAGAATCTTTGAAGCAAAGTCTAACTGAAATAAAAGTCAAAATTAAAAGCTCAGGAAGTGTGTTGCAAGTTAATATGAATGTTGAGTCAGATATAGACCTTTAAACTCATGGAGATGGTTAGATAGTAGAATGTTAAAGTCAGGGGCCAAATATGTATAAACTGGACATTGGGAAGTTATACTGGGCCATTTAACTCTCATAAATGTGGCATATTTATATCTGTTGTTTTGTATAATACTTACTGTTATAAGAGAAGGAACCATCTGTTGGACTGAAAGGGGAAACTTCTGGGGGGAAGAGGGTGGAAGGGCAGGATAGGGAGGGGTTTGTGACTGAGATGTAACTTGAAGAAAAAAAAATAAAGTATTTATATAAAAAAAAAAGCTCAGGAAGTAAAAGAAATAGCTCAGAGGAAAGAATCACCAATAACTTAGATAAAGTGGAAGAGAGAAGGTGGGAGTGATATAATTATAAAATAACTTCTAAGGTAGAAGAGAGAATATCATGTCTCAAAGACAGTGTTGAAGAAATAAATCACTCAGTGAAAGAAAATGCAAAATAAAATAAAAAAATGGAAAGAAAGAAAGAAACAAAACATCTAAAAAATCTGGAACACTATAAAAAGACAAACCCATTAATCACAAATCTAGAAGGAAAAGAAACCCAAGTCAAAGGCACAGAAATATCTTCAACAAAATCATAGGAGAAAAATTCCTAACCTAAAGAAAGATGGATAAGTGTATAGAGCACAGAACGGATATTGAAGGACAAAACTATCAGTTGTAATCAAAAGAGAAAAAAGAAAATTTCATAATAAAAACATTTGATAAATTGATGTTCATTAATCCAGCTCTAGAGAGGATACTAGAAGAAATACTTAAATCTGAAGGAAAGATAAATACACCTAAGAGGACACAATAAATAAATACATAGATCAATTGATAAAAAATCCCCAGTTAACCAAAAGAGGCCCAAGAAAACAGTAAACAACAGAATAACAGGAATTAATAAACCCTGTTCAATAATAACTCAGTATTAACAATCTTGATTCCTCAATAGATTCAGACTAACAGAATGGATTAAGAAAAAGGATTCATCTTTTTGTTACCTCCAAGAGACACACTTTACTATATGGGACAGATTAGAGTAAAAGGACGGAAAAAGGTGTTCCAAGCAAATGAAACTAAGAACCAAATAGACATAGGTATTCTAACATCTGAAAAAATAGATTTGAAACCAGAACTAGTCAGAAGTGTTAGGGAAGGGCACTTCATAATTTCTAAAAGAAAAATCCACTGAGTGGATGTTACAATTCTAAACATTTATGTACCAAGAACACTCCTACTCAGTTTCATAAAAGGAAAGCATTAGATCTAAAAATACAGATATATCCTAGCAGAGATAGGAGGTTATTTTAATACCCTATTCCCACCAATGTCCAGAAAGGACTTATGGAAGAGAAAAAGTAGAAACTGCAGAGTCAAATGACATCATGAATCAAATAGTTCTATTGGACATCGATAGATCATTCCACTCAAACACTAAAGAAGACACTTTCTTTTCCACAGCCCATGAAACATTCTCCAAGTTAACCACATATTAGGACACAAAGCAAGTCTTAACAAATATAGGAAAATTGCAGTAATATCCTGCATTCTGTCTGGACAACATGGATTAAAGCTGGTTATTAACAACAACTGAAAAGGCAGAAACAACACATTACTGACAAAATTGGATCAAGGGAAAAATCAAAAAGGAAAAATTTAAATTTCTAGATTTGAATGAAAATGGGAACAACATATCAAAGTCTATGGGACATGATGAAGGCAGTACTAATAGGAAAGTTTATAGCACTAAATGCCTACATAAATGAAACTGGGAACTTATCTTATTAATAACTTAATGATCTACTTGAAAAGATTTAGAAAAATAAAAACAAACCATCCAAAATAGAAATAAAATCAAACTTGGTGCTAGAATTAGTGAAGTAGAAATGGAAGATATAAAGAATCAATGAAATTAAGAGTTGGTTCTTGGAAAAACTAAAAAGATTGATGAACCTTTTACCAAATTAACCCAAAGAAACAGGATGGAAATTAATAAATTTGGAGATTAAAATGGAAACATTAAACAGGGCCTGAAGAATTCAGATAATCATACATTAAAAATTTATAATCCCTGCCCCTAGAGACATTGCAGATATGGCTCCTGTGTCACATGTGTATCAATAGGTGGCAGAAAGAAGAGAGTCTATGTCTACATTTAGTGTTCTGACCTATGACTATCTGAATGATTAGTAGCCTAATATCCCCTGAAAAAAAAAAAAGCCTGAAACCTCCACCAGTTCAACGGCAGGGGCCCCAGACAGGGAGTTAGCCTGTGACTACCACCAGTCCAGCACCAGTTAAGCAACAGGTGGGTTCCCAGGAAGCAAGCCAGAGACTCGAATAACTCTGCCTGGCACTACAGACCCCAGGCAGATGGCCATTTGGGAGAGCTGGGTAAGAAGCAAGCCCGAGACAATCACCAGACTGGTACCATGGGGCCTGGACAGAGAGCTAGCCTGAGATGAGCTCTAGTCTGGTGTCATGCAAGCCTGGGGGGGTCATACCATACTGGAAAAGACCCCTGCTAGGTGCCATAATACACAGTGCATAAGTAGGGCTTGAGTCTTCTGAGACCACTCCTGAGACAAGCCCAGATACACAGAGACCCTGGGCACCACTAAGAGGAACAAATAAGTGGTGGAGAAATGGAACAGAAAGAGAAACAGAAGAATGTGGGCATAACGAAGACAGAACTGGAGACTGAGGGTAATGAGGAACAGCCTGATGTGAGTAGGCAGTGATGCCATGTAGGACCATGGTGTTTTGAAAGCAAGAGAGTTGTTCCTGTGTTTTACCAGCTCCAGCAGTTGGGAGAGCAGGCCCTGCACCTTGCCTGGGCAGCATAATATAGCTGGCCCTGGATGTGAGCGTTGTGGTGAACTAGCCCTGAGGGTGTGAGTGTGGGAGAGCCAACCCTGCCTTTTGTCTGCTTTGTGGTGGTGTTGGCAAGTGAGAGATTCTCTTCCCTCCCTTTTGACCTCACCACTAGTGGCAGACCAGAGATCTGGCCCTGATGGGGTAGGTCCCAGGATCACGGGAATTGTCTCTGCCTCTCACATGTTGTGGCACTTGAGAACAGGCCCTGCATCTTGTCTTGGCAGGACAGTAGAGCTGGCTCTGGATGTGGGGGTTGCAGGTGAACAGCGCCAATGATGTGAGCCTAGGAGCTGGTCCTGGCTCTTGTCCACTGAGTGATGGTATTGGCGAGAGAGATCCCCTCCATTCTCTTTTGCCCTTGGCAGGCGAGAGAGTTGGCCCTGATGGGGGTCATGAGAGCAGGAGAGCTTGTCCAGCCTCTTACCTGCTATAACACTCAGTAGAGTAAGCCTTTCACCTTACCTGGGTAGCACAGTAGAGCTGTCCTTGGGTGTTTGGTGCAGGCCCAGAACCAATGTTTCAGATTGACCCACCCCACCATCTACCCTTTTGATGGACTGCAGGAGTGCATGGGGAGGTCAGTTCTGCAGACCCAAAGCTGTAGGATCTCCGTGACACAGGGCAACAACTGGATATCTGAGGGGTCCCAGTGAGGTTCTAGTGTTGACAAGGTAGCAGAAGTCAGAGGCCTCATACCAGACCAAGGGAGTCATTGTGATGAACATTTGCATTGAATATTTACCTTCCACAATGAAAATTTTTTTTTCTTTTGGGAGAGGTTGCAAGGGTGGAGGGCAGGTCTGAAGGGAGGTGGAAGATGAGTAGGATCAGGGTGCATGATGTGAAAATCATACACACAAAACAAAAAAGATAAAATAATGATTATCATAATAATAATAAAATTTGTAATCCCCTGCCCCTAGAGGCATTGCAGATGTTGCTGTTGTGTCATATATGTGTCAATAGGTGATAGAGAAGAAAGAGGCTATATCTACACTAAGTGTTCTGACCTATGAACATCTGAATGATTAGAAGCCTAACATTCCCTGAGAGTGAGCCTGAGACTACCATCAGTAGGGAGCAGGGAGCCCAGACAGGGAGCTAGCCTGAGACAACCACCAGTCCAGTGCCAGGCAGGCCTGGACACACACTGGAAATTTAAAGAACCCCTCCTGGGACCACAGGTCTCTGGTGGGAGTGAGCCTGAGACAAATGTCCACTCAGGTATTCAGAGCGAGGAGGAAGCCCAAGACAACCACCAGACTAATTCTATGGAGCCTGGACAGGGAGCTAGTCTCTGATGAATACCAATCCAGCACAGTGCAGTCCTGAGGGGAGGGGGGCAGACCATGATCGAGATGACCCCTGCCCAGTACTATAATACATAAGCAGGCCATAGCACTCCTCAGTCGACCCCAGACACTCAAGAGACCCTGGGTACCACTAAGAGGAGCAAGTGTTAGAGAAGTAGAAGAGAAAGAGAAACAGAAGAATGTAGGCACAATGAAGAGAGGCAGAGCTGGAAATTCAAGGGTAGTGAGGATCAGCTGATGTGACTAGCTGATGATGCCACCTGGGACAATGGTAGGGTCTTGGCCTGTGCTGCAACTAGGGGCCATGCCTTGGTGTGTGCCACTGCAGCAGCAGATGTCTGTTGCCACCAAAGACCAGGTGGACATCCTTGGTCTGGATTGACACCCAGGGACTTGTGCATTGATGTCTGAGGGCAGTTCAGTACTGGCCTCACCCTCACCTGGATGTCTTGGGAGAGCTAGCCCTATGAGAATGAGAGTGGTAGAGTTGACCCTGCCCCTAGCCAACTGTAGTACTTGGGAAAGCAGGCCCCATTCCTCACCTGGGCATTGTGAGAGAGGTAGCCCTATAAGAATGAGAGCTAAAGAGCTGACCCCTCCCCTACCCAGCTGCAGTACTTGGGAAAGCAGGCCCCTCACATTGTGGGAGTTGTAGGAGAGCCAGTCCTGAGGATGAGAGTATGGGAGAGCTGGCACTCTCTCTGTGGTAGCATGGGCAAGGGAGAGATACCCTCCTCTCCACTCACCATCTATAGAAGATGGGAGACCTGGCCCTGGGGTCATGAAAGCAGGATTTCTGGCCCTATCCTTCACCAGCTGTAGCATTCAGGAGAGCAGGCCCTGCCCCTGACCTGTGTAGCACAATAGAGCTGGAACCTGGTGGAAGTAGCACTGGTGAGCCAGCTCTGAGAGTATGAGTGTGGGAGAGATGGCCTTGTACTTACCTGCTGTCTGGTTACATGGGCAAGGGAGAGATGCCTCCCCCTCTCACCCCTTGCTACCTTCAGCAGAACAGCTTGCCCCACCCAGATCATCAGAGCAGGAGAGCTGGCCCTGGCCCTCACCTGCTACAGCAATCAGGAGAGCAGGCACTGTACCTCACAATAGAGCTGGCCTTGGATATGGAGATTGCAGGCCCTGAGTGAGTGTGGGACAGCTGACCCTGCCTTTTGTCTGCTAGACAGTGACGCAAAAGAGGGAGAGACACCTTCTTTCCCTCCCTTGTCCCTCACTGTCTATGGCAGATGGGAGAGCTGGCCCTTGGGTTATGGAAGTAGGGAAACTGGCCATGTACCCTGACCAGCTGAAACACTTGAAAGAGCAGGCCCTGCACCTCTCCTGTGCAGTAGGGTAGAGCTGGCCTTGGTTGTATGGATGGCTGATGAACCAGCCCTAAGGGCATGATAGCCCTCAGGGTGACCATCTCTGATACCTCTCAGGCCCAGATCCAGGGCTTTGTATTGGCCCACCCCAACATCTACCTCATTGATGGACTGCTGGAGTGCATGAAGGGGCTGGTCCTACAGATCCAGAACCACAGGATCTCCATGACACAAGGCAACAGGAGGATATCTGAGAGGAGTCCCAGTGAGTTTCCAGTATTGATAGAGTAGCAGAAGCCAGCCAGAGGCTTCATACCAGACTGAGTTATTCCAAAGAAATGTGAACAAAAGGGTTTATACTGTGGGGCACACTGCAACACACTACACAGGTTTCACAATGATTTTTTTTTTTTTTTTTTTTTGCTCTGTTGTGGGGGATGTTGCTAGGTTTGATGGTGATATAACAGGAGGGAGAAATGAGTGGGATTGAGGTGCATGATGTGAAATTCACAAGAAACCAATAAAAAGTTAAAAAAAAGTAATCCACTAGATAACCTAAAAGAAAGGGATGAATATATATCTCCTAAGTTAACTCAAGAAGTAGATAATTTAAATAAACCTATAATATTTAATGAAATGTAAATGATAATCAAAAGTCTTCCAGCTGAAAAAAGCCTAGGGCTAGATTGATTAAGCACAGATTTCCCATCAAACCTTCAAAGTAGCACCAGTACTTCTCATTTTGTAAAATAGAAACTGAAGAAATATTTATATATTCTTTTTTACAAAGCCAAAATTACCCTGATGCTCAACAACAACAAAAATATGGTACAATATCTCTAATGAACATAGATGCAAAATTTTTCAGTAAACTACTTGCAAACCAAATTTAAGTACACATAAAAAATTATCTACCATGACCAAGCTGGGTTCATCCCAGAGATATAGTGGTGGCTCAATATATATGAAGCTATAAACATAATCCACTACCATAAATATAATAAATAAAAGAGAGAAACCATATGATAGTCTAATCAAATGCAGAAAATCCAGTATCCCCTAATGATCAGAGTAACTGAGAGACTGCAGATACAAGAACCATATCTCAACATAATAAAGGCAGTATACATGCTCATAGTCAGCATCTCTCTAAACCAACAGATGCTAAAAACATTTCTCCTAAAAATCAGGAACAAGACAAGGACATTCACACTATTCCTGTTTAGTAGAGTGCTTGAAATCTTTTTTTCTTTGGTATGCTTTTTTTTTTTTAATGTTTATTATCACCTGAAGTGCTTGAAATCTTAACTAGATCAGTATGACAAGGAAAAGTGATTAAGGGAATACATATAGAAAAGGAAGAAGTCAGTATACACTCATTTGCAGGTGGTATGAATTATACATGAGGAAACTTTTACAGCCAATAGATATAATCATTAAAGTAGTATAATTCTAAATCAATCCACAAAATCTTCCTTCCTGTAGACAGGCAACAAACATATTGAGAACAAAATAAAGGAAACAGTACCATAGTAGCCTCAAAGAAGTCTCTAGAGTGCATCTAAATGAAAGACTTGTATAATAAAAACTTTAAGAAAGTGAAGAAATTGAAAGGAACAAGATGGAAAGAAACTGAAAATAGCAGAAGATGGAAAGACCTATCATGCTTATGAGTTGGTAGGATTAATATTAGGAAAATAGCCATCTTACGAAAAGCAACCTACATATTCAATGAATGCATCTTCCATCACAATGCCAACACAGTTCTTTACAGAAATTGTAAAAACAATCGTAAGTTTCATATGGAGGCACAAAAAACCCAGAATAACTAAAACAATCTTGAGGAATAAAACAACCACTGAAGGTTTCACCACTTCTGGTTTTAATTCATACTACAGAGCTGTAAAAAGCAGCATGTTACTGGCATAAAAACAGATGCATTGGTCAATAGGATAGAATTGAAGACCCATATTTAAGTGCTTACACCTGATTTTTTACAAAGAAACCAAAACTACACACTGGAAAAGAGGTAACAACTTCAACAAGTGGTACTGGGCAAACTGGAAAGGAAAAGACTTTTCTGAACAAGAGCCCAGTAGTGCAAGCATAAGACCAACAGTTGACAAATGGGACTACGGTTAAACTAAAAAGCCTCTTTCAGAAAAAAACAGTATCATTGCCAGTGAAGAGGGAGTCTACAGAGTGGGTTTTTCTTTTACTAATTGTATGTCTGACATGAATTTAGTATCTAGGATATGCACAGAAATATAAAAACATCTAAACATTAAGAAAGCAGACAACCCAAGTTAGGGAGACATAGAACTAAACAGAGTTCCTTTTAAAATGTTCAAAACCGAGACAGGCTGTGGTGATACATGTCTCTAATCCCAGCACTCAGGAGGCAGAGGCAGGTTGATATGTGTGAGTTTATAGACATAGTGAATTCCAGGATAGCTAAGCCTACACAGAGAAACCCCTGTCTTGAAAAACAAAACAAAAAAGTTCAAAACTTAAGTCATCAGGGAAATGCAAATTAAAACTAACGCTTCCTAATGGTATCATACCTAGAGATACTTAAAAATAAAATGTGAAGCTTTGACCTCTTGATACCAACCGTCTAAAACGGTCTAGGATAGTTAAAACAAACTCCTAGTCATGCAAACATGTCACTTTGTTAGCTACTATGACAGTCTATCACAGATATTCTCTAAACTACCCAGTAATCAAGTTGCTAAGAGACAAGCAACATTTGCTTATCTAAATACAAGAGATGGATAGGGCATCTTCAAAAACCCCAAGAGATCTGCAGAATATGGCATTCAAAGATGTTATCTTAAATCAAGATTTTTTTTTTGATATTGAGACATATCAGCACCTGACAGCACCCCCTATTCTACTCCAAGTAGAAGATAAGCATCGAAGAACCTCCACTGTAAGATGGTTGAATTAGTGGCAAGCCTTTGTCTTGGCATGAAAAAACCCCTTGCACCAACTGCAGACAGACTGCTGTCCAAAAAGGACAAAACTTGGTAGCAGGGAAGTCGACAGCCTAACTCTGCCAAGACAGGGTATGTAAGTCCTTCATAATCCCTGCTCTACAACAAATTCTGTCAGAGAAACAGGACCCAAAGGCTGAAGACTGATGCTGGAATGTATGGAGAGAAAATGGGAACTGTCCAGGCAGTCATTGGTATGTTCTTTCTTAGTTTTGGAAGCTGCAGGCCCTGCACTTCCTATATAAGCAAATATATTTATCCCTCTCAGGTCTCTGAGGTGGTTGAAGAATAGCCAGCTAGAGTCTCATAGTTAAATTTTGAATTGTTTAGGAATCAAGAGGGTGTTATAGATCTAAGAAGATACTCTTAAAAGTGTATTGCAAGATAGTATGAATGTTGAGTCACATATAGACCTTTAAACTCATGGAGTTGGTTAGATAGTAGAATGTTAAAGTCAGGGGCCAAATATGTATAAACTGGACATTGGGAAGGTATACTGGGCCATTTAACTCTCATAAATGTGGCATACTTATATCTGTTGCTTTGTATAATACTTACTGTTATAAGAGAAGTAACCATCTGTTGGACTGAAAGGGGAAACTTCTGGGGGGAAGAGGGTGGAAGGGCGGGATAGGAAGGGGGAATAGGGAGGGGTTTGTTACTGAGATGTAACTTGAAGAAAAAAAAATAATAAAGTATTTAAAAAAATACTTTCATCTTACACCACTTATAATGACATGTATGTATCAGCAAACACTGGTGGTTTGGGGAAAAGAGTAATACTTATTGCTAGTACGAGTGCAAACTAGTACAGCTACTATGAAAATCAGTATGGAGATTCCTTAAAAGATACCTAAAGATATCCAAGCCTTACTACAGAAATACTAGCTTATCCATGTTCATTGCTGCTATTTTCATAATAGTTAGGAAATAGAAACAGCATAGATGTCCATTGGTTGATGAATGGATAATGAAAATGTGGTACATTTACACAGTGGCACTTCTGGGAAGGGGAAAGTCAGTTTTGTTCAGTTGTGTGACACCTGGTATATTGACCACACTCCATGGCCAGCCCCACTCCCAGAATAGTCACCCCCCAAAAAAAAAATCCATAGGTTTTGTTTGTTTGTTTTTTTCTTAGAGAGAAAAAAAGTGAGATAGAGATTATCTATCTCTATTGAATCGGGTGTGTAAGGAGTTGGGAGATCTCTGAGGAGTTGGTAAAGGGTATGAATATGATCAAAATACATTTTATGATATTCTTAAAGAATTAATAGCATTTAAAAATATTAAAGCTGGTAGGCAAACTGCATATTGATTATAAATCATCCACATTCAAGTAAACAAAATATAATTTTTTGTTAACATTTTTAATGTTTAATAAAATTATTAGGTAATTTTACAGAATGTTCCTAAAATATGTTATACATATATAGAAAGCTCCTCTCAAACACCAGTGATTATCAATAGAAAGAGCCCAGTGACAGGTGTGTGTTACCTGTTTGGGATTTGTGGTCACTGGGTTCCTAAGACAGTTCCAGACATTTCTGGCTATTATTATTGCTCTTGGTTTACCCTCCAGAACTTGCTTATCAGACATCTATTGCTTAAGACACCACATATAAGTCATCAAACATAGAAATATCAACTGGGACTGACCTAGAAGCTTCATCACTATTGACTAATTTTCAAAGTTCTATAAGGTTCTGTGCATGTTACCAGTTGAGAAAACTCAATAGTCTTACTCAGATGCAAATTGTGCAAACTACAGTAAGTACTTACCTAGCAAACTATGTTCACTGGTGCGATAGAGCCACAGATGTTATAGAAATGACCATTCACTTTTAAATTGGCTTTAATGCTAACTGCACAAGATGGAACCCATGTCTGGTATTGTTAACTGAGCCAAAGCTCCAAGACTGGCTAGATCAAGGGCCGTAGGATGAAACCATTATTATTCTGCTAAATGGACAAGTAATATACTACTGTTTAAATTCTTATACATGTAAAGATTATTTATTAACTCTCATCAGAAAAGCTTTTTTTGCAGTATGCAGAAGGTATACTTATTACTTTTCTATTGCTGTAATAAAATGTCATGACCACAGTTGGCTGATGGAAGAGTTTATTTGGTTATGGTTACAAAGGAGAGTTCATTATTATGAGCTCTCAGGAAAGCATAACAGCAAGTCCTAGTAAGAGAAAATTTGGGAGATCACATCCTCAATCATAAGCACAAAAGAGAGCAAGCTAGATAGAAGTAGGGAGAGGCTTTAAACTATCAAAGTGTTTAAATGCTGAGCCTATGGAGGACTTTCTCAGATCACCACATTCCACTCTCTGGACTTGATAGGTCCATGGATGTCATTGTGGGAAAATATGCTTAGTCTGACATCAGCAGTCACAATAGTCTTTCACAGTCTCAACATTTTTTCAAAATCCTAAGTCTCTTCTGAAATTCAAGGCAATCTCTTAATTGTAATTCCTTATAAAATCTAAAAGTAAATTACATACTACCAGTGTATAGTGACAAAAGATATACATAACTATTTCAAAGACAGAAAAGAGGGTATAGTGAGGAAATACACATTGAAGCAAAACCGAAACCCAGCAGGGCAAACACCAAATTCTACAGCTCTATATGGCATGTCAAAGGCCTAAAATGTCACCACCTCTCCAGCTTTGTTTCCCACCACATACCTCCCCCCTTTCTGTCTCTGTCACTGTCTGTTTCTCTGTGTCTGTGTCTGTGTGTGTCTCTCTGACTGGATCTACTACCTGCATACAACTGTCCTTTGCATATATTCTATGGCTCTTGCAACTCCTAACATCCTGGGGAGTTGTACAACTCAGGCTTTACTTTTATAGCTTGAAATGGCTTTTCAAGGTCTCCTCCCTCAGGGTCTTTTTGACTCTCTTGCCTGGCCTTAGTGGCTCTCTGAAACAGCAAAGGAAAAGTCCACACCTTCTTCATTCTTGTGTTGTTTGTGCCTCTAAAGCCAGTACCACATGACAGCATTGGCAGATTTCACTGTGAGTGTGTAGAAGTCCATCCTAGGCCCCCTTGAGCCACATTAGCAGCTGCTTTTGTTGACAGTTTTATCTAGGAACAGAAAAGTCCTTAGGCCTTTCGTTTTGCAAGTTGGAAGTTAGCTGAATAGGTCTTACTCTGAGGGCCCCCCTTTCCTTTATTCCAGTGCTGAACAACCGTCTCGTCTCCTGCACTAATCTCCTTAACAACTACAGCCTCTCTCCCAGAATATGCATTGGCTGTAATATTCTTTCCAAGTGCTCTTTTCCTCTCCAAACTGTACATTTTTCTCTGCTTGCTTTTTTTCATTGTAGATCTACATGTGTGTTATCAGTAACAACCATGCCATAGAAGTTAGCCCTAGGCAAATTCTTCAAACATGGGCAGAATACAGCCTGATTCATTGTCCAAATATCACACAAATGTCCTATAGCCCAGGACAAATTGCCAATATTGGTCCTCTCTGAAAGCTCTTGAGCTGGGCCTTCGTAATCCATGCCCAGTACTACTGTCTTCCAGAATTCTACTAGAGTGGCTTATTAAGCTCTGCTTGCAGCACCCAAATACTCTTATAGTACAAACTCTCCCACATTCTTCAAAAACAAAAACAAAACAAAAAACCATGATCAGGTTTTTCACAGCAACAACCTACTTTGGTACCAATTTCTGCATTAGTTATTTTCTGTTGTTATAAAATGGTATGAAAAATTTCAATGTGACCAATTTCATCTTGAGGAAAAGAGATTATTTTGATTTATTATTGTAGATGAATAATATTTCAACATGGTGAGGCAGAGGCATGGCAACAAGCAGCAGGCATAACAGCAAAAGAGGAAGCAGAGAATCATATTCACAACTACAAGCTTAAAACAGTGGGCTGGAAGTGGGTTGATACTTTAAATTCTCAAAGCTCACTCCCAGTGATCCATTTTCTACAGTAAAGCTGTACCTCTCAAAACAGTGCCACCAAGTGTTTAAATAATGTTTGAGCCTATTGGGGGAGGGGTTCATTTATCATTCAAGCCACCGAAGAGGCTTCAGCATGCAGAAAATAAAGGACTGTGGAGCGTTTAGCTCTAAATGGGACATATCACACCGCCCGCTCCCATTCCCCACCATCCAGTGCTTAGCAGTCACCATGGAATGGAAGTAGAAAGATTGTGAGAGCTAAAGGTATTCATCTGCAGTGAAATAGTGTTTGCAGTCTCGCAGCAGATAGGACTGTATGCACAGTATTTGTACAATATAAGTTAGCCAGAATCTCAGCATGACTAGGGAGGAGCTTATGAAATTACAACAGCTGAGGAATTACTGGAAGTTGATGGGTATTGGAAGAGTAGGAATAGATTTTTTTTTTTAAGGATATGACCCCCAAGAGACTGTTCATGCTTTAGTAGGTGGCCCTCCATCTTTGAACATACAGTGGGTTTAAAACTAAAAGTCTAGGAAGCTGGGAGGGAAAACTAAGGAACAGAACATAGGACTTGGACTGAGGAAAGGGGTAGTGAATTTGATCAAAACACATTATAAATGTTGTATGACTATGAAGTAAAATATTTTTAAAACATAAAAAAAACAAATAGTTCTGAAGCAAAAAGGTAAAATTTATTAGATAAGCTAACTCTTAGTAGAATGTTACACTTGAAACAAGAAAACCATAAAATATTAAGGATATTTTTAGTATCTTATGGAGTAATAATCTTTTAACTAGTTAGGAATAGATATATAGACAAATGAAAAGTCTAAAATCAGATCCAGAAAGAAAAAGTATATTGATTGGATTTAAAGTCACAAATGCCTGTCCTTGAAAATGAAAATGCACGAACTTGAAAGCAATACTTGCATATGTATAAGTGATAAGGAATTTGTTTGCTTGGTTGGTTGGTTTTTCAAGACCAGGTTTTTCTGGGTAACAGAGCCCTAGCTGTCCTAGATTCACTTTGTAGACCAGACTGGCCTTGCTTGAACTCACAGAGATCTGCTTGCTTCTGCCTCCCAAATGTTGGGATTAAAGGCATGTGCTACCTACCACGCCTGGTCTAATCAGGAATTTTTATCCAAAAGAATACTTACAAGGCCATATAAAAAGAAAAATAAAAAATGGTCAAAAAGCTTGAATATGTATTTCACCAGAGAACATACACAAATTATCAGTATGAACAAGAAAATAAACTGGACATTATTAGTCACTAGGGAAATAAGGTAGCCTTTTAGCACCCTTAGAATACAAAAATCTTGGTGAAGAATTGATCTGAATGCAAAGTGGTGTCTCCACTTTGGTAAAGAACTTGGCAGTTTCTCAAAACGTTAAACATAGGATTACCACAAAACTCACTGGTTCTCTTGCTCTGTAACTATCAGGTAAAAATGAAATTATAGTCCATAGAAAGATTTACAAACAGTGTTCATAGCCACACCATTCATAAAAGTTCCAAAGTGGGAAGCCACTCAATTCTATTACCTAGCAAACTGATAAACAAATGTGGCATGTCTATACAATGAAATACTATTTAACAATAAAGATTTAACAACATGCTGCAAAATGATATATCCAGGAATAAAAACTCAGCACCAAAGAACACATAAGGTATCATTGTATTCACATGTAATATTGAGAAAAGGTACATTCTCAATAACAGAAAAGAAATAAATTTACAGTAGTAAGCTTCATGTATAGAAAGCCATTAATTATATACAAACATATGCTTTAGCACTTTGAATTTTATGGGTAATAAAGATGGTGTAATAGTTGAAATAAATGTCTTGATAATTGTTCTTCTCTAATACACTGTTTTGTAACCGAACTTTTAAATTATTATTTAACACTTATTTATTTATATATTCTTATATATTCTTCAACCTTCCCCTCCAATTTCATCTTTTTTTCTGTTTTGAATAATGTAGTAAATCCATTTAGTGCTGCTTATATGTGCATGAGTGTAGGGCCATCCATGGGCACAGTGGAAATCTTCAAGTGAGAACAGCCAAAAATAAATAGGCCTGTAACCGATCTTTTAAATTATTATTTAACACTTATTTATTTATTACTAAATTCACTTATAACAAACACCAACAATTTCTTAACTATTAATCCTATAAATTCCTACAACCCCTTTAACCTATCCACTAAACCTATTGATAATTATAACAACTACTTTCATAACCTTTTAGAATGATACAGTCTCTGGGGCAGGTCCTCAGTCGTCAAGAACACAGTCTTTGTTGTAGATTCTTTAACGCACTTAGCAGTCCTTTTTCTGGATCTCTCAGATGCAGGTTCGTCAGGGTAAGTTGGTTATTGCAGTCTCACCTTAAATAAGGCTTCATGCTTTCTTCTCTGTGGGAGACCCCAGCCGTCTGCAGGCCAACTTACTTCTTTTGAATCAGGAACTCAGTTGCTCTGCCTCAGTCCTTAAAGCCAGGCAGTTTCCCCTAGGCCACTGATCGGACAGATCAAACCCCTCCAGGCAAAAGCTGAGCCACAGGGTCCAGTCCTTGGCCTTTTGGTGTCTTGCTCAGGCTTTCTTTGCTCACCAGCTTCTTTCTGCTTCAGGGAGAGAGCTGGCCATCAATGGCCAGCCCTTTTTTCAGCAGGACTCTTGGAGCTCTCTAGCATCAGGGGCCTCTTCCCTTTCTGTGCTCCATGCACTGTCCTTAAATAGGAGGAACTCTGTTTTAGCTTAATTTGGGCTCCGCCCACTTAGCAACTGAAAACAATGTCAGGCCAGATACTTTGTTTCTTCAAGTCCATTAAGTCTTTCCTGTTTTTCCTGACTTCAACCTTGTTTTTCAGTCTATTAAGTCTCCTGTTTGTTTCCTGTTTTTAGTCCACATGCTGATAATGCTCTTCATGCCCCGAATTAAGAGACAGTATCAGAAACCCCTATATATTTTCTAAATCTAATTTATCTAACCCCTACACTGTTTAGTAAAAATGAATTGTCATGGGTAAAGGAACTACATGTGAAAACCAAAATTCATACAGGCACATAAAATATTTGATTTTCGCCAGGTGTGGTGGCACTTGCCTTTAATCCCAGCACTCGGGAGGTAGAGGCAGGCAGATCTCTTCAAGTTCAAGGCCAGCCTGGTCTACAAAGAGAGTCCAGGACAGTCAAGGATACACAGAGAAACCCTGTCTCGAAAAATTTTTTTATTTTCAATATTTTCTTGTGTACAAAAAGAAAATCATAAAAAGACAAAGTTTGACTATAGCATATGAGTACAAAACATCTGTATAAAGAATGCTTTCACTTTATGAAATTGGTAATTATTACTTAGAATATACAAAACTATTTTGGAGTTCTTGAAAGGCCCAAAGCCTAATTATAAAGTACCAAATGGAAAGTCTTCATCTAGAATATATGAAAATATGCTGTACCTCAGTAATAGGGAACTTCAAATTAAAATGACAATTGTATAATTATATGTTAGATAAATGTTTTATATCAGCTTTAGATGATCATTTAATAAAAACAGGATTGAAGAGTAGATAGTTATAGTCTCACAGTTAAATTTTAAGTTAAAAGGATGCTGTAGGTCTAAGAAGATGTTTCTAAGTTGATAATGCAAGTTAGGATGGAAACTGAGTTAGGTATAGAACTTTAAACTCGAGATAGAGAGGCAACAGAATATTAATATCAGTTGCCAAATACATATGAACTGGACATTGGAAATGTATTTTGTACCTTATAATTTTCATAATTGCGGGCCAATTGTTCTTATTGTTTTGTATTTATTGTTATAAGAAAAAGAGCTTTTTAGTTTACTAAAAGGGGGAGCTGTTGGGGGAAAAAGATACAGCTTAAATTAGAAATAAACCAAATAGGAGGGTAAGGGGAAAGAAGGTGGGAGGGGGAGGAGGGGGCAAGGACTGTGATTGAGATGTAACTTGAAGAAATAAATAAATGTTGAAAAAAAACAGGATTTCAAATTTAAATTGACTTAATTTCATATATCAGAACCACCCAATATCTCTGAATTTCCACCTAAAAGAAAACTCTTACACTTGATCACAGCCAGGCATTTATGAAATAAATAGAAGCTGGTTTGGCCCTCTAGTAAATTTGTACCTTGTACCAATTAAAGAATTTCAAGCCAAAGTATTATTTTAAATCATGTATTAGTTTCCTTTTGCTATTTTAACAAAGATCACAAGTTTGGTGGCTTAACACAATTTATCTTGCATCTTATAATTCTAGTGGTCAGCAGTCTGAAATGGGTGTCTTAGTGGTATAGGGTATGCTCATTTTCTGCATTTCAATATTTAGAGGCATCCAAACAGCATGGCATTGATCTCCTTTACATGATAAGGAGCCACCAGTAGTTGTTAAGTCTTACAATACAATTTTATACTTAAAGGAATAAATGATAGTCTCAAATATTTGCAAAGATAAGAACTATTAAAAAATCAAATATTTCAAAAGAATTGAACAGAATTTGTATATATTAAATTACTCAGGTTAACAAATCAGAGGATAAACTTCCTCCTCTGATCATGAGGAAGTAACAAGGTTTGGATTGTCATCTGTAGACACCTAGTTAACTAGAACACACACATACACACGAATACACACATACATTTTAAATTTTTTTTAACATTTATTTATTGTGTTTTTGTGATTGTGCATGTGTGTGAGTGTGCCATGTACACACACATGGAGGACAGAAAATTAGCAGGATTTGGTTCTTTCCTTCCACCATGTGCACTCCAGGTATACACAGGTACCTGAGGTTTAGGAGCAAGTGCCTTTGACCTCTGAGCCATTGCACAGATCCTGGAGCATATATTTAACAGAAAATTTGTGACATTGGAAAACAAGGGGCAGAGAGTGGTGGGGGCCGGCATAGGTTAGGAGGGCATGATAAAAACAAAGTATAGTTACATATGTAATAAAATGGCATAATGAAACCTATTACATTGCATGCTAACTTCAAAATTCCAATTAAAAAGACAAAAGAAAGTCAGGACAGAAAACTAGTTATGAACTCCTGGATTACCTCAGCTTTGTACCAGTATATACTTTTCAGATTGTAACACCAATAGGGTAATCCTACAACGAACCCAGTTGTCTGGCTGACTTGAGAAGACTAAGACCAGCAGTCAAATGATAATGAAACGAAGTTAGATCTTTGAAAAGATATGCAACATTAATAAACTCTTAGCTAAACTAGCCCAGAATGGAGAGAGAAGAACCTAATTAATAAAACTGAGGCATGTTTCAACAGATACAGTGGCCCTGATAGGGTATTTTGAATACTTGGAATTCAACAGATTGGAAAATCTACAGGAAATGGATAAATTACTAGACATAAGGCCTGTAAAAATTAAACCATCAGGATAAACTCAATCAAAACAGATTTACAAAGAGTAATGACATTGAAGTACTAATAGTCTCCCAACAAAGATAAGCCTAGAACTGGATGGTCTTATTTCTAGATTACTAAATTTTGTTAAGACATTATGGTGATTAACATTGTCTGCTTATAGAATCTGGTACTGTAGGAGCTAAGCTTCTGGGTATAATTGTGAAGTACTGTGTAGATGAGGCTAAAGGCAGTGGGAAGAGTCACCATAACTGCCAGACTGAATAAAGGGGAAAGGGGAGCTGAGCTCTGCTTCCTGACAGCAGATGTGCTGTGGCTAACTGCCTCAAGCTTCTCTGCCATGACTTAATCACCATGATGGACTATATGTACCCTAAACCTGTGAGTAAAAACACACCCTTAAGTTATGTTTGTCAGCATGTTTTGTCACAGCCACAGGAAAGGTAATATAGACCTGTGTCTTTGTACAGTTATGTTGCTATGAAGAGACACCATGACTAAAGCAACTCTTACTAAAGAAAGCATTTAATAGAGAACTTGCATACAGCTTTACAGGTTTAGCACAGGCTAGTCATTATGGCAAACAGACAAACATGGTGCTAGAGCAGTGGCTGAGAGCCTTACATTCTGATTCACAAACAGCAGACAGAGAGAAAGAGAGACATTAGGCCTAGTGTGGGCTTTTGAAACCTTGAAGCCCATGCCTAGTGACATACCTCACTCAATAAGGCCACACCTTCTAATATTTCCCAAACAGTTCCTTGGTAACTAAGTATTCAAATATATGAGCGTGTGGGGGCCATTCTCATTCAAACCAACACAGCTTGTAAAGAAGAACTAACACAAATGCTTTTCAAATCATATTCTAAAATAGAAAAGGAAGAATACTAAACTCATTCTTAAATATAATAAAGGAAACATTTATATCAACATATATATTTACCATAAAGTTCTTCATAGATATATCATACATACACACATGGAGAACTTTATGGTAAATATGCAACAACTGAAGATATTTCCTCTGAAATCATAAACAAGACAAGGGTGTCCACTTTCATGTGTGTGTTCCAATGAGGTTTAGTAGAGTTGCTTATAGAAGCTAAGTGAAGGCAGGAAAGGCTTCAAATTATTCTTAATTGCTGATATGATCTTATGCTCAAAGGACCCAAATCCACCAAAAAGATTTTTGGGTTGATAAAATAGGATATAGAAACAACATACAAAAATCTAACTTTTATCTATATTAGTAGCATATGTTGAGAAAAAACTGAGGAAACCATTCATGATAGCCTTCAAACAAACCAACCATGTAATAAACCTAATTGAAGAGATGAAAGTCTTCTACATTAAAGAAATAATCTTAAGAAAACAAGATAAAGCACAAACATATGGATCAGAGAAACTTAAGTTATTAACATGACAGTATTTTCTCAAATCCTTCTATAGATTTTGTGTAATTTCTATCAAAATTATAACTGACATTTTTTCAAAGTAAATACCATAAGGAAACTTGCTGCTCTGTAAGTTAATTACAAAATAAGGCAAAATTTGGGCTGGGGAGATTATTTAATAAGGAAAATGCCTAAGAGAATAAGAGATGAAGTTTGCGCTCCCAGCATGCATGTGAAGTGCAAACACAGAAGCACAAATCTGTAACCCAAGTGGCAGGTACCTGTGCCTCACAGGCCAGCACACATGCACACACACATATACACATACCTGCACACTGCCATGGAGACAGGATATACACCACACACACTCACCACTAAAATTGAAGAAAGCTTTGCAGATGTCACATTCCTCTTCTAAAACTTCATAACTGCATTCTTTTTTGCCTTCTTAGAAAAAGAAACTGAATCAAATAATTAATATGTATAAATTAAAATCATCCATCATAAAATGTACAGTCATATAATTCATGTAGAGGCAAAAATAACCTCAAGTAAATCAAGCAGTCTCGAACAAGCATGGTGGCTCATGCCTTTAATCCCGGCACTTGGCACTCGGGAGGTAGAATCAGGAGGATCTCTGTGAGTTCAAGGCTATCCTGGTCTACAAAGTGAGTCCAGGATAATCAGGGATACACCGAGAAACCCCGTCTCAAAAAAAGACAACAAAAGTGTTCTGAAGTTTTCAGAATTTCTGATTCAGTAAATACTTAAGAGCCTTAGTAATAAAAGATGCAGGAATAGTGACACAAAAGTAGACACGGAGACAAAGTAGAGTAGACTGGAGGCACAGAAATAATGTCACACAGCTAAGCCATCCAATGCTGCAGAAAAGGCACCAAAAACAGGTTGGAGAAATGAACAGCCTTTTTATCAGATGATGCCAGGAAAGTTGGGTACCTGTATATTGTCATAGCTAAAGAAGTTAGACCGCTTCTGTCTAGGTTCTTGATATATCTCTTAAAAAATTTATAGATGGACAGAAGACCAGCCAGCAGAAGTTTGCATGGTTAAAGATGTAATTTTGAAAACACAACCATATGTTCATTCCAGGGAACAGTGTTAGAACCTTGCTAGTGAGAACTGTGTTGGAGTTAGTTGAGACATTGTTTTTTATGGACTTACATGTTGATGAGAGGGAAATGTGTAGCGAAATCATTGCCATTTTTTTATGGTAAGGCATACAAAAGATTATAATCATGTTTTGGGTGCACATTCCACTCTCTGTACACACCCCCATAGGCTTATATCCATATCATAATGCAAAATGCATTCAGTTCAACTTCAAGAGTCCTCATAGGCTTTTAGTATCAACAGTTTAAAAGTCCAAAAAAATGCCATTGTAAGTATTTTTTCCATATGCTAGATTGATTTTTATCTCCCCACCTTTTACTGATTTGACACTGGGATATATATACAGTGTAATAAATTTTCTCCTACCAGTCAACTACTATCAGTAAAATGTCATGTGTCAGTCATGTGATCGGAGCTCAGAGGGCTGCACATGGTCAGGAACTTTGCAATTGGTAGTGACTTTCAAGATCCTGAAGAGCATCTGGGAAGATGCCCCCCACCTCCTTCCTGATTGTATGAAAGGACAAGCAGTTTGTCTCATTGTATGTAATATAAGGAAGGGATAATGAGAGTTGGCCAAGGTCCCAAATGCCTGACTTTCTGGCTAGTTTGAAATTAGATCTACATCTCATCCTATACAAAAATCAGCTCAAAATGGATCAAAGACTTTAAAATAAAAGTTAAATATTTGAAACTACTAGAGGCAAACATAAAAGAAATACTTGAAGTTTTAGGGATAGGCAATGGTGTTTTGAATAGGACTCTAGTAGCTCAGGAAATAGAATTGAGAAGTAGACTGTCATGAAATTAAATGCTCTGGCAGCAAAGGAAACAATTATCAGAGTGAAGATACAGTCGACATGAGAGGAGAAAATATTTGACAACTGTTCTTCTGACAGGGGATTCATATCCAAAACATAAAGAACGCCAAACTTGGACACCCAATAAATAAACAGTTCAATTAACAAATGGCATATGAATTGAACAGACACTTTTTGATAGAGGTAAAAATGGCCATGAAATACAAGAAGACATGTTTTGACACCTCTGCTTTTCAGAAAAATGCAAATCAGTATTACATTATATCATCTCGTCACATTCAGAAGGACTATATCATTAATTAAAAAAAAAAAAAACTGTTGATGAGTCTACCCTGAAAAGGGAACCTTTATGCACTGTTAGAAGGTAAGTAGGTCTAGACACAATGGAAAGCAGTTTGGAATTCTCTCATATAAACAAAAACACTAAAAATACTACTATGTCCTTCAGCTGTACAACTCCTGAAGGAGTCAATCAGTATAAAATACATAACCTACCCACATACCCGTTTTACATAACAGACTTACAGAATGAACTTATCTGTCTGTTTGTCTGACTATCTATCTATCCATCCATATATGCATAAAAATGGGGGATTTATTAGAATGACTTACAGGCTGTGGTTCAGCTAGTCCAACAATGATTATCTGCCAATGGAGAGTCAAGGAATCCAGTAGTTGCTCAGTCCACAAGACTGGATGACTCAACTGGTCTTCAATGTACTTCAGAATCCTTAAGAAATAAGCTCTAATGCTGGTGACTTGCCAGCCAGGCAAGAACAAAGAGCAGAATCTTCATTCTTCCATGTCATCATATATGCTTCCAGCAGAGGTCATGGCCTGGATTAGAGATAAGTGTTCTCACCTCAAAGATTCTGACTAGAATTGGATCTTTCCACTTAAAATTAAGTAAAAATTGCTCAAAGTTGTACCTTTCTTTGATTTTGAGTTTTTGTTCATTCCAGATGTAGTCAAGTTTGCAACCAAGAATAACCATCACAATGCTCATTGTTTATTGGAGGACAGTTTGCAAGAGCCAAGTTAGGAAATCAGCTTAAGATCCCATCAAAGGATGAGAGAGAGAAGACATAGAAATATTCCTACATACACACAGCAGAATTTTATTCAGCCATAAAGAAGACCCAAGTCATAGGAAAATAGATGGAACTATCATACTAACCCAATAAACTAGACTTCTTTGCTCATTCTCGTGCTGTGAAAAGACTCCATGACCAAGGCAATTCTTATAAATGAAAGAGTTTTACTTGGGGGCTTGTGTACAGTTTTAAAGGCTTAGTCCATCATCATAGTGGGGACATATGGTAGACATGGTATTAGAAAAAGTAGCTGAGAGTGATTCTCAGGTAGCAGCAAGGAAGAGAGAAACACTGAGCTTGACATGGACTTTTGAAACCTCAAACCTACCCACAGTGACTCACTTCCTTAAACAAGGCCACACCTGTTCCTACAAGGCCAGACTTTTAAATCTTCTTTCAAGCAATTCCACTCCCCTAAGCATTCAAATAAAATAGGACCATTATTATTCAAACTACCACAGTCCACTCCCTGCCCCCCCCATAGACTTATATCCATATCATAATGGAAAATGCATTCAGTTCAACTTCAAAAGTCCTCATAGGCTTTTAGTATCAACAGCTCCAAAAGATGCTATTGTAAGGATTTTTTTTCATATGCTAAAATGACTTTTATTTCTCCACCTTTTATTAAAAATAAAAATACTAAATTGAAAGCTATAATATAAATGCAGAGGACCTGGTCAGACCTGTTTCAACCCTGTGCTTGCTGCTTCTGTCTCTGTGAGTTCATATGACCTTAACTCTGTGATTTAGAGAGTCTTGTTCTCCTGGTATCTCCATCCCTTCTGGCTCTTGTATTCTTTCTGCCTCCTCTTCCACAGGGTTCCCTGAGCTCTGAGGGATAGGATTTGATGGAGACATCCCATTTAGCACTGTGTGTTCCATGGTGTCTTTTCTCCCCACCCCTGGAATGTCTGTCTGTGAGTCTCTGTATTTGTTTTCATTTGCTTCAGGAGGAAGGTTCTCTAATGATGGCTGAATAAGGCTCTGGTCTATGAGTATTACAAAATATCTTTAGGATTCATTTTATTGTTAGTTTTTCTTTTAGATCAGTAGTATTTGACTTTACCATAGGTCTCTCCTATCTAATCTCTGGTTCCTTGTCACCCAAGCAGTGTCAGGTATGGGCTCCCATATTATGGAGTGGGTCTTAAGTCAAATTGGCATTAATTGGTTATTCCTACAAGTTTTGTACCAGCATTACCTTAGCATATTTTGTATACAGGACAGATTGTAGATCAAAGGTTTTCTGGCTGGGTGTTTATGTTTCTCTTATGGTATCCTGTAGAGTACCTTTCCCTTACCAAAGACACTAGAACATAGCGGTGAAGGTTATATGTAGACACCAGCTTGACCTCTCCATATTCAGTGTATTGTGTGAGTGTTGTCTTCAGCTATGGGGCCTTACTGTCAGTTTGTGGAGAGCAACCTATTCTGTTTGACCACAGCCTCGATTGTTTGGGGATTTCCATGAGACCCTTTTGACCAACAATTCAATTGAATGTAATGCAGTCCTGGTACTGGAAGCTTTGTTTGGTAACAAGAGATGGTGTATTGGCTGGTTTTGTGTGTCAACTGGACACAAACTAGAGTCATCAGAGAGGAAGGAGCCTCTTGAGGAAATGCGCCATGAGATCTAGCTGTAAGTTATTTTCTCAATTAGTGATAAGTGGTGGAGGACCCAGCCCACTGTGAGTGGTGTTATTCCTAGGCTGGTAGTCCGGGTTCTGTAAGACAACAGGCTGAGCAAGCCATATGAAGCAAGTAAGTAAGCAATAGTCTGCATGGACTCTCTATCAGCTCCTGTCTCCAGGTTCCTGCCCTCTTCAGTTCCTGTCCTGACTTCCTCCAATGATAGACTAGGATCTGGAAGTGTTAAGGGGAATAAATGCTTTCCTCCCCCACTTGTTTTTTGGTGATGGTGTTATCTTCCCAATAATAGAAACCCTAAGATACATGGCTAGTTGGGATTCTATCTCCCTCGTTATTTGGAGACTTTATTAGGATTGCCTTCATATGTTTTAGGAAGTTTCCACTGCACTGAGGGGTTTTCATACCACCTCACAAATTCCCCCTCAATACTAGCTATTTCTCCCTGCATTCCCTGTCTTAGCCCATCTCCCCTCTCCCTCCCCACCTGATTCTCCTGTTCCAGTTCTCCCTGCCCCCAGTCCACCCATAAAGTCTATTCTATTGGCCCTTCTCAGGGAGATCTGTTCCCTCCTAGTTCCTTTCTCTTTACCCACCCTTGTTGGATTGTAGCTTGGTTATCGTTTTTAATGTCTAATATCCACATATAAGTGAATATATACCACATTTATCTTTCTAGGTCTGGGTTACCTAGCTCAGGATGATTTTTTTTCTAGTTCTTTACTTTTGCCTGCAAATTTCATGATGTCATTTTTTTTTTTAACAGCTGAGTAATATTTAGCTAGGCTACTTGACCATCACAGCTCAACCAAGGATCTTCCAGTTCCATCTGCCCAGTTCTGAGACTATAGGTGTGTGTAACTGCGCCCAGCTTTCTATGTGAATGTTAGGGATTCAAATCAAGTCTGCATGTTTGTGGAGCAAGCACTTTACCAACTGAGCCATGTTTTTATTCCTATATTCAACATTAAATACAGTAAACATTACATTTTTAAAATCACAGATTTTGAACCTAGGTTAACAACAAATATCTAAATACAGGTAATAAATTTTATCTTGATAGAAGAGGAAGAAAATGAAATACATAGTCATTTTAGAAGTTTGTAAGAATGGGGGAAATAGAGTTAGAACTTGACATAAAGAACAAAAGTACATTAAGTACTGGGTTTAAACTCAAAACATTGGTAACAGAAATGTAATGTACTAAACTCCGAAAACGTGGTACAATTTGAAATACAAGTAAGTTGTAAAAGATAACTGAAAAAAAGACAGTTACGGAAAAAATAATTAAAAATGTATTAAAACCATGTAGTATTAATTACTTGATATGTTCTGAGACCCAAACTGCCAGAACAAATTAGGGTTTCCATTTACCAGATCTATACGTTATTTATGGTGTTATATATAATGACAAAGGCTTAAAATGTATAACACAAAAATTCTCAGTTGTCAAAAGAAGAGAGAAATCCACAACCTAATGGAAGATTTTATGTACTCTCCTCAACAATTGATGTAACAAACCAAAATAAAAAGGATCAAGGATGTATATTAGTTTATGGTACATATTCAAGTACTCTGAAATGTTTATATAAAAACAGTGCCAGCAAAGTTCAAAGGGTTGGAATCAGATTGTTTCCTTTGTCTAAAATGCAGTGAAGTTACTAACCAGTTTTAAAGAGAGAACTATATATATGTGGTTGGAAATTAAGAGATAAGCTTCTTAATGTTCCATGGGTCTCACCAGGTATCATTCTAAAAGTCACAAATCATTTTGACTAATAAAATTTACACGTGTAAAGTTGTAGGATGCAACTTTAAAGTAGTACTTTAAAATGTGTAGCTGTAAGTGCCTGTGTCACAAAAGGAGACATGCTGAATGTTAGTGAGCTAAACAACCTGAACATAGAGGACAGAAAGAGATAAAAGCAGATAGAAACTAATGGATAAGAAAGTGAGCATAACAAGGTCTAGAGAGGTGGCTCTGTAGTGAGGAGCATTGACTGCTCTTGTAGAGGACTTGGGTTCAATTCCCAGCATCCTCACAGTAGCTCCTAGACATTTGTAACTCCAGTTTCAGGGGATCCAACACTGTTTTCTGGCCTCCACAGGCACCAGATGCACATGTGGTACATAGACATATATGCAGGCAAAACACTCAGACACATAAAATAAATCAAAAGAAAATTAGCATAATAGGGATATAAATAAATTAAAAATTGAGAAGCATCTACTGAGCTTTGTTGAAATAGAATGAATGAAAATCATCAGTGCTGGTGCTGTGATACAAACACAGTGAAAACTTTGCAAATGTGGTTAAAACATACAAGTTTCTAGAAAAGTATGGTGTAGTATCCGTCAGCAGTCACATGACAGACAAATTGATTAGTTGCAAATACTTCAGAAAGTCAGAAGCCCAAGGTGACTCGTATCCTTTCCACTAAACATTTAAGTAAAGCATCCTACATTTCATTTTTTGTTATTGTTTGATAATAGAAAAGGGAGGGATATTTCTACTCAAAGCAGTGTCAAAACAAGCAAATGTTTTTTAATTTTTAAAATTTAAATATTATCACATCATTTCTTCTTCCCTTTCCTCAATCTTTCCCATGTTGCCCTTGCTCCCTCTTACATTTATAGATTTTTCTAAAATTGTTATTGCCACATATATATTTATATATAAATATATAAATACAATCTGCTCAGTAATATATATATATATATATATACATATTACTATGTAACAAATCTTCCTAGAATAGTCATGTATCACTAGATAGCAGAGTAAATTGTGAGAAGTGTGTTATATGGTTTGGTTTTTTTGTGTGAACATTCATAGAGTGTACTTGCACAAACCTAATGCATATAACCTATGGATGTTAGGTTACAAACATGTACAGCAGGTTATATTACTGAGTAGTATGGCTAGTTGTAACAAACCAGTAAGAACTCTTATGAGAAAGAGCCATTTGTTGGACTGAAAGGGGGAGCTGTTGGGGGAAATAAGATCTACCTTAAACTTAAAAAAGGGGGGGGGAGGAAGGGGATGGGGCATTGAGGGTGGGAGGGTGGGACTGGAGGGGATTGCCATTGAGATGTAACTTGAAGAAATAAAAAAAAAAATCTGTTGCAACCACAGAAAAGACGCTAGAATATTAGGTCATGGGAGGGGATTTTGTTTTAACCTCCATTGCAAAACAGTGGACATCCATTCTACCTGCAGTTTTGTTTAACTTTTTTTTTAAACTTCATCCATGAGAACTGCATGTGTATCACTCCTCACCCTCCCTCTTCCCACTCTTACTACTTCTGTGTCCCCCCATTCATAATCTCTTTAAGTATTATTGTTACATATGTATATGCATGTACGCACATGTATATATATAGCCTACTGAGTTTTGCTTATACATACATTTGTCAGACCAATAGGGATTGGATGGTCTGTGTGGAAGTCTTTCCCTGGAAGTATCAGATTCTCATCTTTCAGGAGGCATTAACCATATATTGCTCTTTATCCAGGGGAGGGACCATATGGGACTTTGGCATGTCATTTGGATTTGTCATTATGCTAATTTTGCTCATGTAACCATATTGTTATGAGCTCTGACAGCAGAGATCTTTGTCTTCAAGCTCTTAAAATCTTCCCGCTTCCTCTTCCACAGTTTTCCCTGAGTCATAGATGTTGATGTTGCACTGGAGATCTGTCAGTTAGAGTTGGGCACCCCACACCATAGTCAGTTATTTCCTGCAATTTGATCAATTGTAGATCTTTGTAATAGTTTCTGTCTATTGCAAAAAGAAGCTTCTTTAATGAAGGGTGAGAGATGTGGTGTGGGTATAGAGACGAGTATTTAGAATACAGTTAGAAATTATATTGGCTTAGGAAATTATCAGTGGAAGGTTAGCTTCCCATTGATGACCCTTCCATAATTGGGAAATTGACAAGATTTGTAGTACCAGGTATGAATTACTTCCTATTAAATGGACTTTGAATCTAATTAGATAGCTGTTGCCCCAAAATATAAGTGTCACTATTGTACCACTGTAGATGTGCTGATTCATTCAGTGTTGTGATTTGTAGGCCCTACATCTGGGTAGAACTACTAACTGTTTCTCTCCTTTGGCAGTTTGCATACCACCTTACAGGCATTCAGATCAGTGCCAGCTTAATTCCTAGAGATCCTGTGTCCAAAATATGTGTGTCTTCAGCTACAGTGCTTTCCCTTCAAGTCCTGGAAAGCAGCCACAAGCCTTGGGAGTCTGTTGGACTTTCCTGATGAACAATTCAAAGGAAGGGTTCCCTTACTTGGAATCAAGACTTCTGTTAGTCTATGGCTCTTTGGAGAGCATTATCACTCTGAGTGACATAACATTATTTAAATTATTTATATATTTACACACACATATTGTGCATATATACATATATATATATAAATTTGTAAGTAAATGTAAAATGTTTATGTCTCTTTCAGTCATCTTTAGTGTTCTTTATCCCTCCTTCTCTGCCCCTCAGTGTTTCCCTTTCCACCCATTTCCCACATAAGTCCCACTCCCTGTTTTCCCATTTCCCCTTTTGTTTCCCTGTTTGTAGCTCTTCCCACTCTCAGCACCTCGCACCTGGTCCCATTTGACTTTCCTGATTTCAACAGTGTGGTTTCTCACATCTAAAGATTTAAGCTAGAGTCAAAAATAAGAGAGAGCATGTAGCATTTGTCTTTCTGGGTCTGAGTCACCTTTTAGTATAATATGTTCTAGTTCCATCATCGAATTACCTGTAAATTTCATGATTTAATTTTTCTTTACAGCTGACTAGTATTTTATAGTATGCCCATATCACATTTCATTGTCCATTCATCAGTGTAGGATATTTAGGCTGTTACCATTTTTTTTTTTTTTTTTTTTTTGCTATTGTGAATAGAGTAGTAATGAACAAAGCTAACCAAGTATATATGGAATACAATGTCAAGTCCTTTGGGCAAATGCCACAGAGTGTTATAACTGGGTCATATGTTAGATTTACTTTTTGTGTTTTGAGGGTTCTCCACACTGATTTCCATAGTGGTTACATGTTTTACAGTCCCACCAACTATGAGGGACTATTCCCCTCTTCCTACATTCTCAGCAGTGTTCATTACTCAAATATTAGGTCATGCTTCACAGTACTTTAGCCTGGGTTAATATATGCATTTGAGTATTCTATGTATTAGCTAGTTTACTTTAAACTGTGAAAATAACAGTCATACTATGGTAAATTATTTGCTAATTGACATAGAATTTAGAGGTTTTAATCATTAAAATGTAAAGCTTTTTCAGGAGCTAATACATTTTTCTCTCTTTGAAAACACAGGCTTTGAGAGTATTTTAGAAGGGCTTTATGGACCACGGCTACGAAGAGACCTCAGTTTATTTGAAGGTAATTAACTTTTTTTATTTTAAAGTTACAGTCTCCTACCCCACTTAACAAAGTTTTTCTAGCAAAACTATATATTAAACATAAATTTATGATCACTTTCAATTTGACAGTGTTTTAAATAAAAAATATTCTTTATTATATATTTTATTACATGATATGTATTATAATTTTTGAAAGGCACAGTAGCTTCAAATAGAAAATGAAGCTTGTCTTCAGCTCAGTAATATAATTTTATGTTTATGTGTCTATTATTTTATAAATTACATATCCTGACCTATTCTTAAATAGGATTTAAATTTACAAATTACACAAATATCAGATCAATTAATGTAATCAAATTATTAAAGATACTTAGTTAAATTGAGATAAATGTTCTGTGAAATAAATGTCTGCTAAAAAGCTGTTACTCCAATTTTTATTTTAATTTTTTATACAAGTTTAATTTGTGTGTTCAGCACACCCCCATGCCACCTACCCTCCATTTTCATTCCCCTACTCACTTCTATTAGTCTACTTTACTTCCCCTAGATGATAGTTTTACATTATATTATTTTTAAATTACTTTAAATACTTGTTTTATCTATATAAATTCTAGGAACCCCAATCTTGTCTTTCTGAGACTGGCTGAATTTACTCAAGATGATTAACTGATACCATTTTTTTTTTTTGCTTTTTGCAAATTTCATATATGTTCTTTATGGGTGGGAACAACTCCAGTGTGTATACATACCACATTTTGTTTGTTCTTTTGTTATTGGACACCGAGGTTGGTTCTATAACTCAGTTATTGGGGATAGTGCTTCAGTAATCATTGATCTACAGGTATCTCTATAATATGCTGGTGTTTTTGGTTTTGTTTTTGTGTTGGTAAATATTTTTCTGTTAAATATCCAAGAATGATATAACTGAGTCACAAGATAGAGTGAATTTTATTTTATTTTTAGAATCAGCCATACTGACTTCCATAATGGTTGGATTACTTTCCATTCCCACCAGCAGTGTGTAAGTTTTGACCATATCCACATCAGTATTTGTTTTTACTTGGGTTTTCTTTTTTAGATTTATTTTTATTATTTTTGATTATGTGTAGTTTTATGTGTCTACATGTAGGTATGACCATGTGAGTACAGATGCCCTCGCAGCCCAGAAGCATCAAGGAGCTGGAGTTAGAGATGGTTGTGAGCCTCCTGACATGAGTGATAGGAGCCAAACTTAGGTCCTATGGAAGAGCAGTAATTGTTTTTAGCTGCATAGCCTTCTTTGAGCCTGTTACTTGTTTTCATAATGACTGTCATTTTGATGATTAAGATGGAATCTCAGTGTAGTTTTATATTTCTCTGGCTAAGGTTGAGCATTTAAAAAACTTTTTATTGGTTATTTGTATTTCATCTTTTGAGAACTGTCTATTTACTTAGCCCTTTTATTAGATAATTTGATTTATTGTTGCATAGTTTTTTGAGTTACTTGTATGTTCTAAATATTAATCCTCTGTCAATTGGATAACCTGCAAAGACTTTCTCCCATTCTGCAGGCTCTCTTTACTCATTTCTTTTAATTTGATGATGTCCTATTTATCATTGTTGACTTTATTCCTGAGTGACTCTCCTGTTTCACTATTTGGTCAGGTTCATTCCAAGATTATGAATGGATTTTCCTTCCTGATTGCTTAGCATGTTCATTACTAGCATATATGAAAAATATTAGTTTTTATATGATAATTTTATATTCTGCCACTTTGTTTAAAAGTGTTTATGAGGTTTAAAGGTTTTCTGGTGGAGTCTCTAGAATTTTTTATAGAGAGTCACACAATCTGCAAATATATCTTTACTTTTTTATTTCCTTCTCTTACTGCTCTAAGATCTCGAGCAACATTTTGAACAAGAGTAGAGAAACTGGACAACCATATCCTGATCCTGATTTTAGTGGAAATTCTTAGAGTGTTTCCCCATTTATTATAACATTGGCTATACGCTTGTCAATTACAGCTTTTATTATGTTGTTACTTCTAGTCTTGGTCTCTTTGGGACTTTTATGATGAAAGGATGCTGGGTTTTATTTTTTGTATCTATTAAGATCATGTGATTTCTGTCTTTGAGTGATGTGTCTCCCTTCTCATCCTATGGAGGCAAGACCTCCATTCCTCAAGCCCTCATCATCTCCAAATAAAGGTTTTATGGAACCACGGTATGGCTATGATTCCTCCTTCTTAGTCCCAAAGACTCCTGCATATGGAATCATGGTTTGCTAGAGGGTATGAAGGCAGTTTGGCCTTTCAAGGCCAAGTTTTGAGAAGCTGGGATAATAAGGTTTATTCATTTTTTTTTTCCAGAGTTCCCTACCCTAGGATTAGTTACATGAAAATACCCTAAAATTTTCTAGAGTGAGATGGTGAAGGAAGGGAACTCCAGATGGAGATCTAGGAGCCATCTCTGTTCATCACGAGATGATAGCTGGGGGATCAGATATGGGAACAAAGAAAGGTCTAGATGCACATGGGGACCTGGTGCCACCAGAGTGTGTTGTCAGGAAAAGGAAAGAGCTAGTATGAGATCACCCAGAAAAAAGACAAGGCAAGACACCTGTCTTCTGCTTTCTGGCCTCTCAACCACTTCTGTAACCTCACACATTCTCTGATCTGTCCTGACAGCACCTACTCTACACACTTGTTCTGCTTCTGGTAATTGAGGGATACACAACACCTGTCTCCAGGACCCTTAGATAGGACCCTATTGCTCCAACTAAGGAAGGACTGATTTGGGGCCTGTTCCCTGGATACTAAACCAATACTTCTTCAGAAATAAATGTTCTTAGCCTCAGATTTACTCAGAAAGATCCCTGTTCCCAGATTGGCTGGCTATTTAGATTTTGACTAGACAAGAATGAGACCTTCTGACACCCAGTTAGCCAAAAATAATCCCAAAGTCCCTGATTAGTCAAGAGGTACCCTGATTGGTTGAAGACACACTATTATCAAGGTCCTCCTTGTCCAGGAAGTACTACAGCCAGCTCGGATTGGTCAGAAAATGTCCATGATTGAATGGTTGTGTCCAGAGTCATTTCCTGTTTTCCCTCCATGATTTCTTGGACAAGATGGATAGATCCAACAGGGTAGGAGAGGGTGATGCTATTGAAGTGGACCCAGGACAAGAGCCTCTCTTCTTAAGATGAAATGGCTTAGTTGCCCTTGGCTAGAGTTGAGGTACTCATCCTGTCCCTGGTGCTCATGACAGTAATGCAGCATGTTCTGGAAGAGGGATCATTAACTTTTAGTGCTCAGGAGGGACCATGCCATAGTCACAATTCTGCTATAGTCAAAATGGAAAATGAGCCCATGCTCAACCATGAATCATGAGACACTTTCCTTGCCTGTTTCACCCTGAAGAGGTCTTTATACTACTATGTGCAGTCAACAGTAATAACATAGGCCTCCCATATTGGAGAACATGAGGCCTCCCTACTGGATGAAGTGTACAAGGCTGCTGTAGCGCTTCTACATCTTGCTAGGGGTGACGGGAGTAGAAATTGAGCATAGTTTTAGAATTCTTGTTGACAATCCTGGGGCCTCCTCAGCTTAGAGAGCACATTGGAATGCGCTGTTGTTGACTATATTGGTCAAGTCGCCAGTGGTAACTTCATCAGTCATAGAGATGGTACACTCAGCCTGCTCAATCCAGGACATTGTTTAGTGTCCAGCAGCTACTACACTGTGATGACACTACACCAAAAGGGTGGTATCATCCTGTTAAAGGTGTTGAGGTTGTAGCCATTGAGGTATTCTACTTCTTGAGGTTGATGAGCTGATGTAGAAGAATGCATCAAGATTGTGCAATAAGAATCCATTGACACTGTTGGAGCTATATATACAGTTGATGGTGATGAGGGAAAAGAGGACTAAAACACTGCCCATTGCTATTATTTGTTGATATTCATCTCTTTCTACTAAGAGGTTAGGGCCAGAACCCTACAAGTTTCAAAGAAGTCACACTTTCTAGCAGCTGAAAGACTCAGAGTGGCCAACAAGGTCGGGTTTCAGTGTCATCATGAGAGAATCTAGACCTGTCAGAGTGCATCATCATGTATTTAAAGAAAATCATATTACATTTTTTTTAAACTTAAGGTTTTATTGCTGGAAATATAGCTGAGAGTTACTCATCTGCAGGCAACAAGGAGAGACTGTGTACCACACTGAGCATAGCTTAAACAGAGACCTGAGATTCCATCTCACACCTGTCAGAATGGCTAAGATCAAAAACTCAAATGGCAGCACATGCTGGCGAGGCTGTGGAGATAGAGGAACACTCCTCCATTGCTGGTGGGAGTACAAGCTTGTACAATCACCGTGCAAATCAGTCTGGCGATGTGTTAGAAAACTTGGAACAGCCCTACCTCAAGACCCAACCATACCACTTCTGGGTATACATCCAAATGATTCCTCACCAAACCACAAGGACATTTCCTCATCTATGTTCATAGCAGCCTTATTTGTTTTTTTTTTTCCTTTATTTTTTATTTCTTCAAGTTACATCTCAATCGCAGTCCCCTCCCTATTCCCCCTCCAGTCCCACCCTCCCACCCTCAACCCCCCATCCTCTTCCCTTTTTTTTTTCTTTTAAGTTTAAGGTATATCTTATTTCCCCCTACAGTTTCCCCTTTCAGTCCAAAGAATGGCTCTTTCTCTTATAATAATAAGTGCAATACAGTACAACAGAGGTAATTAGGCCACAGCTATGAGGGTTATTTGGCTTAACGTACATTCCCAATGACCAGTCCATATGTATTTGGTACCTGACTTTAACATTCTACTATCTAACCATCTCCATGAGTTTAAAGTTCTATATCTGAATCAACATTCATACTAATTGCAACACAATTTTAAAAGTGTCTTCTTAGATGTATAACACTCTCTTGACTCCTAAACAACTCAAAATTTAATTATGAGACTCTATCTGTTCTTCAATCACCTCAGAGACCTGAGAGGGATAAATATATCTGATTTTATAGGAAGTACAGGGTCTGCAGCTTCCCAAACTAAGAAATGACATACCAGTGGCTGCCTGGACAGTTCCCATTTTCTCTCCATACATTACAGCATCGCTCTTCAGTCATTTGGCCCCGCTTCTCTGACAGACATTGATTGTAGAGCAGGGGTTATGAAGGACTTACCTACCCTGTCTTGGCAGAGCTAGGCTGTCGACTTACCTGCTTCCAGGTTTTGTCCTTTTTGGACAGCATTCTGTCTACAGTTGGAGCAAGGGGCTTTTCCTACCAAGAGATAGGCTTGCGACTAATTCAATCATCTCCCACTGGAGATTCTTCGATGCTCATCTTCTACTTGGAGGTGCTGTCAGGAGTTGATATGTCTTGATATAAAAAAATCTAAAGTTACGAAAACATCTTTGAATGCCATATTCTGCAGATCTCTTGAGGTTTTTGAAGAGGCCCTATCTATCTCTTATATTAGGGTGAGCAGATGTTGCTTGTCTCTTAGCAGGTTTATTTCTGATTAGCTTAGCAAGTAACTATAATAGGCTGTCATAGTACCTAACAGAATGACCGGCTTGCATAACCATTAGTTTGCATTTCTTAATTATCCTAAACAGTTTATGACAGTTAGTAGTAAAAGGCCAAAACATCACATTTCATTTTTTTTTCTTTACCTCCTAACCCTTCCATCCTATTTCTCTGGGGTGGGGTGTCCTTATATAACAGTCCCTCATCTCAGTTGAGAGGTCGTATGAGGGCCAAGAGCCTCTTCATTCATTAGCAGCCTTATTTGTAATAGCTAGAGACTGGTAACAGCCCAGATGTCCCTCAACTGAGGAATGAAAAAACAAAAAAACAAAAAACCCTGTGGTACATCTACACAATGGAATACTACTCAGCCATCAGAAACAACGAAACCATGCAATTTGCAGCCAAATGGATGGAACTAGAGAAGCCCACCCTGAGTGAGCTAACCCAGACTCAGAAAGATGCAGATGGCATCTATTCACTTATAATTGGAATTTAGCCATATAGTACAGGGTAACTATAACAGATAACAAGCAATGCACCAAAGGAAACAGGACTTTGTTGATGAGACACTTTGCCTTAGTGGTGCTGCCATGTAGGCCCCCAGTGTTTGAGGAGGCTCTTGGCCCTCGTATGACTGCTGAACTGGGGTGGGGGACTGACGTGTGGGGATACCCCACTCTGGAGGAGTAGGAGAGTGGGGCTGGGAGGGGTGGGGGGGCACTGTGATGGAGATGTGGCTTGAAGTAGTGAATAAATATTTAACAACAACAACAAAAAAAAAAAAAAGCATAGACCTCAAAGCCTGCCTCCACAGTAACACACTTCCTCCAACAAGGTGACACTTCCTAATAGTGCCACTCCCTATGGGCCTGTTGGGTCCATTACTATTCAAACCACCAGAGTCCAATGTACAGATACCAGAAGTTCAGCTTGGTGAAGCAATGAATTTTATCAGGGTTATAGGAATATGAGTGAGGGGTTACTTACAGGAGCAGAAATGACTCAAAAATAGCCACATCACCAGTGTTTACCCCAGCTGGGTGACAGCTCACAAAAGTGGGAACGTAGAGCACACTCAGCAGCTTGCAGACAGCTCAACAGGTTAAACATTTCTTTCCAGGTTGCTTGTCTCTGTCTTTGCAGCAGGGCTTCTCTGACAATGTCTCTCAGAAGTTTTTAATGTTTACTTCCTGGAACTGACCAGATCCACTAGGTCCCCTCCTTCCCGAGAGTGAACAATCATATTACATTTATAGATAAATTTGCACCTCTTGGATGAAGCCAGCCTGATCATGGTTAATGATTATGAATTCTGAATTTGATTTATATATACTATATGGAGAAATTTCGCATCTATTAATGAGTGACTGGTCTGTAATTTTCTTTTTATTCTCTTTATCTGGTTTTGGAATTGGTAGTACTGATTTCATAAAAAGAGTGTGATAGTGTTCTTTCCTCTTCTGTCTTATGGAATAGTTTGTGAACCATTTGGTCTTTAAAGTTACTGTAGAATTTTGCAATCTCTGTGGACCTGCACTTTTTTTAGAAGGGAAATTTGTTTTTAATTATTATTACCTTTGTTTGCTATAAGTCTGTTTAAATTACTTATCTTGATTTAATTTTAATAGACTATATGAATTTAGAAATGTATTTGTTTCTTTTATATTTTCCAGCTTAGTGGGATATTTAAGATCTGTCCCAGTAATTTTTTTTCAATTTAATTGGTTTCTGTTGAAATTACATTCCTTTCATCTCAAATTCTGTTAAGTATTTCTTTCTCTTTCAAATAAGTGTCTTAGTTATGGTTTCTGTTGTTGTGAAGAGAAGTTGACCACAGCAACTCTTATACAGGAAAACATTTAATTGGGGCTGGCTTACAGGTTCAGAGGTTTAGTCCATGCAGGAAACATGGCAGCACACAGACAGACATGAGGCTGGAGAAGGAGCTCATAGTTCTACATCTGGATTGGAAGGCAGCAGGAAGAGAGAGTGACACTGGGCCTGGCTTGAGCTTCTGAAACATCAAAGCCTACCTCCAGTGACACACTTCCTCCAAGAAGAAGACACCTCCTACAAAAAGACCACATATCCAATAATGCCACTCCCTAAGAGGTTTGGGGGGGTCATTTTCATTCAAACCACCACACTAAAAGTCAGTCATTCTTACTCAGTGGACTGGAGAGATGCAAGAACAGATCTGTCTTGCTAAATTGATATTAGATGTTAAATAAAGTAGCAGAATATGAAGAGCAGAGGGCTAGACTGCAGTATGTACTATCAATTCCATTTGGCCTGTTTGACCAGTTTTGAGCCTCTCAGTATCCCTTCCTTGATTCCCAGATCCCTACCATATTACTGGGTCTTCTTTGTCTCAGATGTGGTTATGCCTTCCAAAGAATCTTACAGTACTATTTTCTCCTCCAGACTGTGCTTTGGGAAATCAGATTATAGATACTGGTTCAATAAGTGGGCTTTTCTTCATAAGTGCAATCACAGATGCTGTCACACCTGTGGGCAGTCTTTCAGGAGTATAATTGGGAATGCTGACTTTTCCCTTGAGGAGCCTTTTATTGCAAGGTTAGGCATGGTCTTTGAAACTTTAGACCCAGATTTCTACCTCTATGATGACTACAGTGTGGTTCTGATTCAGTGTCTTCCAATGATCAAAAGTCTCCTGCTGCCCTAGTTTCAGTGTATAGTCCTCGATGCTTTTGCTGAGCTAGCTGGGAATGTAGACCATAGAACTCTTTTAAACATGTTCTTACATGGCTGTTCCAGGTGAGTGCTAAATGCCAAGAAAAGAGGTTTTCCTGGCCTCTCTGCTCTCTGCCAGTGCCAATGTGCATCCATAGTCTGGATCTGTCTTTTCTGCTTCTTAATAGTCTCATTACTGTTAGTACAGATTTTGTAACTCTGTCTTCAACCCTGGATATTCCCATTTGCTATTCTTATTCTTTTTACTGCTAGCCAGGAGCTCCCATAACTAAGACAGTTCTGCCAGGATGGACTTTTGACTTTTTCTCCTACTTCATAAAGTTTCCTGTTTTACTATGCCATGGAAGCTAGGGACATTTGAGTGTCAATTACCTTTATGTTAACTATTGTCCAACTTTCCTCACTGTTTCCTGGAGAGTCGGTTCCTCTGGCCATGTTAGCTCAAGGAATCAGAGATTTTAAGTGTACAATCCAGTGGGTTTTGTCAGATGTTGGTTTTATTACTTTTTATTTATTTTATTTATATAGATTTGGATTTGTTTGTCGAAAGACTTGTAAATAATTGGGAAAGGAACACATTTGGCTCAGTGAATTTATGCATTAAATTTGCTGTCTCTTTGTCAGGACAGCTCTTTTGGGATATAGTTTAAGCGCTTCTCTGAGACAATGTTTAGATAAAAATTCTAAGGAAAATCAATGTCTAGAATTCAGGAAACAGGTTGTTTTGTTTTTTCTTGTTTCTATTGAGTTTGGGGAGGTCACTTATGTCTGTGATGATACATGTAAAAACTATAAATTTAACTCTTTGCTAGTATAGGTTCTGAAAACTATAGATCCTTTTTTTATTATTCATTAAGGGAGGAAAGTCCTTCTTGGTAATATTGGCAGTAATTATTTTGGTAATGACTAGTAATAGAAAAAAGTATTTCAATTTAACAGGAATATATTTTTTTCTCTTTTATTTAAAATATTTTTTTCTCACATAATGTATCCTTGGTTATACATCCTCTTTTTCTACTCCTCTCAGTTCCTCTCCACTTGCCTTCCCATCCAGATGTTCTCCCTTCGGTCTCTCATTAGAAAACAAACAGGCTATTGGCTCTGCACTTCCTATATATTCAGATATATTTATCCTTCTCAGGTCTCTGATGTGGTTGAAGACAAGTAGTTATAGCCTCACAGTTAAATTTTAAGTTGTTTAGGAATTAAAAGGATGTTCTAGGCCTAAGTTAGAATGGAAAACTGAGTTAGGTATAGAACTTTAAACTCATTGAGGTAGGTAGGTAGGTAGGTAGGTAGGTAGGTAGATAGATAGATAGATAGATAGATAGATAGATAGATAGATAGATAATAGAATATTAATATCAGTTGTCAAATATGTTTAGACTGGACATTGGGCATGTATGTTATACCTTGTAATTTTCATAATTGTGGAGTAATTATTGTTATTTTGTATTGTATTTATTGTTATAAAAAAAGAGCCTTTTACTGGATTGAAAGGGGGAGCTGTTGGAGGGAAAAAGACACACCTTAAATTTAAAAAAAGCAAAGCAGATAGAAGGGTGAAGAGGAAGAGGGTGGGATCTGGAGAGGGAGAAGGAGGGGAGGGGACAATGATTAAGTTGTAACTTGAAGAAATAAATGATTTTAAAAAACAAACAAACAGGCTTCTAAGAGTTAATAATAAAATATAAGGTAAAATAAAAACTAACACATCAAATCAGACAAAACAAACAGAAGAAAAAGAGCCCAAGAGAAGGAACAAGAATCAGAGACCCACTCATTTCTTATGCCCAGGAATCCTATAAAAGCAGTGAACTGGAAGTCATACTATATACACAGAGAAACTGGTGCAGTCCCATATAGGCCCCCTCATGCTGCCACAGTCTGAATTCATATGAGCTTTGATCATGTTGATTTGGAGGGCCTTGTTTTCTTGGTGTCCTCCTTCCTCTCTGGCCCTTTTGCTCTTTCTGCCTTCTCTTCTGCAGGGTTCTCTGAACTCCTATGGAAGCATTTGATGGGGACATCCCATTTAGGGCTGAGTGTTCCAAGGTCTGTAACTCTGCGTAATGTCTGGGTGTGGGTCTCTGTATTTGTTCCTATCTACTGTAGGAGGAAGCTTGTCTGGTGATGGCTGAGCAAGCCACTGAACTATGAATATAGCAGAATGTCAATAAGAGTTATTTTATTGCTTGCTTATTTGTTCATTCATTCATTTATAAGAAGACATGGTACTGAGTTTTCCCCATAGACTTGGGCTACCTAGTCTCAAGTTCTTGGTCACCTAAACAGTGTTGGATATAGGTTTCATTTCATGGAATGGGCCTTAGGTCAAATCAGATGTAGGTTGGTTACTCCCACAAGCCTTGTGCCACCGTTGCACTAGCATATCTTGCAGGCAGGACATTGTTGTAGATCAAAGAGTTTGTGGTTAGGTTGGTGTTACATTTCACTTTTGGTAGTGCACAGAGAGTACTTTCATATAACAAAGATATTAATATCAATGGTGAAGGCTTTATGTAGTAGGTACCAGCTTGACTTCTCCATGTTCAATGAGTTATGTAGGTCTTGTCTTCGGCAGTGAAGCCTTGCCATTAGTTTATGGAAAGCAACCTGTAGTTTTGGCAACATCCTGGGTTGTTTGGAGATTTCTTTGGGACCCCTTTGGCCAATAATTTTGATGTAACCTAATCTCAGGTCTGGAAATTTCATTTGGAGACAAGAGATGACCAGTTGAAACTCTGTCTCCCCATTATTTGGTGATTTCATTTAGGTGAGTTTCATATATGTAATATTTTAGGAAGCTTCTACTGTATTATGTCTCCATATTACCTCTCAGATGGCTCTTAATTTTATCTTTTTTTCTCCATATTCCTCCCTTGCTCCCCTTCCCACTTGGTCCTCCCATTCCAAACCCTACCCCCACCCCTGCTTCGGTTGTTTGGAGATTTCTGTGGGACCCTTTTGGCCAACAATTTAGATGTAACCTAATCAGGTCAATCCATTCATAACTAACTATTCTATAATTTCCCTTTCCTAACCAGATCTATCTCTCCCCACCTCCCAGTACTTTATACCTAACCTCTGTGGTTCTATTATAGCATGGTTATTATTGACTTAACAGCTAATATCCACATATCAATGAATATATACCATATTTGTCTTTCTGGGTCTGGAGTACCTCACTCAAGATGATATTTTTTTTCCTAGTTCCATTCATTTACCTGCAAATTTTATGCTTCCCCCACCCAATGGCAAGTATCCATTCTTCTGTTGAGGGACATCTAAATCCAGCTTCTGGCTGTTATGAATAGAAGCAGCAGTGAACATGGCACAGCAAGTATCTCTGTGGAAGGAGGAAACATCTTTTGAGTATGTGCCCAAGAGTGATATAGTGAGATCTTGAGTTAGATCAGTTTCCATCTTCCTGAAGAACTGCCACACTGACTTCCATAATGACTGTACAAGTTTGTACTCCCACCAGCAATGGAGGAGTAGTCTCCTTGGTCTACATCCGCACCAACATGAGCTCTCACTGGTGTTGTTGATTTTAGCCGTTATGACAAGCATAAGATGGAATCTCAAAGTATTTTTGATTTGCATTTCCCTGATGGCTAAGGTTGTTAAATTTTTCTTTAAGTGTTTTTCAGTCATTTGAGTTTCCTGTTTTGAGAATTCTATTTCTAGACCTGTACCACATTTTTAACAGGCTTATTTGTTATCTTGATCCCTGGGTGTTTTTTGTTTTGTTTTGTTTTGTTTCAGTTCTTTATGTTAATTGGTCAAGTTGACAATTAAAGCTAGCAATCTCAAAATATAATTATATTGATGTATTTTCGATAGAAAGGGTAAACGTTTTTATATATTTGCAATAGGATACTTTTATTTATTCTTTGACAGTGTCATACATGTAAGTAATATATCTCGATCCAAGTGCACTCAACTACCCTTTTCCCCTTCTACGGGTACCACCAAAACATCCCTAACCCTACCTTTCATGTCTAATAACTTTTTAATATGTGGAACCCACTGAGTCCAATTAGTTCTGCCTGTTGGAATATTGATTGATCTTGCTGCCTTGATTCTGTGTAGGTAACTGTAGCTGCAGAGAGTTCATAAGTACAGTAGCCATGCCATGTACAAAAGACAGCATTTCACAACACTCTTCTCCATTCTCTGTCCTTAGTTTTTTCAACCCCATCTTCCTTGATATTCTTTTAGCTTACAGGGAGGGGAGTTGATTCATGTCTCATTCAGGGCTGAGCACCCATAGTCACTTATTCTCAGCAATTCAATTAGAATCTGCATTAACTTCTGACCACTGGATGAAAGTGGCAGAGTACATCTTCCTTGGCCAAGGTTGAAAGTAAAATAAATTTATTTATATAAAAGAAAGTATTTAGAAGTCAATTTAACAAGATGTCCCTTTAGCAAGACAGCAGTAATAGGAGCCTCTATAAGACCTAGGATCTTCCAAAATTTACAGTACCAGACACAAATTCCCTATTTTGGAGAAGATTTCAAATTTGTGCCACTTTTGCACCAATGAACATATCTTCCTTAGGAAGTGGGTGTTGTAGCAGTTGAGGTTTGTCTCTGGGTGATGCCATTGATGGCTTTTCTCCTACAATGACCTGCATAGCACCTTCCAGCAGTGTTGAAGCTGTCCAGCAGGAAGGGGGTTTCGGGTCAGTTCCAACTTGATTTCTATCTTACAACCAAAACCTGTTGAATTTTCAACAATAATGTATTAAAAGTATGTCTATTTTTATTGAAGATATGCTAGAAAGAAGAGATACCAAAATGGTTATGGTAATTATTTTTTGAAGTGTGGCTTATGAATGATTTTTATATATTTTACCAAAAATATATCATTAAAAAATACAAAAATGTTTTTAAGTAATCATTTTGTAGTTTTCTTGCAAAGACTCTTAAAAATAACTAGAGGCAAGTCTATGGCTAAGTACATTGAAAACACTATGAATTGCCATTGATCAGATTGTATAATAGTCTAGTATTTTTATTAGATGAAACTTACATCTAGTTTTCTAGAATTTTAGAATCATAAAAGAAATTTTATTTTATTGGAGGTTTCAAATTTATTCTCATTTTATGTCACATATATCTTTGTATTTTCTTAAACAATCCTAGGGTGGCTATGGGTCTTAACAAGTATACAGAGAAATACTCCAGTGTTTCCTGTCTAGTTTTCAAAGCACCTGTTACTGATACTAGGTATAATCTAATCTGCTGTCTTAAGGTCCTTTAGGTCCTTTAAACCTTGAAATAAAGAATGTGTTGTGTTCCTCAGCCTTCCTTTGTTGCCTGCTTCCCTTTCACAGTCATGTTTGAAGTCAGTGTTAAACTTCATTGTCCTCTGCTAACCCAAGTCACAATTTAGGACTTGTAGCCTAATCTCTTTCGTATACATATTTGCATAAATACTTACATTCCTGTAGAAATTAGTTGGTTACACATATTAGGTTCACGTATGGTGTCATGGATCTGCCATAACAGTACACAGTGCTGTCATTGTGCTATCAGTCTCCTCTATTCCACCGTTCATCTCCTTCCTTCTCTCCCAACCTGTGGGAAAGCGTTTTTATTTGTACTGCCTCTGAAGTTTGGCTTTTCCCACAATGTCACATAGTTGGAATGGATTAGTATATAGTTTCTCCATACACATTTCTTTCACTTAGCCATATGCATTTGTGGATTTATCTTTTTGTGGCTCATTAGTGCTTTTCTTTGTGTTACTTAATATTCTTTCCTAGTGTGAATGTGCCTAGTGCTTGCTTATCTATTTACTTACTGAAGCATATTTTAGTCACTTTCAAATTTTGGTAGTTATAAGTAAGGCTTCTCTAAGTATCTACAAGTTAGGGGGTAAAAAAAAAGTTTTCAATTTTTTTCATTAGGATGAATACTTAACAGGGTTATTGGTAGATCATATGAGAAGACTATTTTTGTGTTTTGTAGAAACTGCTAGACTGTTTACAAAAGTGGATGGTCTACTTCGAATTCCCACCAACAGTGAAAGAGCTTGCTGTTCCCTTAATGTTCCTAGTCCTTACTAGCCTTTGATAGCTATGTTTGGGTTTTAACCATTCTAATAGATCTGTGCTGGTATCCTGTTTTCCCAGTGTGTAGATCCCTACTGACATTTGGTACTGACCATCTTGAAACACACATAATTAAGTCTGTATATCTTTTGGGTTGGTGTGTTCAGACTGGTCTTGGTATTTGGATAGTAATAGAACCATAATTAGGAAGCATTCCTTTTGTTTATCTTTCCTGGAATGGATGGTAGATGTAGGCTGTTGTTTTTTGTTTGGAAGATGTTTAATTCTTGATATATTTTTAATAGCTCCAGCCTCCCTGAGGTTATCTGTTGTCCTTGCCTGAGATTTTGCTGTGTTTGCTGTCAGAGGAGTTGGTCATTTCACCCAAGTTATCGAATTTTTAGGCATAATGTTATTTATAACATTTCTTTACTCTTTCAATGTCTCTAACTTCAGAAATGACTAGGCCATCTATTCTGATATTGAATTTTTTTTCCTAATTATTCTAGCTAGACATTTATGGATTGTATTATCTTTTCAAAGTACCAAGTGATTTTAATTTTTATAAAAGCCTATACTACCAACTGGGAAGATATGTAGCAAATTTTGGAATCATTATCTCTTGATAGTCCAATGTGTAGATATCTTTTTCCTTTGTACTTTTCTTTAGTTCTTTCTTCAATTTTTTATACAATATATTTTTATCATATTCCTTCCCCTCTCCCACCTTCTTCCAGATTCTCCCTCAACTTCTTGGTCACACAAAAAGTCAGAATAAACGAATAAAACATGGAGCCTGTTTTCTGTGTAGTTACTAAAATGTTTCTGAAAACTGCAAATTAATTAATTAAGGTAGTTATTAGTAAGTATAAACTGTAATATTAGGCCGGCAGAGTGGCCGATGGAGTAGCCGGCGGCTTGGCAGAGGAGCAGGTGGCCTGGCCTGAGTGCCTTCACCGGTTGCCTAACTTATCCTGGAGAAAGAGCCCCGGGACCAAAGGTGGCCTTCACCACCTATAACCTAAACTCTGTTAATTAATATAAGTTGTTATATTAGGCAGGTAGAATTACTGGCGGCTTGGTGGGAGATTCGCCTGGGCTCAAGGGGAGTCTGGGAATCCAACAGCCCGGGACTGCTTGGACTGAGGGCCTATAAGCCGCCGCAGTCTTTTCCCTAATAATTAAACACACAAAGACCTTTTAATATTTTAACTCTTAGCCCTTAGCTGGGCAGACTCTCAATTAGCTACTCTATGTTAACCCCAAAACAACATGTGCCTGTGAGTACCTTCCAGACTTCTCCAGACATCTGTCTCCTTCTGTGTCTCCTGGCGGAAAAGGGAGAGAGTCTCTGTGTGTGCGGAATTCCTGCTGATCTGAGGAAGTCCTGCCTTCCTATACTCTTTCTGCCCAGCTAATTGGCCATAAGCAATTTTTATTAACCAATCAAGAGAATGCCTCAGAAGGGGCGGTAACCAGATCTCAGCATTGAATTCAATGTATCAGAAACAATATTAGACCTTCTCTCAACATGTTTCATAATAAAAATTCATATAAGCATATAAAATGTTACCTCTGTGTGTTGTGTTTGCCTGTGCACATGCATACACCTGTGTATGAGCTCACATGATTGTATGTGTTTTACAGGATTCAGATCCATGTTTTGTTTATGCTAAACAAGCACTCTGCCACTAAGCTGCAGCTGTAGCCATGGTATTATTTTGTAGCAACATTGTCATTGTTCATCTTTCCCAGAAATCAGTAAACTTAAAACCATTGTTCAATGAGCAAAAAAAAAATAAATAAATAAATAAAATCTAGGTTTTTATTTTTCACTGAAGTTTGTAGGAGCTATAAATTTATATTCTGTGAATAAAGTATACCTAAAGAATAAAGTGTTCAAAATAAATGAAAGTTGCATCTTTCAAACTTAGATACATTACATGTTTTTATTTAACTTTTCCTACAGCTGTAAGATTCAAGTATTACTCTCTTCATGTTCCAAAGAAGAGACTAAAGCCTAGAAAAGCATACTTGGTTGAGGCCATAGCTAATATGTACAATGTCCCTAAGCTGTATCAGTTTTTACATTCAATTTTTATTGCCTTTTATTAATAAACCTATTTATTTTTTGATATTTTTGATGGGGTTTTACTGCAGCCTTGACTAGCATGGAAGTCACTATGTGAAATAAACCAGCCTTAAACTTCAGTCAATTTTCCTGCCTCAACCTTCCAAGTACTAGAATGATCAATGTATACCACCATACCTATTTCAACAAAGCTACATATTTAAATCTTTTTGAATTTCAATTTTTATGTTACAATTGGTAATTATTTTAATCTAAATTTTTTATTTTTGTGTCAGCATACAATTGGAATTGGAATTCATTGAATTCATTTTTTAACATTATTTTATGCATTAAAAACCACCCAGATGTGTTTTGCCTGCATTCGTGTCTGTGCACCGTGTCTCTGTTCATCTGACACAGAGGCCAGAAGAGTGTATCAGATCTCATGGAAGTGAAGTTACAGGTGGTTGTGAGTCACCTTGTGGGTTCTGGATCTTGGTTCTCTGGAAACACAGCCAGTGCTCTTAACCACTGAAACATCCCTAAGTCTGTTAGCCATTTTTAAAAATTCTCAATTATACATTTTTCTCATGAAATCCAGATAAAAATAAAAATCAGTAAGGATTCCTTGATTTGTCAAAGCTGTTCTGTTTGGGATAAGTCATGAGATAAGTCACTAATCCTGAATAAATAAGTAGCTCTGAAATCTGACTAATTTAGGAGTAATCTGAGGAAGCTGCACTCCAGTCTATATGTGCAAGTCCCAGGGTTACACCTAGAGCAAGTTTCTGTGGTACATGGTGAAGATAACTGGGAGCCTTGGTGGTGTTACAATCTGTAATACTAGCTGTGAAGAGAGAGAAGGATCTCTACAAATTCAAAGCTGTTCTGGTCTACATAGTGAGTTCCAAGCCACCCAGATCCTACAAAGCAAGATCCTATTTCAAATGGGTTGGGTTGTACCCTTTATTTCAAAGCCTCAACAATGAATGATGAACACATCTTTATTTCGGGATCAAAACAATATACATAACTTACATAACTAAAGTTCTATGAGGACTCAGTTTTCTCCCCCAAGTTGTTGATATGTGTATTTGTGTGTACACAGACACACATGTCTTTTTGCACATGTGGGGGTCAGAAGATAAATTTCAGGGGAGTTGGTTCTCACAGTTTTGAGGCACTCTCTCTTGTTTGGGCTGCTGCACTTCATTCTCCAGAGACTACTACTGGCCACAAGCTTCCAAGTGGTTCTCCTATCTCTACCTCTCATCTCACTATAGGAGTGATAAGATTACAGGTTGTGCCACCACATCTGGCTGTTCAACTATGGTTTCTGGGATCAAGCACGAATTGTGATATATACCTTTACTCTTGGAGCCATCTCCCAAGTCCAGGAATCAATTTTTAATTGTTAAATTATTTAAAGTTTCTGTATTTGAAGTTGTCTGTAGAAAAGTGACCATGTATTCTTAAGCAGGTATTAAATTTAATCTTCTACAAAATAACCTTATCAAAACATGTTCTTACATGTACAGGATTAAAAAAAACATTTAGTAATCCTGTGTTGCTAATAAGTACCTTTGCATGGTGTTAGATTTTGTAACATTTTTGTTTGTCTGCAAATTAGTTAGTTAATATAACTATATTGCATGCATGAGCTGATTAAACTTTGTGTTGTGAAAATTCACTGCTATTAAATGTGTTTCTAGCCCAGATTTCCAGTCTTCAAATATCTTTACATTACCAGGTATTGGGCCTTATGTTCCCATATATTGCTCTTTGCAAATGTATGTAGGTATTAATATTTTTTGTGCTACTGACAAAATCTTTCTATAGATTTATATGATCTTTCACTCTGTGTTTGGATTAATGTAAAAGGGCCCTAGGAGTGACCCTAATCAGTATAATTGTTCATTTATCATTCCAAGAACAGTACACTTTATTTTCTGTGTAACTTAGAAGAGACATGTCTTCAGCTCCATTGTGCTTTTTAAAAGAATTTCAGTAGCATACTGATGGTTTTCCAATTAGCCACTGTATAGCTGCCTCAGTAAAGACTTTGAATGTAAGGTTCTGCTTGCATATTTGTTTAGGAAAAAAAACTGGAAGGACATTTTATTCTTATCAGTGATTTTAAAACTCAGTGCATCTACTAAATGTAATTAGAATGACAGTGTTACCATACCTTCTTAAAATGTTCTTATCAGATAAATGTTTTTGTATTCTAGAAACTTTTTTAATATATTAGAAATCTTGAATTATAAGGAATAATATTCAGAGAAAAAAGAAGGAAATCCATGTTTTAAATGTTTTATTTGGTCACTTTTTCATAGGTGTACATAATATGCATTGATTATATTACCCCTGCCCATATTATCCTCACTTAACCCTCTTCCCAAGTCTGCTCAGATCTCCTTTCCTAAATTTTTTCATGTCCCTCTGCATTTAATTAGAGTTGCTTGCATGAGTTTAGGTTATTTACTTAAGCAAAGACAACCAGTGACTACTACGTTACTGTAAATAGGACTTACCTTCTGCCAGTATCTACTGACTTTAACTTCTCATGGGAGAATAGCGCCTAATGAGCCCCTCAACATTTATGATGGAATGTGGATAGGGCCATATTCTACAAGTAACCACTGCCTCTGTGAGTTCATAGGTGCAATAGCTCTGTCATGTCCAGAAGGCAACACTCCTCTCCATGCTCAGCTTATAAATTCTGCTCCTTCTTCTAAGATGTTTGCTGAGTCTCGGGCTGGAGGAATGTGATACAGATGCCCCATAGGGCTGAGCATTCCACAGACGTTTGTTCTCGGCACATTTTGGCCTATTTGAGTCTCTGTACTAACTATAAGCACTGTAAGCAGAAATTTCTCTGACCAAGGCTGAGAGCAACACTAATCTGTGGGAGTAGTACATGGTTTGCATTGGATGGCATAATCCATTCGTTTACTCTGTCTTTCTCTCTTGCAACTACACTTTTGGAAATGAAAAACTCTGACCTTATTTTTGATCTACAAATTTAATTGTTCCTTATTTTCATAGGCATCATTCCATTTTCTCAAATCTGGGTGTTCTTGACACCTTTGGTCCTTCTATTTCTCTGTATTATATTTTCTTTCATATTGTGCAAAATTTGTTTCTTTCTTGCTTATATCTCCCCCTTTGGTCTGACTGTCATAATAAAAGTAAAAAAGAAATTGACTAATAGTAATCATTGAATCTTTGAAGTGATTAGATGGTACTTAAAACTCTAATGTTGGAAAATTATTAATCTATAACCAGCTTTATTCTTGGTATTTTGTCTCTTTATGGCCTATTCTGTTTATTTTTCTAGATATCAAGAAGTTGATTTGAAAGTTAGACTTCTTCCCTTTCTGTTAGTAGTTAGATTTTATTTTTCTTTTTTCATTTTTTTTCCTTTTGCCATTGCTATGGAAGATGGTGATTTTGCTGGTTTTAATAAAGTTAGTATATTTAATGAATATTTTCCTTCTTTTAAAGACTGTGAACCAGAAGAGCTGACTGACTGGTCTATGGATGAAAAATGTTCATTTTGTAACCTACAGAGAGAAGCAGTCAGTGTAAGTTTTAGTGCCATGAAATTATTTTTAAAATAATCATACAATTGTAACACAATTCTTTTTTTTTTTAAACTTAAGTTGTTCTGATAATTTGCGACTCAGTGAAAGTTAAAATACTTGATTTTGGTGAATGAAAAGAGTATGTTCAACATTTAGTTTAGCTTTAAAAACTCGGTATTTTTTCTTTTACTTTTTTTCCTTTTATTTATTTTTACTTCTTTGTTTTTGGTTTGGTTTGGTTTGATTTTCCTCCGTATCTGTTTCTTATTACTTTCTGACTCATGAGCTTCACTTTAGGTCAGGTTGGTGTTTCAGTATCCAATGGTGAGCTTGGAGACCTAGTTAATATAAGACCACTCTTCAACCTGGCTTCTTAGCAATTGGTAGTAAAGTATATATGCTGCTATATATAGTAAGATAATATGCTACTATCTGTAATCCTTTCACTACTTTTATAGTCTTTTGGCTATCAGAAATGTTTCCTGTGTTAATGATGAAATATGTGCCTACTGTCTTAGAGGACATAGATATGTGTAACCAGCATCTTGTGTGGTGAGAAATCCTGATTCCTTACCTGTTATGGTGAGCAGAGCTGAGAAGAATTTGAGAATTTTTTAAGCTCCTCTACTTTATTAAACTTTCGGCAGGATTACTTTACTGGCATGCGTATAGTAAAGTTTTTAGTAGTACCTGCCCACCCTCACCCCCACCCCCTGACACAGACATATTTTATTACAGTTTTAGTAAGGAATAAGACTATTTTGATTCCCTGCTAGAGTACATTTGGGTTTTTTCCCCTAAATTCTATAACAGATTTTATATTCTTTTGATAGAATTTGATATTTTACAAAAGGCAGAACAACTGAACATTAAAACAGTTTTGACATATTTAATTGGAGTTCAGGTTTAAATGTGAAGTAATTAGGTTTGTCACTGTCTTATCATTTTAGGAGTGTGTGCCATCTCTTGATTCCTCACAGTCGACGCCAACAGAGGAGCTATCATCTCAGGGCCAGCCCCACACTGATAAGATTGAATGCCAAGCAGAAAATTACCTAAATGCACTCTTTCGAAAGAAAGGTAATATTGGCATGCTTTGTCATTTAAATTTTGCAATGTTTAAATTTTTTTCATGGAAAAGTTTTTTAGATGTCACTCCATACTTTATTCTTAACTGGTTCCTTCTTTGTCCTAATAGGGCCAATAAGATTATCAGTTCTCTTGTGCTAGCCATTTGTTTTCAACATCCTATCTTAAATTTCTCCTTCATAGGCACCTTTCAAAATATTTGTGCTTCTCACTTTCATTATTTTATTGCTATTCTCAAGTCTTTAAAAAGTGTTGAACAATGAAGAAGTTATAGATACATTGTATTCCAGACCTATCCCTAATAATGTATTTCTTACAACATTTGCCAGCTTGAGTGCACATGGTTGACATTAAAAAATCTATTCTGTATTTGCCTGTCTGGCATATTTCAACCAAATATATCTTGTTTCACTTATTCCCATACTTGACACATATCTATAAGGCAAAATCAGTTTTTATATTTAAAATGGTTGGGAAAACTATAGTCTTCCATGCTTCTTTCCTACCATGGTTGTAAGTTGTCTGTCCTAAATCCCTATAATAGATGTTTGGAGAATGGAACATGGGTTTGTGTTGGATGAGGTTACCTTCTTTACCTTCTACTTCTAGAGACTGAGAAAGTACTCTTCTTAGCTTGGTATTGATTCTTTCCATTCCTCTTTAATATTAGTTGTCAGCATTAGTTGTATTTTCTGCTAAATTGATAATTTCATATTTTAGCAATATCAAATAATATTAAAAGTACTGTCCACCTTTCATTTACTTGTTAATTTTTTGAAGTTCTTTGTGTTCAATTATGAGAGTCCTGATTACAAAAGTCATTAGTATAATTAAAAGGCCTAGAGAACTACTTTTTTAAATCATTGAAATAACTAAAAAAAAAAAAAAAAATTAAGGCCTTTCCTGTATGTTACTGAAATAGTGTTGGAGAATTTGTATTAACTTTAAGTATATTTCTTCACAGTTGTTAGTGGGAGCCAATGTTAAAAGTAACTCATTCATTTTCTCTAAGATTTATAACATGCTAATTTAGAAAAGACTATTTTGCATTGTGTTTCTAATGCTTGTATTAAAATTAACACACATGCAGAATACTTTGGTTTACTTTGGAATTTCTTATTCCTTATTCTTTTGAGTCATTTATAATGGTAGTAAGTAGAGTTGTCAGTAGGAATAACTTTCAGGTTTTTTTTTTTTGGCTTTTGTTACTCTTTATTTAGTTATCATTACATAATGAATTATACATACATAAAGTGAAATGGTATTAAAACTAAAAAGATGATGATGAGGAGAAAGATAAAGCATCTCAGTATGATGGCCTGCGATGCTTTATCTCAGTAACTTTCAGTTTTTTAATAGTGTGGAGTTAACCTGTGCGCCATTGCTTTGTTAAGAGCAATCAGTAAACACTTGAATTACAGCTGATTCAAACATCTGGATATCCAAGAGATCTCCTACCAATAGTTGGGTTAGTGTTATTGGATATTTAATGACCTCTGTATTTAGGAATTTTAGTTTCTTCAAGATCCTTTGAAAAATTGCAGAGATTTTAAATGAAAGATTCTTGTTAGTATAGTAGTTTTGCCTTATTTCAGGTCTTATCTTTGATAATTCCTTTATATGTAATACATCACCATTTCCTGGATTTAGCTAGGATTTTGTTGTTGTTTGATTATATTCCTTCAATAGAACAATTTTAGAAATTTCCAGTATGGTTTGTCCAGAATGAGGACAGAAAATATTAACTCTTAGTTTGTCTCTTAAAAAAAATAATTAACTATACTCTGAGATAACAGGCAATAAATATGTTTTTAGAGACAGGAAATACATGAATCTTTGGAGTAGCAGATAAGATGTTGAAGCTTTTGTTTTCTGAAATTTTCCTTAATTTAATCATTATTAGATATTATTGATATTGACAACAGTAGTATTGATACTTTGTCACTTTATGTGAGCAATAGGTTTATTTGATCATCTTATCAAAATGTAAGCATGTTACCTTGTCTCTTGGTGCTATCCTTGTTTAGGCCATGTTGATGAGACTTTATGGGTGTGTTTTCTCCAGCATTTCTAGAAGATGAAACTTCATAGCAAACGTTTTGTTCTTCTGGCTCTTGCAGTCTTTTCATTCCCTCTTCTTTTCACTCCCACAGTGATCTTTGAGCCTTAGGTGTAGGAGTTGTGTTGTAAATGTATCATATGGGACTGAACTCCACAACTCTGCATTTTTTATCACTTTTGTTTTCTGTAATGGTCTCTATTGCAAAGAGAAGTTTCCTCAATAAAGGGTGAGAAGTACACTTATCTGTGGGTATAAAGATAAATATTTAGAAAGTAGTTAGGGACTATGCTTTTTTAGTAAAGTAGAAGTTATAGGTTCTCAGTTTCCCTCCAAGATCCATGACTTCACTAGTCCTAGCTAGTTGACTAGGTTTCCAGCACCAAGAATAATTTCTCTCTTGTTAAATGAGCCTTAAGTCTAGTTAGAAAGCTGTTGGTTACCACCAAGTTATATATATGCTACTATTGTACTCTTAGAGATTCCATGCCATGCTGGTCATTGTTGTAGTTCATAGGTATCAAAGCTGTGTAGGACTATTGGTTGCTTCCCTCCCTTGGAAGCTTACATGACACCGTCTGATACCATGAATGTTAGTCCTCAGGCAGGAGGTTTTTGGGTCAGAAGCAGCTCAGATCTTCTGGGTCCTGTGTCCAAAGTACATGGTGTCTTCAGCAATAGGGACTTACGTTCAGTCATTTTGAGACAACCATGGACAACAGCAATAGCCTATGTTTTGGGATTCTCTTAGAAAACCCTGACCAACACCTCAAAGGGAGCTTCTCATGCCTGGTGTTAGGGGTTTTGTTTGTCTGTGGCTCTTGTGGAGAGCATTCAGTCCAGATGAAAATTTTCATTTAAGCTCTATATATATCTATACACAGACTTACAGATATCATGTATAAAATAAGATGTATATGATTACTTGTGACTTTTCTGACACATTTACTGTCATTTTATCTCTTCCCTCCTTCTGTATTAATCTTTCTCATCTCCCTAATTAAAGCCTCCTCTGAGAAAATATTTCTTGAATGAATAAATTATTAATAAAATAAATTATGTTCAGTTACCTAAATTTCTATAAGTATTTAGTGGTATTTCTGCTTCATTTGTTTCATTTAAAGAAGTAAATTATGTAGTGCCTATATAAACTTTGCTTTTATTATTTTGAAGTTAAGTATTGTTGTATATAGAATGAATATCAACCCATGGTTTCATTGTGTTTTGTTTTTGTAGTGCTGGGAAACAAACCCGAGGTATGCTAGGCAAGCAGTCTACCAATGAGCTATATTCCTAGCCCTTAATCAGTTTTTTGTTTGATTTTGTTTTGTTTTTAATTTTTTAACTTTCTATTTTTTAGATTATATTTTAAAATAATATATGTATGTACATATATATGTATGTAATCAGGTTTTTATGTATATAAACAATCCTGTAGATACAAATGGCCCTGTCAAACATTAACATGTAAACTAAATTGTATTTTAGATTTTAAGTTTACATTCTCTGATCACCTAAAGTATAAACATCATTGTTATATGGTTCCAGAATATGGAATATGCTGCTCTTTTTTTTTTAATTAACTCTGCCTAAATTGGACAGATTATGTACCTAGTAGCTGAATCATATTAGTGAATATATAATAAAATGAAAATATCTCCCATCAAACTGTTTTTCCTGTTTTACTTTTTCTTCCCATACATTCCTAGCCACCACTTAACTATTATTCTGCTATGGCTTATGGTCCCTCAAAAAATATTTAATGGTGTATTTGATTGGTTATTGGAAAGCTCTACTATTTCACACATTCCCCTTGAATTTAATAATGCCCAATTTTACATGTAAAATTTTCCATGTCTTTTCCATTCATACTCTTGAAGCTCTATACTACTATAGCATCAAATAAATATTAAGTCAGTTCATTAAAAATAGTTTATGGCTGATACAGAATATATGATTTCTTGGGAATTTAGTTATTTATATGCTTATATTGTTTTATCTAAATTTAGGCATTTTTATGGTACTATAAATTGATATGACGCATTTAGGCCATAAAATTTCTTTCCATTGTGTTCCTTTTTGACACTGTTGTGCTATAGTTTCAATTTTCTTTATATGGGTTGCACTTTTACTTTCAAGAAACTATTTTATTGCAATAAAATTATCCACACACTTCTATTCACATTCAGTTATGTTCATGAAAAGATTTTTCATCTTTTTCTCATCATACCTATACCCACACTTTTAGAGTTGTCAGATAGTGTGTATGTGTGTGTGTACAGTGGTGACGTGGAATCCCCTAAAAGGTAAGATAGGGAGCTAAAAATGAGAGACTTTGGATACTACACAGCACAAAAGTAACCTTAAACACAACCATAAGATGCCCACTGTAGCAGTTAGTTTCCTTCTACTTTTCTATAACTTATCTGTGTGTAGTGGGGGTGGGGGGACAAAACAAGGGCCTTGAGCATATGAAGCAAGCACTCTATGCTGAGCTACATCCCCAGCTGTGAACTCCTTAATTTCCAGAGCCAAGGTCAGCACCTTAGACTGCTTCAAACCTCAAGTGTTTGCCTTTGTTTAACATTCCTCTCTTGGGAAAACTTGGTTTCCCTTAGTTTTGACTGCATGGTTACCTTCCCGTTCCCTTACTCCCTGACATTGTCTTTTTTTTTTCTATACTGTTTTCCGCTTGTGGTGAATTCAGTAAACAAATGAAGAGAGAATGAATAAGTTAGAGTAAAGCATTTTTCCTATTTTTTTTACTTTTTTTTCCTTTATTTTTTATTTCTTCAAGTTACATCTCAATCGCAGTCCCCTCCCTATTCCCCCTCCAGTCCCACCCTCCCACCCTCAACCCCCCATCCTCTTCCCTTTTTTTTTTCTTTTAAGTTTAAGGTATATCTTATTTCCCCCTACAGTTTCCCCTTTCAGTCCAACAAATGGCTCTTTCTCTTATAATAATAAATACAATACAGTACAACAGAGGTAATTAGGCCACAGTTATGAGGGTTATATGGCTTAACGTACATTCCCAATGACCAGTCCATATGTATTTGGTACTTGACTTTAACATTCTACTATCTAAACATCTCCATGAGTTTAAAGTTCTATATCTAAATCAACATTCATACTAATTGCAACACAATTTTAAAAGTATCTTCTTAGATGTATAACACTCTCTTATAATAATTTATTGTGTGTGTGTGTTTATCAGTACACTTGTGCAGCAGTGTGCCTGGTGATAGGAAGGCAGCTTGCATAGGTTGAGTAGCTTGAATAGGTTCCCTCCTGTCATGTGGATATGAAGCAAGCACTCTATGCTGGGGATCAACTGTGGATCATCAGACATGGCGACAAATGCCTTTCTTCACTGAGTCTTCTTACTGGGCTGGCTTTTCCCATTATTCCTAGTTTGTTCCTGAAATGTTCTCTTCTAAAGCTAGATAGAACTTCAGCCTCTTTTTAATTTCATCTGTTTTCACTACATAATCTTACCTAATTCCATAGCTTCAAGACCTCATTTCTGATGGGTTAAAAAAATCAGCTGCTAGTCCTGATTTAAGCTGCTTTAGTTTTATTTATTGTAAGTGTGTATGTATCTGTGTGTCTGTGTGTAAGTGTGTATGTATCTGTGTGTAAGTGTGTATGTATCTGTGTGTATGTGTGTGTGTATGTATCTGTGTGTAAGTGTGTGTGTATCTGTGTGTAAGTGTGTAAGTTCCCTCAGAGGTCAGAAGAGGGCATTAAATCTGCTAGAGCTGGAGTTTAACAGGTGTTGTAACCTGCATAGTAGGATTCAGGGAACTAAACTGCAGTCATCTGCAAGACCAGCAAGCCCTCTTTCAACTGCTGAGTGATCTCTACAGACTCTTGTCCTAAGTGTTCTCAGGCTCATATTCCTGTCTTCGGCTTTGTAGGTATAGCCCACGTGACACATAGGAGGCACTATGTGTGACACGGGAGTTTCAGTTACTCTTTTTTCAAATCCCCTTTCCTGTATCTCACCATAAAATAGTATAGTGTTTTTCATTTTTGTGTTATCCTTTAGTTATGTGTCTCTTCTTTTAGATGATAAACTCTTAAAACTCTAGGCTCCAAACTGTAAACGAATGGTTTGTTTTCTTTAATTCTTTCCCCGTATTAAGTGCATAGAGTTACGGTGTGTAAGTGAATAGATTTTTCCTCTCCAATTTCCCAGGAAATGGTAAGCTTTAAAACTTACTATGTATATTGGGTTTTTTGCATAGTCAACTGATATACCCAGTTTGTTGAAAAAAAACCTACTAGATATTTCTTGTTCCTAACTTTGTCAGGTTCACTCAGTTCCATTTTTTTCTAATATGAAATGTTTTTTTAAGCAATAGGTTTAAATTTTTTGGCACTAGTTTTATTTTTAGTGTAAAGGCATAATTACCATTCTTAAAAATCTTTACCTGTATTTTGCTGCTTAGTACTAGAATCAAAGGCAAGTGAAATCCTGTCACGTACATGCCACTTCTTATTCCTTTTTTTCTGATACATTTAAAAATCCTCCTTGAAGGAAGAAATATTCTACTTTCTCAGAGGCTTGGCCTGTTTTTATTATTTCCACACAAAAATGAAACTTGCTAGATTTCCTAAGCCATTACATATACAAAATGGAGCATGAAGTATATGCACCTTTCCGAACAAAGAAAGCATGATAAGTACTTACAATCTGTGTCATGCAGGCATTTATTCACTCTTCTTTCCAGCTGTGATCCATATCATTGGGACCACGGAACGGGTAATAAATAAGCTACCTGGTTTTTTACTAGCTTTAGGTTCTACATTCCACATAAACTGTAGCAATTTCTATAAGTAGAGTAAAATCTTCATGTTTTGAAAATATGTTTCATAATATACAGTAACTTTAGGCCATAGAATTTAAATAATGTAACTATACTTGTAGGATATTTGAGAGATTTTTAAGAATTTTGACTGCAAAATATGTCAATTGAGAGTATTAATCTTCATAAACTTTAAACTTTACAGGCAGAGAATTTTTATATTTAATTTAAGTCCTTTATATAATAAATACTGCCTAATTTGTTGCATGATATTTTAGCCATTCATAAAGCTGAATGTGTGTATGCCTTTTTATATCTAGAGAGAGAGCAAAAGGGAGGGAAGGAAAGAGTTATTTCTTGGTATTCATGAGAGATTGGTTGTAGGACCACTACAGATACAAAACCTATCTGCTCACATCTCATAAAATATTTGCATATAATATTTGCATATAACATATACAAATAATACATATATAATATTTGCATATAACCTACATATATCTTTCCATTTATTTCCTTCCTACAACAAGCATTTCTATATTACTTAGAAATCACAATGCTGTGATAATAGTTGTTAAACTATTGTTAGGAAATAATGACAAGAAACATATCTGGACATGTTTTTTCATGAATATATCTGTACAATTTTTTCATGAATATCTTTGATCCATACCTTGAATATGGAACCTACAATAGACAAAAAGGGCTATTATTCCTGCCATTTAATTTATATATAATTTAAATGAACATTTTAGTTATAAAATATCTTTTTTTTTAATGTGTATCCACTAGCCAAGTGGTGGTGGTGCACACCTTTAGTCAGCACTCGGGAAACAGAGGCCAGGCCGATGGATCTCTGAGTTTAAGGCCAGCCTGGTCTACAAAGTGAGTTACAGGACCATCAGAACTACTCAGAGAAATCCTGTCTTAAAAACAATCTAAGACAAAAATGTGTGTGCGCTATGTTCTCATCTATGGTATTTGCAGAAATATGACACGAAGCTGCAGAATGTCACATATGACACTGCAGTGCAAGACTATTAGGCCAGACCAGTAAAGTAGAAGCCTAATCAAAAGGGCATGCCAAACTGGATATGGAACAGCCCACTCCTAGTACAAGTGACCACGATAATGAATCCGAATTTGTTGAGGTGCTTAAAAACAGTGTTTCAAATTCCCACAAATCAAGGCAGAAACAGCAAGTAAAAAAATCCAGTGATACAGAGAGACAGCTTATTTGCTTCATCACATGAAGTGTAGAAGTACATCTGTGAACTGGGCATCAGTAAGGTAGAGTTGTCGATGGAGGGCGTTGAAACCATCTAGAGCACACTCATTTATGAGGGGAAAGTGGAGATGACTCTCATTGCTATGAAGAATGGCACTGTTAGCAGTGTAGATGGACACATGAAACTGGACAGGACAGACAGCTGACCCAATCCTCCTACTTCCAGGCTTGGTCCAGGCACCCTGTGTACACTGTCCATGTCCAGTTTTGGTGACTGCCATAAAGGTGGTGAGCTCTCACCATCTAATTGTATTTACATGACACAGTGGATCAAATTTTAATATAGAGCTGAGAATCTTACTGATATTTGCCAAATTAAATTACTTGGAGAGCAAATAATTCATGATGGAGTGTCAAATTTCTTTGAAAGCATGCTTCACAATAATGGATACTGACTTGCTGCTATGAAAACATTTATTTATGAAGACAACACAAAGCATATAAGTTTAATAAAGTTTAATAGGGAAGTCTCTTCTTCAGTAAGTAAAATGCCTTGAAATTGTGGAAGATCAAGGAAAAGAAGCCAACAAACCTATATTGACAAGTACTGTGATAATGGCTAGAGCAGGAAGATGTTCAGAGTGTGCCGTCATACTGACCTCATTCCCAAATGCTGTGGTCCAGGAAATGTTTTCAAATTGCTGATATTTCAAACTAAAGGGGATAAATCTTTTTGGTCTTTCATTGTTAAAGCTGTTTTACTGTGTGGGTTAATTGTATTTGTCAGAATTTTTTTCCCAGATTCTTGTTCTCTTCCTACAGTATGACCCTCCCTACTATCCGCACCAAATGCAAATGTTGTAATCTAATCCCTGTGTGGCATGTGATAAGTAGGACCTTTGGAAGATGACAGATCGTGAGTATAGAATCCTCATGAGTGGAATTAGGGCCTCTATAGGAGAGACCCAAAGTGTTCTGTTGCCCCTCTCGTGTGAGAACACAGGAAGAAAAGGAAGCTTGCCCTCATCAGACAGAAATCTACCAGCAGCATGGATCTCCCAGCTTCTAGAATCATGATAAATAAATTATTTTACAGATAAACCTCACTCTATAGTGTTCTATTAAAGCAGATAGACGGACTTGACAGTATGTAATCTTTTAACTAAAATTAAAGTAAAACTTAGATGGGTATGGTGGTGCATTCCTTTAATCCCTGCAGATCTCAGCCCAATTTCCACATCAAATAACATGACAACTAGGGACAGCCTGTCTCAAAAATAAAAATAGACCACTGCCCTTAATTCACTCTCTGAGGGACTGGAAACAGGCTTCTCTTACCCACTTTTGCTACTGGTCTCCTGTTTTTCTTACTCTTTTCTGAAAATCATGGTATGACATGTCTGGCGTCACGCATTGGAAAACATTAATTTGCACGCCGTTACACAGAAGATAGCCATATACCTTTTAAGAACCTCAGCAGTTGGATTTTCACTTTTTTGTTTTGGGTTTTTTTTTGTTTTTGTTTTTTTTGTTTTGTTTTGTTTTAGTTTTTTGTTTGTTTGTCTTTAAGACAGGGTTTCTCTCTTTAGCCCTACTCACTGTGTAGACCATCCTGTCTTTGAACTCAGGTCCACCTGCCTCTGCCTCTCTACTGCTAAGATTGAAGACCTCCTCCACAATGCCTGACTTACTTTGTTTCTTAAAAGTTTGTCAGCCATAAACTTGTTGGTCAGCTAGCAGCATGGACCAACTGAAAGGGTTCACACGGTATACACCTCTTTGGGGCTAAGATCTACCACCATTTGGCAGTGCTCTAAGTGAACAGCATTGGCTGAGTTACCTTGGGATCAATGGGACCAGTTAAACTCGCTAGTTTGTATTTAATCACATGAATTTTATGGACATATCTATAGAATTAGCATTTAGCAGCACCAGTTCTTTTTAAATGTTAGATTATATGTAAGATACAGGAAGTTCTAGGAGCCTAATACTGCAGGCTTCTCCTTTACCTATAGTTCGGTTGGTGTGGTAAGAACAATAACCACTTTTCCTTTTACAAGAAAATTAAATGTAGGAGAGTTATAAAACAGGGAAAGAACCAAATTGTTTTCTAAATATACTCTGCATTATGTCTGTCTTCAGTTTTGCTGGAGATAAAAGTTACTCTAGCCCACGCTGCCCTGGAATTTATTTCGTAGTCTAAGGTGGCCTTGAACTCATGATGATCCTACTTTAGCCTCTCAAGTGCTGGGATTAAAGGCATTAAACTGCCATTCATGGCTTTATATTGTGTCTTGATAATTAGATACTGAGTTTTAAAATTTGCAACCAGAGACTGGAAGTGTCCCTTGCCCCACCAGAATGAAGAGATTTTTTTTTTTTTTACCTTGTAGCATACTCTGAGTATTAACTGAGAAGTATAGATAAATTAAAAAATACAGCAACTGTTCTGTAAAGTCAAATTTATTTTAAAGAGATAAGCTATGATCCAAAGAAATTGAAAGACACTGAAATCAAATTGCAGATCTTTCCTTCTTAGTAACAGGTATTTTGTTCACCTGAGAACACACACTCCAGTCTGCTGAAGACCTTGTTTAAAAGTGATCTATACAAAGTCAAACATCATTAGTCAATCCATAATTCTATGATTTATTTCCATGAATAGTGTTATGAATTCTCACATGAAATTTTGCATCTGGTCTGCCAATAAATAAATTTTTTAATTTATTTATTGCTTCAGGTTACATCTCTGTGGTAGTGTCTGTCCTCTTTCCACCCCTCCCAGTCCCTCCCTCCCACTCTCTACCCCCTAACCCTTCCATCCCACTCCTCTGGAGTGGAGTGTCCCTACATAACAGTCCTCCACCCCAGTTCAGCAGACATATGAGGGCCAAGAGCCTCCTCATACACTGGGGGCCTACAAGGCAGCACCACTAGGGAAAACTGTCTCATTGACAGGAAAAAAAAAGTCTATGTCCATGTTCTCTTTGGTGTGTTGGTTTTAGTATAGATATCCTGTACTACATAGCTAACTCTGACTATAAGTGAATAAATGCCATGTGCATGCTTCTGAGTCTGGGTTAGCTCGCTCAGGATGAGCTTTTCTAGTTCCATCCATTTGACTGCAAATTGCATAATTTCATTGTTTCTGATAGCTGAGTAATATTCCATTGTGTAGATGTACCACAGTTTTTTAATCCATTCTTCATTTGAGGGATATCTGGGTTGTTTGCAGTTTCTAGCTATTACAAATAAGGCTGCTATGAACATAGATGAGGAAACTTCCTTGTGATTCAGTGAGGAGTCATTTGGATGTATACTCAGAAGTGGTATGGCTGGGTCCCAAGGCAGAGCTATTCCAAGTTTTCTAAGATATCGCCATACTGACCTCCATAGTGGTTGCACAAGCCTGCACTCCCACCAGCAATGGAGGAGGGTTTCCCTTTCTGCACACCCTCGCCAGCATGTGCTGTCATATGAGCTTTTGATCTTAGCAAATCTGACAGGTGTGAGATGGAATCTTAGAGTCAACTTGTGTTGCATTTCTCTGATGATTAAGGATGTTGAGCATTTCTTCAGGTGTCTCTCAGCCATTAGGGATTCCTCCTTTGTGAATTCTCTGTTTAGTTCTTTTTCCCACTTTTTGATTGGATTATTTGGTTTCTTGGCATTTAATTTCTTGAGTTCTTTGTAAATTTTGATATTAGCCCTCTGTCAGATGTGGGGTTGGTGAAGATTTTTTCACAATCTGTAGGCTGCCGTTTTGTTCGAATGATAGTGTCTTTTGCCTTACAGAAGCTTTTCAGTTTCATGAGGTCCCATTTATTGATTGTTGGTCTTAGGTCCTGAGCTATTGGTGTTCTGTTCAGGAATGTGTCACCTGTGCCAATGAGTTCAATGGTTTTCCCACTTTCTCTGCTAGTAGATTTAGTGTGTCCGGCCTTATGTTAAGGTCTTTGATCCACTTGGACTTAAGTTTTGTATAAGGTGATAAGTATGAGCTTAATTTCATTCTTTTACATGTGACATCCAGTTGGACTAGCACCATTTGTTAAAGATGCTGTCCTTTTTTCACTGTGCGGTTTTGGCTTCTTTGTCAAAAATTAGGTGACCATAGGTGTGTGGGTTCATTTCTGGGTCTTCAATTTGATTCCATTGATCCACTGGTCTGTTTCTATACCAGTACCATGCTGTTTTTATTACTATTGCTCTGTAGTGCAGCTTGAAATCTGGGATGGTGATACCTCCAGATGTTTTGTTTTCTTTTTTTTTTTTTTTTTATTGTACAGGATTGATTTAGCTATTCTGGGTTTTTTGTTGTCCCATATGAAATTGAGAATAGCTTTTCCCAGGTCTATAAAGAATTGTGTTGGTATTTTGATAGGAATTGCATTGAATCTGTATATTGCTTTTGGTAGGATAACCATTTTTATTATGTTGATCCTACCTATCCATGAGCATGGGAGATCTTTCCATCTTCTGATGGCCTCTTCAATTTCTTTCTTTCTTCAAGGGCTTAAAGTTCTTGTTGTGCAGGTCCTTTACTTGCTTGGTTAGAGTTACCCCCAGGTATTTTATATTGTTTGTGGCTATTGTGAAGGGAGTTGTTTCCCTGATTTCTTTCTCAGCCCATTTATTTGTTGTATAAAGAAGGGCTTCTGATTTTTTTCAATTAATTTTATATCCAGCCACCTTGCTGAGGTGTTTATCAGCTGTAAGAGTTCTCTGGTGGAATTTTTGGGGTCACTTATGTATACCTATCATATCATCTGCGAATAGGGATAATTGAACTCCTTTTCCAATTTGTATCCCCTTGATCTCTTTTAGTTGTCTTATTGCTCTAGTTAGAACTTCAAGTACTATGTTGAAGAGATATGGAGAGAGTGGGCAGCCTTGCCTTGTCCTTGCTTTTAGAGGAAATGCTTTAAGTTTCCATTTAATTTAATCTCTCCATTTAATTTGATGTTGGCTACAGGCTTGCTGTAAATTGCCTTTACTATTTCTAGGTATTGTCCTTTTATGCCTGTTCTTTCCAGAACTTTTAGCATGAAAGGGTGTTGGATTTTGTCAAATGCTTTTTCAGCATCTAGTGAGATTATCGTGTAGCTTTTTTCTTTCATCTTGTTTATATGGTGAATTATGTTGATAGATTTTCATATGTTAAACCATCCTGCATTCCTGGGATGAAGCCTACTTGATCGTGTATAGTACTTTTGATATGTTCTTGGATTTGGTTTGCCAGTATTTTATTAAGTATTTTTGCATTTTGTTCATGAGGGAGATTGGTCTGAAGTTCTCTTTCATTGTTGGGTCTTTGTGTGGTTTAGGAATCAGGGTGACTGTGGCCTCATAGAATGAGTTTGGCAGTGTTCTTTCTGATTCTATTTTGTGAAAGAGTTTGAAGAATATTGGTATTAGCTCTTCTTTGAAGGTCTGGTAGAATTCTATGCTGAAATCATCTGGCCCTGGGCTTTTTTTGGTTGGGAGATTTTTTTAAAACATTTATTTATTTATTATGTATACAGTATTTGCTCTACATAAATGCCCGGGCACAAGATCTCAATGTAGATGGTTGTGAGCCACCATGTGGTTGCTGCGAATTGAACTCAGGACCTTTGGAAGAACAGTCAGTGCTCTTAACCTCTGAGCCATCTCTCCAGCCCAAATTATTTATTTTTACTTTATGTACATTGGTGTTTTGACTACATGTGTTTCATCAGATTGTTTGGAACAGGAGTTACAGTTGTGAGCTACCATGTTGGTGCTGGGATTTGAACCCGGGTCCTCTGGAAGAGCAGTCAGTGCTCCCAACCGCTAAGCCATCTCTCCAGCCCCTTTGGTTGGGAGATTTTTAATAACTGTTTCTATTTCCTTAGGGGTTATAGGGCTGTTTAATCTGTTAACCTGATCTTGATTTAGCTTTGGTAGGTGGAATCTATCAAGAAAATTGTCCATTTCACTTAATTTTTCAAATTTGGTGGAGTATAGATTTTTAAAGTAGGACCTAAATATTCTCTGGATTTCCTCAGTGTAAGGGTTTTGATGGTGGTTAGTTGAGTTCTGTGTTGGGCCACAATGATAGAAAATTCCTGGCATGATGAGACTCCTGGCTCAGCTGTCAGCCTAGCAATGAAGCAGGTGAAAAGTAGTTTCAAATTTTGTGTATGGTAGGTATGAGACAACTACAAAATATGTGCCCTATGGCAGTGTGGTCTAGTAAAATAGGATCTTGAATTCAATCTGTCTCTACCTCCATCCTGCTGGATTTATAGGTATGCTCCATAACATCTGGCCAGATAGTGTTTTTCTATCATGATTCAAATAGTCTATATTGTTTAGTACAGTAACCTCAAGCTAGCTTTCTGGTCAGCGCTTGAAACAGTAAAGATCAAAGAACTGAGATTTTATATTTGGTTGCCTATGGATACATTCATATTAGGCCGTAAAGCTCAACAATCAGAAAGTTCTTTCCCTTGGAGATTATTGAACTTAACACTGAAATGTGTTACCTCATTTTAAAGGTAGGAAAAAATAAATTAACTTAAAAACATAAATAAATAATAACTAACATAAACAGGCTGTTTAGCAGTGATTGGACAAAACCTAAAATTCAAGTTTGAATCTACATGAATTATTTGAGATTAGTAATTATGTATTCTGCTTTTTATAATTCCTAAAAAAAAATTACTAACTTATATAAATAACATTAGTTCATAGTTTGTTTTCTGCCCCAGAATCAAAATAAATTACTTTTTCTGACATTGTTCATTCCCACATAAACAATTATAGTAGGCCTATGTGCTTGTTTTCCTATCTTCCGAAAATATCTATTGTTAAGAGTTGAGTCTTTCTTCATTTAAATGACATTTAGAAGCCCCCAAATTATTTCAGATTAAAACAACAGTTTTGCATCTCCGCTAGGGATAGAAGTGTGGGAATCATATTCTACATCCATCACAGGCTCCACAGCACTGTGTACAACTGTACTGGAAATCGTTGGCATGACAATAGTCACAAGATACTGGGAAATAACAATGTATTATAAACATATTATGCACATTATGAACATTAGTAAAAATGTCTAATATAAAAAGCAAAACTTAAAAAGATCTTTCTGATCTTTTTCCCCCTGAGCTACTTATTCTCTGCACATTGACCATGTTTTACTACATCCCTCATCCCTCAGCAGAGAAGCCTCTTTCTGCAGTAGTAGGCAATACAGAGACCCACAGTTTTCAGTTTCTTACTAGCACATAAAGATTCTCAGTGCAGTTTTTATAAAAGTAATGTTTTGTTACAAATGCTGTAACACAAGAAATTTTCACATCTCATTTAACAGTGTGATAGAGCTGAAATTCCATTTTAAAGGAATATCTAAATTAAGTTTGAAGTCTCAGAGACTGATTTTCAAGCTTTTTATTTAGTTATTTATTTATACAAGGAACTTAAAATTCTTATGATTTGGTCAATTCTGACCTTTTCAAATGTGACCAACCAGAGAAAATTACTCTCTCAGCATTTTAAATTTTCATGTAACTGTGAGCTATTTGGTACAGTTTAATGTTTTCTGTTTACTGGTTGTAAATTGTAACTTCAGCCCACTCACACTGTCTAATTGTTTGTTGACATCTCAACCCCCAGACTTTGAAACAAATAAGTTACCCATGCTTATAACTGCAGCCTAAAAGGTCCATGACACATTCTTTCTACTACAACCGTGTATACATGGATTCAGGGGTTATGTAAAACATTCACTAAAGCACAGACCTTTCATTTACATTGAAATGCATTGACAATTCTTCTCTGTAAAGAATCTAAGTCTCCTAAAGAAGTGCTTGTTTTCAGGGCTTCAGATGGGAAAACACATGATAAACTGGCTTTTGGAGTGTGTTTTTGTTCCTAGAAATTAAGGAAGTTCTCAGTAAAAGAATTAAAATTAAAAGGGCTATTGATGGTAGATTTGAAAATTTTGAGAATTAAATAACCATTGAATTTTATCTTATGACTTACTTAATAAAATAAGGATGCTTTTTGTTGATAGCATGTAAGTGAATAAAAAAAGGATAGCTCTTCACAGAAAAACTTCAATTTTAAGAATGCATAGAAAAATGAAAGAAATAAAAATGCTTACAATAGCATGGTAATACTATTGTTATACTCATTGAGTAAGTACTAAAACTAATCAGAAAGGTATGTGCTGTGGATTTAGGTTTTTGGCTGCAAACTTCATTCTTTTTCATTTTTCAACATTTATTTATTTCTTCAAGTTACATCTCAATCATATTCCCCTCCCTCCTCCCCCTCCCGGTCCCCCCCTTCCCCCCCTTTCCCCCCCCCCCTCCCTTCCCCCTTTTTTTTTTTCATTTAAGATGTATCCTTTTTCCCCCAACAGCTCCTCCTTTTAGTCCAGTAAAAGGCTCTTTTTCTTATAATAATAAAGACAATACAAAACAGTAAGATTAGGCCACAATTATGAAAATTATAAGGTATAGCATACATTCCCAATGTCCAGCCCATATGTATTTGACAACTGATAACAATATTATCTATCTATCTTATCTGCTTAGACCTAGAACATCCTTTTAATTCCTGAACAACTTAAAATTTAATTGTGAGACTATAACTATCTAGTCTTCAACCACATCTGAGACCTGAAAAGGATAAATATATCTGAATAAACAAGAAGTGCAGAGCAAGCAGCTTCCAAAACTAAGAAATGACAGACAACTGGCTGCCTAGACAGTCCCCAATTTCTCTCAATACATTAGAGCTCTGTCTTCCACCTTTTGACCCAGTATCTCCGACAGACATTAATTATAAAGCAGGAATTATGAAACACTTGCCTACCCTGTCTTGGCAGAGCTAGGCTGTTGACTTACCTGCTTCCAATTTTTGTCCTTTTCGGAGAGCATTCTGTATACAGTTGAAACAAGGACTTTCTCTTGCCCAGTACCTAGCTTGCAACTAATACAGCCATCTCCAAATGGAGATTCTTCAATGCTCATCATCTTCTTGGAGTAGAATGGGAAGCTGTCAGGAGCTGACATGTCTCAATATCAAAACATCTTAAGAGAACATCTTTGAATGCCATATTCTACAGATCTCTTGAGGTTTTTGAAGACCACCTGTCTATCTCCGTATATTTGGATAAGCAAATGTTGCTTGTTTCTTAGCAACTTGGTTTCTGATTAACTTAGAAAACATCTGTGATAAACTACACTAGTACCTAACAAAATGACAAGTTTAAGTGACTATTAGTTTGCATTTCTTAATTATCCTAAACAGTTTGTGACAGTTGCTATCAAAATGTCAAAACTTCACATTGCATTTTTAAATATTACCTAGGTGCAATATCTTAAAAAGAGTTATTTTTT
>CAJQZJ010033410.1:392678-433275 GCA_907164525.1 Lophiomys imhausi | reverse complement strand
TATGTATGTATGTATGTATGTATGTATGTATGTATGTATGTATGTATATGGGCTTAGGACCAGTTCTTGCAAGCTCTTTGCTTGGTGGTTCAGTCTCTTTGAGTCCCCTTGTTTCCAAGTTGATTGGCTCTGTTGGTCTTCTTTTGGTGTCCTCGATCCCTCCAGCTCCCTCAAACTTTCCCCTAACTTTTCAAGACTCCTTGATTTTTGCCTATTGCTTGGCTGTGGGCCTCTGCATCTGTTTCCTTTATCTGCTGGATAAGGCTTCTCAGATGGCAGTAATGTTGGGTTCTTGTCCAGATCCCTCTCTCCCTCTACTTCTGACATGTATTTTATCTCCCCTACTTAGAAGGAATCAAACATCGTCCTTTCAGCCCTCCGTGATACTTAGTTTCTTTGGGTCTATGTATTATAGCATTGTGATCCTGTACATATTGGCTAATATCCACTTATGAGTGAGTAAATACATGTGTGTCTCTTTGGGTCTGTGTTAGCTCACTCAGGTTGATCTTTTCTGATTTCATCCATTTGGCAGCAAATTTTATGATTTCCTTGTTTCTCATAACAGAGTAGTATTCCATTGTTAAATGTACCCCAATTTCTTTATCCATTCCTCGGTTGTGGAACATCTGGGTTTCCAGTTTCTAGCTATTACTAGTAAAGCTGCTATGAACATAGTTGAAGAAATGTCCTTGTGACTTGGTGATGCATATTTTGGGTATATGCCTAGGAGTGGTATAGCTGGGTCTTGAGGTAGAACTGTTCCCAATTTTCTTAGAAGGTGCCAGACTGATTTCCTGAGTGGTTGTACATACAAGTTTGTACTCCCATCAGCAATTGAGGAGTGTTCCCCTTTCTCCACATCCTTGCCAGCATGTGCAGTCACTTGAGATTTTAAATTTAGCCAATCTGATGGGCATAAGATGGAATCTCATAGTTTTGATTTGCGTTTCCCTTATGAGTAAGGATGTCCAGCATTCTTTAAATATATCTCAGCCGTTAGAGTTTTCTCTGTAGTGAATTCTCAGTTTAGCCCTGTACTCCAGTTTTTGATTGGATTATTTGGTTTCTTAGTTTTTAATTTCTTGAGTTCTTTATATATTTTGGATTTTAGCCCTCTGTCAGATGTGGGGTTGGTGAGTATCTTTTCCCAATCTGTAGGCTCCATTTTGCTCTAATGACCGTGTCCTTGGCCTTAAGTTTTTAAGTTTCATGAGGTCCTACTTACCAATTGTTGATCTTAGTGCTTGAGTTCAAGGCTTTCCCCCACTTTCTCTTCTGTTAGATTTAGTGTATCCAGTTTTATCTTGGATGTGACTTTTGTACAGGGTGATAAATATGGATCTTTTTGCATTCTTCTACAAGTAGACATCCAGTTAAACCAGTACCATTTGTTGAAGATACTATATTTTTCCATTGTATGGTTTTGGCATCTTTGTCAAAAAAATCAAGTGTCTGTATCTATAGGTGTTTAGATTTATTTCTGGGTCTTTGAATCGATTCCATATGGTTTTTATTACTATTGCTTTGTAGTAAAGCTTGAAGTCAGGGATGGTGATACCTCCAGAGGTTCTTTTATTGCATAGAACTGTTTTTGCTATCCTGAGATTTTTATTTTTCCATATAAAGTTGAGAATTGTTCTTTCAAGGCCTGTAAAGAATTATGTTGGGATATTGATGAAAATTGCATTGGTAAGCTGTCTCAAGTTTTTATGTCCTTTTAATTTTACTTCTTAACTCAAGAGCTTCATAGCCTAGAGATCTACATATTCCCCCCAAATTCATTGTCTCACAAATTTGAATGGGAGAAAAATAATTATGTTAGTGATGTAAGTAATCATGCTACTTTTACATTCTGCTTTGAAAAAAAAAAATGCTTTAAAGGGTTAAATTAGTACTACCATTCACAATGCAAGATTACTACACATGATGATATAAAACCATGGTTGAATAAAGTGACCCTCCTTTTTTAGTGTAGTTTTCCATTCATGTGGTGTAGTATGGATGCTTTTTGTGTTGAGAGGTATCTACCAACAGAAGTGTATCACCACATGCTAGAAATGCATTTGCGGTAGTTACCAACACTTGGAAACATTCCAATGCCAGGGTATTATCTCAGGTCATGGCTATGTTAACATTAACACACAAGAGAGATAGAAACCAACATAATGTAAATCTCTGAATTGTTTGGAAAAATTTAAAGTTTAATAACTTTTTACATCTTATAATTTATTTTATATTGTGTCAAGGTCAGAAGACAACTTGGGAAGCTGGCTCTCTCCTTTCACCTTCTGGATCCAGGGAACAGACTCTTGGTGGCAGGTGCTTTTTACCTGCTGAGCCATCTCACTGGCCCTCATACAATAAAACTTTTAGCCCTGTAGGTAAATTATACAAAATAAAACATATAACAATTGTTAAAGTAAACTGGCCCATGACTAGTAAGCATATTGATGTATAAAATGCATTTGCTTGATTTAATGTGTACTGTACAATTGTTCAGAGGGATTATAAAAGTGTTTAGCATATGCAATTTTATATTCTAATTATTACATTAATTATTCTGGTTTTATTACCTTTTTTTTAGTCTAGTACTATACCTAATTGATAAACTTTATCATAGACATGTATGTAGAAGCAAAAAATAGTTTACAAGGTTTTTATAACTTTGTACATCTAAAAGGAATCTTAGAATATGTTATCTGTGGATAAAGAAAAAATATTCTGTAGATTTCTACTGTACTAATTGGGAACTTTCCACAATATTGTATATACATTATTCCAACTAAGAAAAATTAATAGAAATATTATTTTATTTTGACTTTCAAATCAACACAGGTAACTTATAAAAATACACAAAAAAATTAAGTGTCTTATTTAGAAGAATAGGAATACTTTTTTTCTGCTCTGTCTAGCTACTACATTGATTCCTTCCTTTCTTTTCCTAGCCTTACCAAAGCGACTTAAATAGTATCATTTACTCTTCATCAGGGAGTATAGTGCAAAATAACCAGACACCTATACAAGACCATTTGTCAGTCATCCAAAATAAAAGAGGGAAGAATAAGTTATCTTATAAATCAAAGCTGCTTCATTTGTTGTCCATAAAAGTGCACATCAAGTTTATCCAATGGAGTGCCAGTGACAGAGTAACTGGTTGCTTGTTGAATTATTAAGGTGCTTTCACCCTGATTATTATATTTATTTTTAAATTTCATGTACGTATACTATATTTACATCATTTCTCCCTCTTTTCACTTTAACCCCCCCCCCCGCTTTAAAGAAACATTGCTTTATTGTGTCTCAGCCTGAAGAAAACAGAAATTTTAAAATATGTTCATGCCATGTTTAGTGAATGCTTTTCATTATGGAGAAAGAAAGTTTACTGAGATTCTTGCTTTGTAGAAGCTAGGAAGTATCAGATGGAACTGCTGTGTGCAAGCCACAATGTAAATTAGAACTTGGTTTGTACATAGCATCATATAACACCTTAATTTGCCTATACTGTACAGACACTTTCCAATATTTTTCCAAATTAGAATTTGTACATTTCCAAGACTAGGTACCTAACTATGGGATAAATAACTTGCACTTAAAAGTAGAGTTATTGATGGATAATTCTTCTTTCTTAGACTTTTAATCATATTATTTATTAGTGAATAAAGATAATTTCAAAAGCATGTATCCAAACTAAATATCATGAATAGTACTGTTCTGTATTCTAAAGCAATGTTTCTCAACCTGTGGGTCAAGACCCCTTTCGGGGGGGCATCCAAGGACCTTTTCATGGGGGTCACCTAAGATCATCAAAAACCACATATTTCCAACAGTCTTATGTGCTGAGACACACTCCCTTTATCTGTCTTCAGGTAGGTCATATCCATGCATATAGATATGCCCATATACGAGTACATGAAAACAAAAACCCTGAAAAAATGCGGTAAATGTGACAGGGTTGGTGTCATAATGTACTTTTATGGACCAGTCACACATTCATAGAGAGCAGCTGTTGTGTCTATTGGATGTAAAACAATATTTCATGAATCACAATTACTGGCCAAAAGTAAAATCATTTACTGTAAAATCATCAACTATTGTAAAAATTAATAGTAATATCTATACCATGGGAGCTTAATCTGTATGCTGATCAGGTCTTTCTACATTCAGCTGTGGTAGTTGTGAATACTGCCCCCTTGTGATAATTACAGGTGTGTTTAAAAAAAAAAGAGTGGTAAACCATAAGAAACTTTAATGAACTATAATGACTGAACTGTCTATATGATCTTTGTATTATTAAAGCTATTGCTATATCTTATTTTCACAAAGCAATTTTTTGAGACAAGGTTACACTGTATAGTCTTGGCTGTACTGGAACTCTCTGTAGACCAACTGGCCTTGAACTCAGAGAGATTCACCTGCCTCTGTCTCCCGAGTGCTGGGATTAAAGGTGTGCACTACCATACCCTGCCATTACAGACAGTTTCGAACTACCATGTAGGTGCTGGGATTTGAACCCTGGTCCTTTGGAAGACCACCCAGTGCTTTTAACCGCTGAGCCATCTCTTCAGCCCTATAGATTTTTTTCATTAGAAAATCATCCCATGACAATCGATCATGTAGAGAAGAACATTAAGAAAAGAAAATATAGTGAGTATTTTTTTACAGTATGCTTTTACCTCAATAATTACAGCAGGAGTTGAAAACCTGCAGTGTATTATTTGTTGTAAAGTTCTATCAGCCAAATCTGTGAGGTCAAACAAACTAAAATGCCATTTTGTTTTATCATCTGAGCTTTGCCAGCATGCATGCTATTTTAGAAGTAAAGCTGACAGACTCAAGAAAGCCATACGTGACACTGATAGCAAGTACCACAAAACAAAACATAACAGCTATTGAAACTTCATATTTGGTGGCTTTTGCAGGACATTTGATCACACTTTGAACCCTGAGATTGTGTTATTTACTGGAAAAAAACAGTAGGTAGTTTGTGGTGTGACTCAGCTTTAGCACATATCTTCAGTCCAAGAACATCTGCTTGAATATTGTAACATGATTATATAAAGTCAACCATAGGTCAAGGGGAGGATCAACCAATTGACAGAAAGTGAACATAAGATTTAAAAAAAAAAAACATAGAAGGAGGAAATCAGGAGGACAGATAGACATGCAGAAAATAGAAGGGAGGGATATTCAGTTTGAAGGAGTTCTTTTTTCTGACACCATAGGAGAGGGGAATTCCTTTTGGGATGTCCAGTGAAGAGGAAGGTTAGTTGGGTGCTTTCTCTGCCTCTCTGAGCTAGCAGACTTTTACCTCAGCATCCGGCTCTCAAGTCTTTATTGGTAAAACCAAATGGTTGAAATTTTGTTAAAAACAGCATTTGGCACTCCAGTGTGTGGCATGACCATATGGACAGAGAAATCACGCCAGCTGCAGACAAACTGAGAAGGCATCAGATTTGGTAAGATACCTGGGAAGTCTTCAGACCATTAATATTAAAAGGAAAAGTCTTTCCCATGTTAAGGATGGGAAATATAATACAGGATGTTAGAACCCTGTATAGTGCTACTTTAGATGGCTTAAAAATAGAAGCAGGAAATAAAAAGATAAATGACCTAACTGAGATTGACATATACCAATTATAATTACTATTAATATGATAATACATAGTTCATCCTTAATAGGCATAGTGGTTTTTTGCCAGATATTAAAAATTGTTTGATAATTGTGCCAAATGTAAAAAAAAAGTGTATTGATAATATACATGCCTTGGAAAGACTTATAGCTGAAAATAAGAAAAATACTTAGACATAGAGGAATTTAGAAAAGCATGATGAGACTGAAGAGGGGTGGCCTAAGGTTTTTAGTAAAACAACATTGCTTTAATCCAGCTACTATACATGATCTACCAGGAGACAACAGGCACCCCAAGGTTATGAGAAAGTTAAATGGAATCCTATAGATGTATTAGATTTGAGGAAATTCAAGGAAGTGTTCATTTTATATTGTATGCATTTGCCCTGTGTGAAACAGATAACAATTTTATGGGTAACTCAGAACAGAATTATCCCCAAAGACTGGAAAGATTTGGCAACAGCAATACTGGAAGCTGGTCTTCAAGTGCTAGGGAGAGCATAGTGGAAAGAGAAAGCTAGCACCATAGAACAAAGAAATAGGGCTGGTAGTATTAATGTGTCCCAAGATCATTTGCTCGGTAAAGGTCAGTATGCTGAATTACAAAGGCATTTTTAGTTTGATGATTACACCTTGACACTATGTGGTTTAGCAGCTTTAATGCTTGGGATAAAGTTGAAGAATCAGGAAAGAGGTCTGTGTCATTTACTAAAATTATACAAAGCTCAAAAGAAGCCTTCACTGACTTTTTACAAAGATTTACTTCAGCTGTAAATAGAATAATATCAGATTCAGGAGTCATTATAAAATATTATATATTAATATAATCTTTGGCTTTTGGACATGCTAATTCAAAATGCAAAAGGGTGATTAGGCCTTTAAACATAAGATCAGTACCAACAGATGAGTGGATCAGAAATATGACTGACATTGGATCTCATGTTTATGATGCTACTCTGATAAAAGTAATTTCTAAAAGTTTTAAGAAAAATCAAAATGTCAGTTTTAATTGTGGTAGCAAGTCTATTTCAAAAAGGATTATAGGCAAGGTACTCTTAGAAACTTTGGTTTTCTTCTAGAAATACTCCAAAAAGAAGGCTCCAGCCTTCTGGAGTATGCAAATGTGTGGCAAAGGCTGACATTGGACTAATGAATGCATATCAATGGTCAAGGTAGCACTTTGCCACCAGGAAACACCCATGGGTCCCAGTATCAAATAAGATTCATTGATTCCCTCTCAACATCCGAGAAACTCATCCACAGAGCAATTAAAGATTCAATGCCTCTTGTTAAAAACAACATTCCTCTGGATATAATCAAGGACAGAACAGCTTCAGTAGACAAAACAAAAAATTCAGAAGAGACCAAAAAACAAAGATTTTGGCAAACTGTTATAAATGATCAGAGACCAAAGCTAAAAATATAAATAGCATTGAAATTGAAGGTTTAGTAGGCACACGAGCAGCTGTAATAATAATTTTACCAAAATCTTGGCATCCAAATTGGCCTCTTCAGGAGGTAAATATTCTTCTTCTTAGGTAAAACAAAATTCAAGATGGGATGAGTGTATAGGACCAGAAGGACAAATAGGAAAATTGAAGTCATATGTGACTAATATAGCCATTAATTTATGAGGATATGAATTATTACAGCAATGGAAAACACAGATAAACATTCTACCAGTCTCAGAAACAAACCATAAAATATAAATGCTTCTGAGAAAAATATTAAAAGATATTTTCAAGAACATTCACAGACGTTCAGGTTGAATATTAGCAGGACACAACAACTATTGATCTCTCAAAGGTACCAACCATTCTACCTTTAAAATGATTAACTGACTATCGTCACTTAATTTTTGACAAAGCCAAAACCATACAGTGTTAAAAGGACAGCATCTTCAACAATGGTGCTGGTCTAACTGGATGTGGACATGTAAAAGAATGCAAATTGACCCATACATATCACCTTGCACAAAACTTAAGTCCAAGTGGATCAAAGACCTGAACATAAAGCCTGACATACTAAATCTAATCAGAGAGAAAGTGGGGAAAATCCTCGAACTCGTTGGCACAGGTGACAACTTCCTGAACAGAACATCAATAGCTCAGGCTCTTAAGTCCAACAATCAATAAATGGGACCTCATGAAACTGGAAAGCTTCTGTAAGGCAAAGGAAACTGTCATTCGAACAAAAGGGCAACCTCAGACTGGAAAAGGATCTTCACTAACCCCCATCCAACAGAGGGCTAATATCCATAATTTATGAAGAACTCAAGAAATTAAACACCAAGAAACCAAATAATCCAATAAAAAAAAAAAGGAGCACAGAGCTAAACTGAGAATTCACAAAGGAGGAATCTCTATGGCCGAAAGACATTTGAGGACATGTTCAACATCCTTAATCATCAGAGAAATGCAACTCAAGATGACCCTGAGATTTTGTCTCATACCTGTCAGAATGACTAAGATCCAAAACTCAAATGACAGCACATGTTGTTGAGGCTGTGGAGAAAGGAGAACACTTCTCCATTGCTGGTGGGAGTACAAACTTGTACAACCATTATGGAAATCAGTGTGGCAATATCTTAGAAAACAGAATAGCTCTGCCTCAAGACCCAGCCATACCACTTCTGGGTATACATCCAAATGATTCCTCACCAATACACAAGGACACCTCCTCATCTATGTTTATTTGTATTAGCTAGAAACTGGAAACAACCCAGATCTCCCTCAACTGAAGAATGGATTTAAAAACAAAAAACTGGTACATTTACCTAATGGAATACTACTTGGCCATCAGAAACAATGAAATCATGCAGTTTGCAGCCAAATGGATGGAACTTGAAAAGCTCATCCTGAGTGAGCTAACCCAGACTCAGATGCACATGGCATCTATTCACTTATAATTGGATTTTAGCCATGTAGTACAGAATAACTATCCTACAACCAACACACCAAAAGGAACAGGAATCTTGTTACCTGTTAGTGGGAGACTTTGCCCTAATAGAGTTACCATATAGGCCCCCAATGCAAGAGAAAGCTCTTAACACTCATATGACTGTTGAACTGAGGGGGCCTAATATGTAGGGCAACCCACTACAGAGGAGTAGGATAGGTGGGAGAAGGGGGAGGGATGGAGAAGAGGGGACTGTGATAGAGATGTAACTTGAAGTAATAAATAAATAAATAAATAAATAATGATTAACTGACAAACCTGTGTGGGTGGAACGATGGCTTTTTGACATGATAAAAATTACAGGCACCAGGACAGCTGGTACAGGAGCAGCTAAATGCTCAACATATTGAATAATCGACCAGTCCTTGGAATTCTTCTATATTTGTCATTCAAAAGCAATGTGGAAAATGGAGAATGTTAACTGACTTAAGAGCCGTGCGTAAGGTGATTCAGCCAGTGGGCCCTTTTACAGCCTGAAATTCCTTGTGTTCTTTATTGCCTAAGGGATAGTCTAGTATAGTGATTGATGTAAAAGGCTGCTTTTTAAATATACCTTTACAGAACAGGAGAAAGAAAAAATTTGCCTTTGCCTAGCTTACTTATAATAATGATCAACCTGTTGAAAGGTATCAGTGGAAAGTTCTTCCATGAGGGATGTTAAACAGCCCCACCTTGTATCAATATTTTATATAACAGCCCTTAGAAATAATTTGTAAACAGTTCCCTCAATCTAAAATTTATATTTATATGGGTGATATCTTACTGGCTGATTCAGATGCACATATCTTAGAAAAATGTTTGATGAAATAAAGAGAATTTTGCCTTGCTGGGGCTTACAAATTGCTCCTGAAAAAAATACAAAGAGAAGATTCTATCAGTTATCTATGATATAAGATAGGTTTACAGAAAATTCAACCACAGGAAGTACAAATCAAGAAAGATCAATTACAAACTCGTAATGATTCTCAAAAATTGCTGGGAGATATTGACTGGCCACTGCCTGCAATTGGAGTAACTACTCAAGTAATTTATTTCAGATCTTACAAGGTAATGAGGACTTAAATTGTCCAAGAAAATTATCAGCTGAGGCTAAGAGAGAATTGGCTCTTGTAAAAAAAGAAAATACAGGATACACATGTCAATCACTTGGATCCAAAGCTTAATTGTATTTTAGTAATTTTGCCTTGTACTCATTCTCCCACAGAAAGTCTTATGCAGAGAAAATATCTTAGAATGGATATTTTTAGCATAGAAACAGAGTAAAAAAATTAAAGACCTATGTAGGAAAGGTTTCTGAATTGATTCTGAAAGGAAAAATGAGACTGTGTCAATTAGCAGGAATAGACCCAGCAGAAATTGTGGTACCTTTTACTAATGCTGAAATTGCTTCATTATGAGCACAAAATGAACATTGGCAAAGAGTTTGCAGTAATTTTGGGGAAGAGATTAACAACAAATATCCCAAGAGCAAGAGACTTCAGTTAATTAAAAAGAACTAATTGGATTTCTGTCATATAGTAAATGGGGCACCAATTTCTGGAGGCCCTACATTCTATACTGATAGAAATAAATCAGGAAAAGCAGGCTGTAAGTCAGGAAAAATAAGTAAAGTGCAAAGCACTTAGGATTCAGTTCCAAAATCAGAGCTGTATGCCACTCTTGTCATTAGGTTTTCCTGAATCTCTTTTTTTCTTCTTCTTTTCTTTTTTTTTCCTTTATTTTTTATTTCTTCAAGTTACATCTCAATCGCAGTCCCCTCCCTATTCCCCCTCCAGTCCCACCCTCCCACCCTCAACCCCCCATCCTCTTCCCTTTTTTTTTCTTTTAAGTTTAAGGTATACCTTATTTCCCCCTACAATTTCCCCTTCCAGTCCAACAAATGGCTCTTTCTCTTATAATAATAAATACAATACAGTACAACAGAGGTAATTAGGCCACAGTTATGAGGGTTATATGGCTTAGTGTACATTCCCAGTGACCAGTCCATATGTATTTGGTACCTGACTTTAACATTCTACTATCTAACCATCTCCATGAGTTTAAAGTTCTATATCTGACTCAACATTCATACTAATTGCAACACAATTTTAAAAGTATCTTCTTAGATGTATAGCACTCTCTTGACTCCTAAACAACTCAAAATTTAATTATGAGACTCTATCTGTTCTTCAATCACCTCAGAGACCTGAGAGGAATAAATATATCTGATTTTATAGGAAGTACAGGGTCTGCAGCTTCCCAAACTAAGAAATGACATACCAGTGGCTGCCTGGACAGTTCCCATTTTCTCTCCATACATTACAGCATCGCTCTTCAGTCGTTTGGCCCCGCTTCTCTGACAGACATTGATTGTAGAGCAGGGGTTATGAAGGATTACCTACCCTGTCTTGGCAGAGCTAGGCTGTCGACTTACCTGCTTCCAGGTTTTGTCCTTTTTGGACAGCATTCTGTCTACAGTTGGAGCAAGAGGCTTTTCCTACCAAGAGATAGGCTTGCAACTAATTCAATCATCTCCCACTGGAGATTCTTCGATGCTCATCTTCCACTGGGAGGAGAATAGTGGGTGCTGTCAGGAGTTGATATGTCTTGATATAAAAAAAAATCTAAAGTTACGAAAACATCTTTGAATGCCATATTCTGCAGATCTCTTGAGGTTTTTGAAGAGGCCCTATCTATCTCTTATATTAGGGTAAGCAGATGTTGCTTGTCTCTTAGCAGGTTTATTTCTGATTAGCTTAGCAAGTAACTATAATAGGCTGTCATAGTACCTAACAGAATGACTGGCTTGCATAACCATTAGTTTGCATTTCTTAATTATCCTAAACATTTTATGACAGTTAGTAGTAAAAGGCCGAAACATCACATTTCATTTTTTTTTTTCTTTACCTCCTAACCCTTCCATTCCATTTCGCTGGGGTGGGGTGACCTCTCAGTTGAGAGGTCGTATGAGGGCCAAGAGCCTCTTCATTCATTGGGGATCTACAAAGCAGTACCATCAGTGAAAAGTGTCTCATTGCCCGGGAGAGAGAACTAATAAACAAACAAATCAATAAGCATACAATAGATAGAAAAGACTAAAAAATAGAAAAAATATAACTAATATACAAAAAATAAATAAAAATTAAAAATAAGAAGTCTATGTCCAAGTTCCCTTTGGTGTATTAGTTGTAGTATTGATACCTTCTACTATATAGCTAAAATCCTACTATAAGTGAATAGATGCCATATGTGTCCTTCTGAGTCTGGGTTAGTTCACTCAGGATGAGCTTTTCTAGTTCCATCCATTTGGCTGCAAATTGCATAATTTCATTGTTCCTGATAGCTGAATAATATTCCGTTGTGTAGATGTACCACAGTTTTTTAACCCATTCTTCGGTTGAGGTACATCTGGGTTGTTTCCAGTTTCTAGTTATTACAAATAAGGCTGCTATAAACATAGATGAGGAAACTTCCTTATGATTCCGTGAAGAGGCATTTGGCTGTATACCCAGAAGTGGTATGGCTGGGTCCTGAGGCAGAGCTATTCCAAGTTTTCTAAGATATCACCAGACTGACTTCCACAGTGGTTGCACAAGCCTGCACTCCCACCAGCAATGGAGTAGGGTACCCTTTTCTCCACACCCTCACCAGCATGTGCTGTCATTTGAGTGTGATCCTAGCCATCTGACAGGTGTGAGATGGAATCTCAGAGTTGTCTTGAGTTGCATTTCTCTGATGATTAAGGATGTTGAGCATTTCTTCAAGTGTCTCTCAGCCATTAGGGATTACTCCTTTGTGAATTCTCTATTTAGCTCTGTATCCCATTTTTTGATTGGATTATTTGGTTTCTTGGCATTTAATTTCTTGAGTTCTTTGTAGATTTTGGACATTAGCCCTTTGTCAGATGTGGGGTTGGTGAAGATTTTCTCCCAGTCTGTAGGCTGCCGTTTTGTTCGAATGACAGTGTCCTTTGCCTTACAGAAGCTTTTCAGTTTCATGAGGTTGATCTCAAGTCCTGAGCTGTTGGTGTTCTGTTCAGGAAGTTGTCACCTGTGCCAATTAGTTTGAGGGTTTCTCCCACTTTTTCTTCTAGTAGATTTAGTGTGACCGGCCTTATGTTAAGGTCTTTGATCCACTTGGACTTAAGTTTTGTACAAGGTGATAAGTATGGGTCTAACTTCATTCTTTTACAAATGGACATCCAGTTGAACCCAAACCATTTGTTGAAGATGCTGTCCTTCTTCCATTGTGCCGTTTTGGCTTCTTTGTCAAAAATTAGGTGACCATAAGTGTATGGGTCTATTTCTGGATCTTCAATTCGATTCCATTGATCTACTGGTCTGTTTCTGTACCAATACCATGTTGTTTTTGCAACTATTGCTCTGTAGTACAGCTTGAAATCTGGGATGGTGATACCTCCAGATGTTTGTTTATTGTACAGGATTGATTAAGCTATTCTGGGCTTTTTGTTGTTCCATATGAAATTGAGACTAGTTCTTTCCAAGTCTATAAAAAATTGTGTTGGTATTTTGATAGGAATTGCATTGAATCTGTATATTGTTTTTGGTAGGATGGCCTTTTTTATTATGTTGATCCTACCTATCCATGAGCATGGGAGATCTTTCCATCTTCTAAAGGCCTCTTCCATTTCTTTCTTCAAGGGCTTGAAGTTCTTGTTGTACAGGTCCTTTACTTGCTTGGTTAGAGTTACCCCCAGGTATTTTATGTTGTTTGTGGCTATTGTGAAGGGGGTTGTTTCCGTTATTTCTTTCTCCGCCCATTTGTTTGTTGTATAAAGAAGGGCTTCTGATTTTTTTTGAATTAATTTTGTATCCAGCCACTTTGCTGAAGGTGTTTATCAGCTATAAGAGTTCTCTGGTGGAATTTTTGGGGTCGCTTATGTATACTATCATATCTGCAAATAGGGATAATTTGACTTCTTCGTTTCCGACGTTTATCCCCTTGATGTCCTTTAGTTGTCTTATTGCTCTAGCAAGAACTTCAAGTACTATATTGAAGAGATATGGTGAAAGTGGGCATCCTTGTCTTGTCCCTGAGTTTAGAGGAAATGCTTCAAGTTTCTCTCCATTTATTTTGATGTTGGCCACTGGCCTGCTGTATATTGCCTTTATTATTTCTAGGTACGGCCCTTGTATGCCCGTTCTCTCCAGAACTTTTAGCAGGAAGGGATGTTGGATTTTGTCAAATGCTTTTTCTGCATCTAGCGAGATTATCATGTGGTTTTTTTCTTTCATCTTGTTTATATGGTGAATGACGTTGATAGATTTTCATATGTTGAACCATCCCTGCATCCCTGAAATGAAGCCTACTTGATCATGGTGTATGATTCTTTTGATGTGTTCTTGAATTCGGTTTGCTAGTATTTTATTAAGTATTTTTGCATCTATGTTCATGAGGGAGATTGGTCTGAAGTTCTCTTTCTTTGTTGGGTCTTTGTGTGGTTTAGGAATCAGGGTGATTGTGGCCTCGTAGAATGAGTTTGGCAATGTTCTTTCAGATTCTATTTTGTGAAAGAGTTTGAAAAGTATTGGTGTTAGCTTCTCTTTGAAGGTCCGGTAGAATTCCGTGCTAAAGCCATCTGGCCCTGGGCTTTTTTTGGTTGGGAGATTTTTAATGACTGTTTCTATTTCCTTAGGGGTTATAGGGCTGTTTAATCTGTTTATCTGATCTTGATTTAGCTTCGGTAGGTGGAATCTATCAAGAAAATTGTCCATTTCACTTAAGTTTTCAAATATGGTGGAGTATAGATTTTTAAAGTAGGATCCAAATATTCTCTGGATTTCCTCAATGTCTGTTGTTATTTCACCCTTTTCATTTCTGATTTTGTTGATTTTTGTTTTCTCCCTCTGTCTTTTAGTTAATTTGGCTAAGGGTCTGTCTATTTTGTTGATTTTCTTGAAGAACCTACTCTTGGTTTCATTGATTCTTTGTATAGTTCTTTTTGTTTCTAAGTTGTTGATTTCAGCCCTAAGTTTGATGATCTCCTGCCTTCTGCTCCTCTTTGGAGTGTTTGCTTCTTTTTTTTTTCCAATTCACCCAGTTTAGCTGTTAATTCACTAATATGAGCTGTCAGTTTTCTTTTTGAAGGCACTTAGTACTATGAACTTTCCTCGTAGCACAGCTTTCATTGTGTCCCATAGGTTTGGTTATGTTGTGTCTTCATTTTCGTTGGATTTTAAGAAGTCTTTGATTTCCTTCTTTATTTCTTCCCTGACCCAGTGGTCCTCTAGTAAAGAGTTGTTCAATTTCCATGTGAATGTACACTTTCTGTTGATTCTTTTGCTATTGAAGTCCAGCTTTATTCCATGGTGGTCTGATAAGATACAAGGGGTTATTTCAATTTTCTTGTATCTGTTGAGGCTATCTTTGTGTCCAACTATATGGTCGATTTTGGAGAAGGTTCCGTGAGGTGCTGAGAAGGTGTATTCTTTTCTGTTTGGGTAAAACGTTCTGTAGATATCTGTTAGGTCCATTTGGTTTGTTATCTCTGTTAGACTCATTATTTCTCTGTTTGGCTTCTGTCTGTCTTGATGATCTGTCCATAGTTGTGAGTGGGGTGTTGAAGTCTCCCACTATTAAAGTATTTGGATCGATGTGCGATTTAAGTTTTAGAAGCGTTTCTTTTATAAATGTAGGTGCCTTTGTATTTGGAGCATAGATGTTCAATATTGAGATGACCTCTTGGTGTATATTTCCTTTAATGAGTATGTAATGCCCTTCTCTGTCTTTTTTTATTAATTTCAATTGGAAGTCTATTTTGTTTGATATTAGGGTGGCTACTCCAGCTTGTTTCCTAGGTCCATTTGCTTGGAAGACCTTTTCCCAGCCCTTTACTCTGAGGTAGTGTTTATTTTCAATAGTGAGATGTGTTTCTTGTATACAGCAAAAAGATGAGTCTTGTTTACAGATCCAGTCTGTAAGTCTGTGTCTTTTTATTGGCAAGTTGAGTCCATTGATGTTGATGGATATTAATGACCAGGGGTTGTTATTTCCCATTATTTTGGTATAGCTGGCTGTCTTGTGTTTCTCTTTTGTTTAGTTGCTGTGGAGTTTTCTATTTCCTCTGTTTTCTTGGGTGTAGTTATCTTCTCTGTGTTGGAATTTTCCTTCTAGGATCTTCTGTAGGGCTGGGTTTGTGAGGAGATATTGTTCGAATTTGATTTTGTCATGGAATATCTTGTTTTCTCCTTCTATGTTGATAGAGAGTTTTGCTGGGTATAGTAGTCTGGCTGGGCACCTCTGTTCTCTCAGGGCTTGTAGGACATCCATCCAGGCCTTTCTAGCTTTTAAAGTTTCTGAGGAGAAATCAGGTGTGATTCTGATGGGTCTGCCATTGTATGTGACTTGGCCTTTTTCTCTTACAGCTTTTAATATCCTTTCTTTGTTCTCTACATTTGGAGTTTCTATTATTATGTGGCGAGAGGAGTTTCTTTTCTGATCTAATCTGTTTGGTATTCTGTAAGCCTCTTGGATTTTTACTGGCATCTCTTTCTTTAGGTTTGGAAAGTTTTCTTCTATGATTTTGTTGAAGATATTTCCTGGACCTTGGAGTCGGGAGTCTTCTCTTTCCTCTATACCTATAATTCTTAGGTTCCGTCTTTTCACTGAGTCCTTGATTTCTTGTATGTTGTGGGTGAGAGATTTTTTAGCCTTCTCATTTTCTTTGGATGTTGTACTGATTTCTTCCATCGAATCTTCCATGCCTGAGATCCTGTCTTCCATTTCTTCCATCCTATTTTTCATACTCACATCCGTAGTTCCTGTTCTCTTGATTCTCCATTTCCTCTTTTAACTCTGCCTGTGTTTTCTTTATTGTTTCCATTTCTATTTTCATGTCTTGAATGGTTGTGTTCGTTTTGTACATTTCCTTCTCCAGTTTGCTTGTTTTTGTCTGGAGATCTTTCATTGCTTTATCCTTTTCCTGTTCAAGCTGGGTCACCTTGGCTTGGAGCTCTTTAATGATGTTATTCGTTGTTTTCACTTGTAGAATTGTGGCTTCTTTGAATTCCTTCATGTTTTAAGTTCTTCTTGAAGGGACTTTATCACTTTCCATAATGTAGAATTGTCATCGTTTTCATGTGTTTCAGTTGTGGTGAGGTGGTTCAGGCTGGACGGAATAGCGTTGCTTTCTTTTGTTGGAGACATTTCGCTCTGTTTTTTTTTTTTTGTCTCGGGCCTCTGGCCATGTGGAATTTTTTTTTGCTGTCTTCTGGACTTAGGTCCAAAGGGGGCACTGTGGTGTAGGAGTTGCCTTACTCCACCCCTATAAGGTGAGTCATTCAGTCCCGCCTCCCAGGTGGGGACCTAATTAATTCAGGTGGCGGAGCTGTGCACAAGTAAGCACTGATTCCCCGCCGGAAGGGCCCTTACTATTCCAAATGTTCGATATAGGACAGTTTCAAATATCTCACAGTTTGCCCGGGGTTGGTTCCTGTAGGGGGTAAATCTGCAGTTCAGTTCCATTAGCCTTGTCGCTCCCGAGGCTTGGAAGCTGGCCAGTGATGTCACAGACTGGGATCTGAAGGCGCTTTGCAACAGAGCTACTTCACTTCCAAGAGTTGCAACCTTTCCCAGATAATTGGATCGTCTGTGTGAGACCTGGGAGTGCCCAGCAGGGTGGGGATTATCTCTGCGTAGTTTCTGAATCTGCTGGCTGGGTATTAGGTTGGAACTTACCAGGTATTTCTCCTTTTGGGGGGATGGGTTATCCCGATTCCCGGGTCCAAGAGGCTTCCTAGCGTGTCCGAGAGTTGGAAGGGGCGTCCTGCCCAGGCATCTTCTGTGGTCCCTGTGTAGTTGGGTGAGATTTAGAAGGGGGGCGTGCCCTTTGTACAGCGTCGTGCAACACTTGCTGCCTTGTGACTGTTGACCCCGAAATCAAAATACGTCCACGCCGGCCGCCACCATCTTGGATCCCCCCCTGAATCTCTTAATATGCAGAAAGAGTTTGTTTACATGTTTAAACCACTGAACTTATTCCAGATGATTCAGAATTAACTTCACTATTTATTTAACTACAAGTAATTAGAAATAGAAATCATCCATTATATATAACACATATCAGATCCCATATGGGTCTACCAGGTCCTCTAGCACAAGGTAATGATTGATTGATCAGCTATTAATAGGAAATGTGCTAGAAGTCTCAGAATTTCATAAGAAACACCATGTTAACAACAAAGGTTTGAGGAAAGTTTTTTTTTCTATTACTTGACAACAAGCCAAGGAAATTATAAAAATGTCCTACTTATTCTTTGAATAACCAACTTCATTACCTGAAGGAAGTAACGCAAAAAGTAACCCGAAAAAAAACAAAATTTGGCAAATGGACATGTTTCATTTTGCAGGGTTTGGAAAATTAATATACACCATACCGTAGATACATATTTAGAATTTAAATGGGCAACTACTTTAAGTTCTGAAAGGGCTGATTCTGTAATTACACATTTATTAGAAGTTGTGGCTATTATGTTGATAACTGTACAAATTAAGACTGACAGTACTCCAGCATATGTCTCTAGTAAAATGAAAGTTGGGTTTTTGGTTGGTCGAGTTTTTTTGTTTGTTTGTTTGTTTGTTTGTTTGTTTGCATATTACAACATAAAGCATATTACAGGTATACCACACAATCCTACAGGACAAGCAGTTATAGAAAGATCTAATCACACTTTAAAAGATATGCTAATAAACAGAAAGAGGTAATAATGAACCTCAGAGATAGATTACACAGTGCTTTATTAACTAAATTTTTAAATGCTAATGAGAAAGGAACAACTGCTATGGAGAAACATTGGATAGTAGAAAATACAGAAACAAAGAACCCCTTTTGTAACTCCCAGTAAGCTTATCTCCATCCATACAACCCTGATCAATATTGAACCAGATGATACCCTAATTATGGATAATATTTATTGGTTTTTTGGCAACTGAGGACTCTTCATAAAGCAAAAGACTCCACCAACAAAAAATTTGCCTGTTAACTTCTATTGCAGATGTGTTTCATATATGGAGAGTAGATATTCTCTCTTTGAGAAACAAATTTGGACATTTTACGAGACATATAGAATCTTATACTCAGTCATTGCCAGCTACTCTATGGTCATAAGGGTGCCCCTTACAATGATGGATTGGATTCATTCGCAGGCAGAGTCCTTTGCAGGCTTAGCCATGAAGAAAAGGTATAACAGTGGAACTGGTACCTATTTGAATTCCTTCATGACCCGGATGTGGAGCAAAGGGTCTGTGCCTTCCCACACTGAGGAAATAGCTCAGTTGCCTAATCTGCTCAACCTTCCCACAATAGAAGCACTTACTGAACTATGGAGATGGATGGAATGGTCACAACATTTAGCTTACCCATAGTTGACTGATGGTTCATCAACCACTGATGGAACCAAAACTAATGGAAAGCGGTAATCTATTGACTGGGGGATGGAATGGCCAATACTGAGGAAGAAACCACAAAAATCAGTACAACACTATGGACTAAAAGACAAACAACTAGGAAAGCAAAAGGAAAATCTCATATCTTCTCCAGTTCATAATGCATATGCAATGGTATAGCCATATGGTCATCAAAATGGAAAAACACTAACTGGTAGATTAATGGCAAAGTATGTGGTCATGGAAGGCATGAATAGAAATGGCAAAACTTAGTAAGGCTAACAAATTTTATGTAGCTCATCCAGGCAAAACAGACAAAATGTAAATAATGAAATCATCACAATTTGGCATCATGTTTAAGACTAGATTATTAAAATTTGCCAGAAATAGATTTAGAATGAGTCACCAAGAATGACAAAAACACATTCAAAAAACCTGAAAGTTTACCCCTAACATTATAAAATAAGAGGAAATAGAAAACCAAATTAAACCAGGACACCCCTATAAGAATAACTATTGTAAGGAGTCCATTGCGGTGGTGGCGCACACCTTTAATCCCAGCACTTCGGAAGCACACACCTTTAATCCTAACACTTGGTAGGCAAGGGCAGGCACATAGGATATAATACAGTGAGTGATTTGAATTTAAAATCCATTTGTAAAAGGCAGACTGAAATTGAAAGTGAATGTCCTTTGTTATCTAAAAGTACATACACTTAAACCTTGAATTTATATATAAAGAGAAAGGTGAATACAGTTATATTTATCCTGATGTACTAAGGTATATTTTAGTTCAAAAGATATTTTTTTGGTTTTTGATTTGTTTTTGAGACAGGGTTTCTCTTGTTAGTCCCTGATGTCCTGGACTCACTTCGTAGACCAGACTGGCCTTGAACTCACAGAGATTCACCTGCCTCTGCCTCCCAAGTGCTGGGATTAAAGATGTGTACCACCATACCCAGCAAAAGAATTTTTTTTATTTCAATTGAAAGATAATTTTTCTGTTGCCAAAAAAAAAAATTTGCCCTAGGAAAGATATAGCCTGCCAAAAAGAAACCTTCCAGAGTTAGGGTTGGGGTACGGTTTGCTTTTATCTTTCCAGGAGAATAAAAAAGCATCCAACTAAGGAACATGGAGACCAATGGACAAGTGAAACAGCTGAAGGAAACAGACGCATCATCAAGAGAAAATGTCCCAAGAAAAAGAGTAAATTGACCAAGTGATATCACCCACCTCTAGCTGACATGCCTGAAATCCCAGCTTGGAACCCTGTACTAGTGCTGGCACCCATGGTACCATCTTTCCTGAATCACCAGACAACCACCATGTGGTAGGGGGACGGGACAGGACGGGATGGGATGGACCACAAGACATAAATAGCTTCATTTTTGTAAGTAGTTTTACTGTGCTAGATAGAACCTTTCCTTTTTATACAGAGAAAATGGAAATGTTGCAGGATATTTGATCACACCAGAGATTGTGTTATTTACTAGAAACACTTGCTTATAGTTGTGATGTGACTCAGCCTTAGCACACACCTTTATTCCAAGACCTTTCTGCGTGACTGTTGTAAACAGGATTATGTAAAGTCAAGAGGTGGAGCAAGCAATCAGCTGACAGGAAGTGAACATAGGATTTTTAAGGAAAAAAAAAAACATAAAGAGGAGGAAGTCAGGAGACTGGATAGAGAGACGCACAGTAGGGAGAAGTGAGGGATATTCAGTTTGAAGGAGGTTTTATTCAGTTTGAAGGAGGTTTTTTTGTGACAGCGTAGGAGAGGGGAATTCCTTTTGGGACTTCTGCTAAGAAGGGTCAGCTGGGTGCTTTCTCTGCCTCTCTGAGCTAGCAGGCTTTCACCCAGCATCTGGCTCCTGAGTCTTTGTTGGTAAAATTGAGCAACTGAGATTTTGATAAAAACAACAGGCAGCACTCAGAATGGCTAGAGCTATGAAACCTTACACCATTGCTGAGGATTTGCTATTGCCAGCTGCCAAAGACATTGTTTGAGTTGTGAATGGAGGTGAATTTGTTACACAATTGAATGCAATTTCCTTATCTAATGACTTGTCTACAGAAGAATAGATGACATGCTGCTAATATTTTTCATCAGGTAATCCACGATATTAAATCTGTTCCATTCCAATATTTAGTATCCAACTTGATGAATCTACAAATGTTGCAAACTGTTCACTGTTACTGGTTTACATGAGGTATATTAATGATGGCAACTTTAAAGATTAGTTTCTTTTTTGCAAACCTCTTGAAAAAACAACTACTGTATATGATGAATTTAACACAGTTGGTTCATTTCTGAAAGATCTCTTAGGAAAGGTTTGTGTGGTGTTTGCACGGATGATGTTCTGGATTTCAATGTTTGGTACTGAATGAGTCACTAAAAGTTATCAGAACTCATGTATAATTTATTGGCAAATATTATCAATGAAGATGCTGCCACAAGAGTTACAAGAGGTAATGAAAAGCATCATAAGTTCTGTTAATTTTGTCAAGAAGTATTTTAAACAGTCCACTGTTTTCAAAACTGCAATGAGTTCCATGCTCCAAACAAAGCTCTGTCTTTTACACTGAAGTGAGAAGGTTGTCAAGAGGAAAAGTTTTATAACATGTTTTTTTTCTTTTCTTTTCTTTTTTTTTTTTTTTGAGCTTCATGATGAACTCAAAATGTTTTTAATCAGAAAGCAGGACCGCAGTTTGAAGCACTTTTCAGCAATAAAAGTGAATTGCAGAAAATAGCTTACTTGGTTGATATCTTTCCCATCATGAATGAATTAAATTTATCACTGCAAGGACCAATTGCAACATGCCTCAATTTGTATGAAAAGATCTGATCATTCCGAATGAAACTTCAGCGTTGGGGGAAAAAAGGATAAAAATAAAATTTACATGTTACCTACCTTATTTGCTTTCTTTGAGGAACATGACATGAACGAGAAAAAAGGAAAATAATGATAATTTCTGTAAAAGAACACTTACACATGCTTGCAGACGAAATCTCATCATATATTCCAAGTCTACCTGACACCCCATTTGCAGTCAAAGTTGAAGCTGTTCCTGAGATATGTCTGTGAAACAGGGTTTTCCAGCTTCTTGGTTTGCAAGTCTAAAAAGAGAAGTAGACTTGTGGTGCTCTTTCAAAGACTGCTCGGAGAATTTCTGATCTGATCAGAAAAAAGTAATCTTAACCTTCACACTGGCATTGGCTCTTTACACATACTGTCATAAAATATAACAATGTAGTTTACTGTTGTTATATTAAGACTGTTGCCCATGCTATACCATGATTCAAGACAAAATTTCATTTATTTGTAATTAGAAACAAATATTTCACAATATAGAATTATAAATTGTTTTGCAATTAATCACTGTACTTTAGTTAAGTTCAGTTTGTAAAAATGAAAATACTCCCTATATATCAGGTATTTACATTAAAATTCATAACAGCAAAATTAAAGGTAAAAAGTAGCAATAAAAATAATCTTATGGTTGGGAGTCACCACAGCATGAGGAACTCTCTATTAAAGGGTCACAGCATTGGGAAGGTTGAGAACCTCTGCTCTAAAGGATCTCTGGTGCCATCTACTGAATGATTTTTTAAGGAAGACCATGGAAACAAAGTATATATATTTTTTATTTAATCTTTTTAAAATTATTTTTTCATTATCAGATCTTATTTTCTATTTTAAGATGGGGGTCTCACTATTTTATTCATGCTGGCCATGAACTTTAAATTCTCTTGCCTCAGCCTCCTGAGTATTAGGTTTACAGGTATATACGACCACACCTAGTATAATCTGTTTTTTAAAGAGTGAATTTAAATTTATAGATGAAGCAGAAAGTTCAGTGTTCTCATATATTTTCCCCACATTCCTTCAGTTTTCATTATAAGCATCATATTTTATACAATTGAAAAGTCAACATTGATGAACACTACGGCCAAAAGCAACATGGGGTGAAAGAGTTTGTTTCATCTTAGACTTCTAAAGGGCAGTCCTTCATCTGAGAAAAGTCAGGGCAGGAACTCAAGCAGGGCAGAAAATTGAAGGCAGGAATTAAAATAGAAGCCATGGAAGAATACTAGTTCCTGTCTTTGTTCCTCATGGCTTGCTCAGCATGCCTTCTTGTAACTTTCAGGACCAGGAGAATTGGGATGGCACTGTCCACAATGGGACACCCTCCCACATCAGTCACCAATCAAGAAATATATATATCCCACAGGCCAGTCTGGAGGGTGCATTTTCTCATTTGAGGTTTCCTCTTCCCAAATGACTCCAGCTTAGGCCATGTTAACATAAAACTAACTAGCACATATCTAAAGTTCATAATTTACATTAGGATAATTTTACATGTGTTGTACAGACATGTATTAAACATATTTGTAGGGTTTGCCAAAAGCACCCTGACTTGTGTGCACTGTTGAAGTATCAAGAAAGAGTGGTGCCATGTCCTGAGTTTTCTGTATTCCATCTACTTATATGCTGTCTTGTGTTATCTCCAAATGCTGGCACTTTTTACTATCAGAGTAGATTCATTTCCTTTAAAATTATAATTGGAACTATCAAGTACATATCTTTTTAAATACATTTTTTCACCTAGTAATACACATTTAAGTTTCCTCCATATAGTTTTATTTCTTGTTAACTGAGTAAGATTTTGTGGTAAGATTGAACTGTAGTTTATTTATTCATTTACCTACTGAAGAACATTTTGGTTGCTTCTAGTTTCTAGTAGTAATAAATAAATCTGCTGTACATTATCAGTAGGTTTATGTTTGAATGTATTTTTATATTATTACTTCTGTAGATACCTCAGAGTGCAATGACTAGATCATATGGTAAGTCTCCTCTTAGATTTGTAACAAAATGCCAAATTCCTGTGTAAAAAGCTACAAACCTATCTATATTCCTGTACTAAATAACTAACATTTTACTTTGTCACCAGTAATAAATGAAGTTCAGTACATTCATTTTTTTCCCATGAATCTGGCTCGTTGTTACCAGTTTCTTGGTCCCCTATATTTTCTCCTTATGTTATCATCCAGAGCTATAATGGGTTTGCATTTTGCATTTAGGCATATCTGTACTTTGAGTTAATGTTTTATGAAAGGTATGTGTTTAGTTCCTTTCTTTGCAGGTAGATATCAAGTTGTTCCTATACCCCGTTAAAAAGACTCTTTGAGCCTAGTGGTGGTGGTACACGCCTTTAATCCTAGCACTCAGGAGGCAGAGGCTGGTGGATCTCTGAGTTCAAGGACAGCCTGGTCTACAGAGTGAGAACAGCCAGGGCTACACAGAAAAAAAAAAAAAAGATTTGCCAGTGATGTGCATGCCTGTCATCCCAGCACTCAGGAGGCAGAGGCAGGCAGATCTCTTGAGTTTTTTAAAAGACATTTTAGACAGTTGGTGAAGTTTTTCTTAAATGTTGGTGAAATCGTCTGAGTTGATGTTTGCTTTGTGTTATAATGTTTGTGTTTTTGTGTTGGTTTTTTTTTTTTTTTAAACAAAAGCTACAAGCCATTCAGATTATCTGGGTTTTGTTTTGTTTTCATTTTCTGAGACAGTTTCTCTGCGTACCCTGGTTGTCCTGGAACTCACTCTGTAGACCAGGCTGGCCTCCCACTCAGAGATCTGCCTCCTTAATGCTTGGATGGAAGGCATGCACCACTATGGCCTGTCATTCTTTATGTAGGTTTTGACAGATTGCTTTCTAATAGATCATTCGAGTCCCAACTATTAGTAAAATTTTCAGCATGAACTTATTCATAATTTTTATTTCTCTTTTTAATTAATTAGCATCTGCAGTAATGACTCCTTTTATTTCTGATTCTAGTAAGCTTGCTTTTTTTGTCTTGATATTGTAGATAGGGGCCATCAAACTGACTATCTTTTCAAAGAGCCAGATGAACTTGGTTTTTGAAAAGGTGTAAAATACAAACTTTATTTCAGTTTTAAGCAATGTAAACTCTTTGTTAGAGCAAGAAATATTCAAAAATCACAGGAATATTTTCCCTTAATCCAGTTTTTGCTTTGTTTTCATATATTTTGTAAACTTTATATGACACTAGAGCATAGAGGCATCAGGAAAGGGAATAAAGAGATATTTCTTTCAGGGTGAATGAGGCCCAGGAGTTTTACTCTCAGGTTTAATCACATCTGAATGAAATGTGCATTTACAATACAACATGGAAATTTTGGTTTTAAATGAATCATTAGTTACATGAAATGGTTAAGAAATTTGAATGATTAATTTAAAATGTCCTTTAATATAACGGGAATTTTTAGTCAAGGTACTGTTTTGTCCTTAGAAATAAAGAAGATTAGAAATGTAAGAGTCTCACTAAAAATGCTGGGATAAAAGCAGGAAAACACTGTAGACAAGAAAGATATCTGTATCCACAGAGGGAAATTTTCCCTGATAATTTATCAGGGAGGGCACATGACCCTCTGGGTGTCCTTGTCTTTTCACCTTGTTTGAGGCAGGTCTATTCATTCATTCACTCATTCATTTATATTAATATTAATATTTATTTATTACTTCAAGTTACATCTCCATCATAGTCCCCTTCCTCCACCACTCCTGGTCCCACCCTCTCCCCCTTCTCCCACCTATCCTACTCCTCCGGTGTGGGGTGCCCCTACATATCAGCCCCTGTCAAGAGGAAGCTCTTAGCCCTCATATGACTGAGGCACGTTTTCTTTACTGCTGCAGAAGCAGGTTAGCTTGCCCACAAGCTTCTGGAGATTTTCTTGTCTCTGTATCGTACCTCCCTATAGGGATATACTTATTACAGATGCCTATGCTACTCTGTCCAGTGTTTCTGTGAGTTCTGTACTAAGGTCATTAGGCTTGTTCAGTGCCTTCCCAGTTAAGATTACAAATTCATACTGATTCAGAAATCTGAAATTTATTTTATAATTATGAGTCAATCTCCTCCAGGAACCTGGTAAAATAAAACAAAGAACACATCCAAAATTAACCTCAGAACATTCCCAGATACATAATTGTCTACAATAGTTACTTTCCTCAAATAAATAGATCATAACATACAGAAGAAAGTAAAGTTCTTTGCAAAAGTATTGAAAGAAGATAATAAAGAGCAAGACCACCGTCAAAGACTGAAATACAAAATGAGAAGCTTTGGAGCTAGAGAGATGGCTCAGCAGTTGAAAGCACTTGTTGTTGAAGGGGAGCTGGGTTACATTTCCAGCCCCCACATGATGGCACAAATCATCTATAACTCCAGTTCTGAGTTATCTAGGCCACCCTCTCTGGCCTCCATGAGCATCAAGCATGCACATGGTACACATGTTGGCAAAATACCTGTGTGTATAAAATAAATAAATAAAACCTTAATAAAATGAGGGTTTTTTTTCATTTTTAAAGAGTGTATTTTCTATTTTACATCTTATTTCAATGTTTGGTTCTGTGGGGTTTTTTTGTTTTGTTTTGTTTTGTTTTTTCTTCAAGTTACATCTCAATCGCAATCCCCTCCTCCCTACTCTCCCCTCCAGTCCCAGCCTCCCACCCTCTTCTGCCTCAACCCACCCATCCCCTTCCTTTTTTTTTAAGTTTAAGGTATATCTTTTCCCCCCAACAGCTCCCCCTTTCATTCCAACAAATGGCTCTTTCTATTATAATAATAAATACAATACAAAACAACAGAGGTAATTAGGCCACAATTATGAGAGTTCTATGGCTTAGCATGCATTCCCAATGTCCAGTCCATATGTATTTGGCACCTGACTTTAACATTCTACTATCTAACCAAAACAATAAAAAGTTAAGAATAAAAAGCATGGGTTAAGGGCTGGAGAGATGGCTCAGCGATTAAGAGCACTGGCTGCTCTTCCAGAGGTCATGAGTTCAATTCCCAGCAACCACATGGTGGCTCACAACCATCCGTAATGAAATCTGGTGCCCTCTTCTGGCCTGCAGATATACCTGCAGACAGAATACTGTATACAAAATAAATAAATCTTTAAAAAAAAAAAAAAAAGCATGGGTTAAAAGCTAGAACAGTGTGAGACTATAGAGATGGCTCAGCAGTTAAAAGCACTTTCAATGGATCTGGGTTCACTTCCCAGCACCAACATGGTGATGGTTCACAAGCATCCATACTCTAACTGCAGGGACTCAGATGCCATCTTCTGACCACCCTGGACACTAGGCACGGACATTCATGTAGGCCAAGCACTCATACACATAAAACAAATATAGCAAGGCATATATTTGTGAGGTTCAGGCCAGACAGATACAAGTAACTATCTCAAAAATAAGTAAATCTTTTGAAATGTTTAAAGATTTGTTTTAAAAATGTAGCATATACAAAGTAAACAACCAGACTATCTGAAAATAAAAATCACTACAGTGGAAATTTAAAACTTAACTTTTAAACAGCATCTTGCATATAGCAAGAGTTTCTGAAAGTCAAAATCTGAAGAAGCTATGAATAATTCAGCTATGAGTTGAAGGTATTAAAGGTGTTAAAAATTGAAGGTAGAACAAAATAGCTGTTATGTGTTTAATGATAGGTGGGAAAGAATACGGTGGGACTGATGCCAAACACCGCCACGTAAGCTACAGTGGTATGACAAGAATTAAAGAGTAGTTCATCACATTTAATACAAATATGTTAAGTGTAGACATTTATAAGAAAGATATGTTTGTAAAAAAATCTTCTAAACCAATAGAAGGAAAGAAGATACCTTAAAAGAAAAATTGACAGTGAGGAAAGTGTTAATGGAAGTATCAATAATCTGTTAAAATAGATTATCAAGTATTTTTGTTTGTTTTTTATTCTTTTTATGTTGATTATCAAGTATCTTAAATTCATTACTTAAATGTTCTTCACAGAGGTCTCCGCAAAAATAAAAAGCTAAAAAGAAAAAACTGCTAGGGGGTAGAGAGAATGCTTGCTTGAGTTTGGTTCCCAGGGTTCATAACAGTTGACTCACTAGCACCCCTATTCCAGTGCAGTAAGCTACACACAGGCATGCATTCACACAGTTCTAGGTAAATACATCTTTAAAATAGAAGTAAGCATTAAGAGACTGACCATTCATATATAATAGCATATTAACACCAAGCATAATGAATCTCAAACACAAAAGTATTGTTTATCAGAGAATCCATGACAGTTCTAAATCTGAGAATCAAAATAATACAGGTAAAAACATTCAAAAATTACAAAATGTATAAGTTTGTCATAAAGAGTTTAATATTTTAGTTAAGTCCAAAAGATCAGTATTTTAAAAAATTGTGTCCTATGGCCCATTCTTTTAATTTCCATACCCAAGAGTCTAGAAAAAAACTTGCAGGAAGATTGCAAATTTATGTACAACATAGTTACATGGTGAGACTTTCTCTCACAAAGAAGGGAAACTATTCCTTCCTCAAATCAAAAAGCAAATAACAAAACATTCTTTTTTTTTTTTAAAGGCATGTGCCACCACCGCCCAGCGATAGCACAGGTTTTTTTTTTTTTTTTAACATTTATCTATTTATTTATTATGTATACAGTATTTGCTCCACACACATGCTCGGGCAGATCTCAATGTAGATGGCTATGAGCCACCATGTGGTTGCTGGGAATTGAACTCAGGACCTTGAGAAGAACAGCCAGTGCTCTTAACCTCTGAGCCACCTCTCCAGCCCAACAAAACATTATTAACCATAGGTGATGTTACCTATGTTGTGGGTTAAAGTACTTGTCTTCTATTCTTAGTAAGTTGGTGTTCTTATTATCAAAGCTTGTTAAGTACTTTTTCTGCATTTATGGAGATGATGCTTTTCTATGTTGTAATCTGTTAATAGTTTTATAGTAACTACAGAAACTCCAATTCATGGGATAAGCCCTTCTGTTTCATTGTTCAGAGTTATTTTTATGTATTGCTGAACTCTATTTGATACCATTTTGTTGATCTCTCTCTCTCTCTCTCTCTCTCTCTCTCTGTGTGTGTGTGTGTGTGTGTGTGTGTGTGTGTGTGTGTTGGATAATTTTCTTTTGATAGTGTTCAATATGCATGTTTTGTCCTGTCTTGACAGCAGGTTAATAGCTTACAGAGTGAGTTGGAAGTATAGCTGCTTTTGACTGAGTTTTCAAACAGTTGAAATTAATTCTTGTTTAAATGTCTGAAGGCAAAATAGCCATTGAAAACATCTGTTCCTGGATCTTTTTTTTTTTCCTGTGTCGAACTTTTTGTTTACTGATTTTATCTCTGCTTGCTTTAAGTCTACTCTGATTTTCTCTTATTTCTTGAGTCAGTTGTCTAGCTTGTGTTTTTCTGGGAAGTAGGTTACTTTGCAAAGGTTATCTAATTCAGTGATATCTTTTTTTATTGTATTTCCTTATATTTCTGTATTTTCTCTTAAAGTTAGTGCTGTTTTAGCATCTTTGAGCTTATTTGGTTTTTCATTATTAGTATAGTTAATGTTTTATTTTGATTTTTCAAATTTTGTAACTAATGAACTTTTAGTTTCATCTCTATTTTTCTATTCTGTATTTCATTGATTTCTCCTCTGGCCATTTATTTACACTATAATTGCTTTTATTTGGTTTTTAATTAATTTTCTTTTAGTGTGAGGTTTGAGGTTATTGATTTGGTTTTTTTTTTCCTTTTTATATGTGTCTAGATCTTAAACTTCCAATCACTGTTAGCTTCATCTCCTACATGAATAACCACTCCTTAATTTGATCTTTCTACATATGTGAGAATTTTTAGATAACCATGGTTTGATAGCTTTTATTTTAAATATTTCTTCCTTTGGTTTATCTCCTTTTCCATTTAAATTTAATTAGCAAGAACAGACCAAAGTAGTTCTATATTTTGCTTAGAAATTTCCCCAGTAGATCTTCCAACATTAGGCACATTTTTTAGTTTGGAAGTTACTGTAGACAAGATAAATTTGCTATATATAATAATTATATATTCAATTCTCCAGTTTCTGATACCATTTCTTAGTTTTCTTACATACTTCACTGTGTGTATTAAATGTGTGAGTCTTCTGTAAACTCAAATTTGAGGTTATTTTGGGCTTTCATTGGTATTACCTTCACAGCTCACAGTCCAATTCTAAAGTTGCCAGTTTAATCTTTCATTACAATAGCATCTCACTAATATGTAACCAGAAAACTACAGTATTTATTTTATAACAAATTGTCTCCAAAATGTAGCTGATTAAAATTACAAAGACATAGTACTTCACATTTTATCTGGATCATAAATCTGAAAATGGCTCAACTGGATAGATTGGCTCATCGTTCTTCACATGGCTGCAGTTTGAGAGTCAGCTGAGATTTCAGCCTTCTGATATTTTGTTAATCTGGAATATATATTTCCAGGAAGTACACTGTTGACTTTGAGGCTGTGTTGTTCATTCTTGTGAGCCTCCAATGGGACTGCTCACTCTTCTGAGGAGAGTAATGAAATGGAAGAGCTAGAGAAGACAAAAGAGTGAGGGCAGGATGAGGAAGGTGGCCCAGTAAGATTGTGAGTGAATGAACAGTTTGTGAGGTGGAGACCTCTGTCATTTATAAACTAAAGTCTAGTAACATACTTCCACAGTGTGCTATTAGTCACCTTAGGCTGCAGTATTATAGCATGGAGCGGACTACACAACACTAAGTACCAGATGGTGCAGGAATCATTGAGAGCCTTCTTGATCTGCAAGCACACAAATGTGTTTCAAGATTTTGGGTTTTTGGGTTTTTGCTTGTTGTTTGTTTGTTCGTTTAGTTAGTTAGTTAGCTTTGAAAAATGAAGTGATGAGGCAAAAAATTAGTAACTCCCTCTTGGGCAGGGGCATTACATCCTTTTCTAAATGGCAGCATTCTTCCTTTTCTAGCCAAATGGCACTTTTTCCTCAGTACATATGGAGGACTACTTTCTAGACTACCTCTGCCACATCATCTTAAAGCTACAATCTATGGCTGCTTCAGTCGTATATAAACCAGCATGGCATTTATATATAACATTCTTTCAGGTGCTACCTACTATAAACCTGAGCTTAAACTCCCTTCCATAGATCCTAATTGTGCTTTGTTGTTGTTGTTGTTATGACAGATTGTACAAGCAACTTCAGAGGCATATTTAATCTCCGCTCACCTGCACATATTCCATAGTACACCATAAAGACATAAAGGAGACAAAACGTGACTAGTGAGTAGTTCTGCTTCTTAGTGAGTAGAACAAAATTTAAACTTAGCTTTAAACTCAGATATAATTCTAGTTGTGCAATGAATTGAATTGTTTTTGTTTCTTATGTGATAATTTTATTATTATGAATTGGCAAATGATAATTGATAAACTGCCAAGCAATTAACAAAAATATTTAGTGTAAAACTACCACCTTATATAAACAGATAATGTGAAGCAAGATTCAGTGTTTAAAAGTAAAGAATTTTATAGAAGTCTTCCATTATTCATGAAGGTAATAATTAAGAAATGTTGTGTTTATTATTTCTGTGTCCAATCAGGAAACTATTTGTTTTGCTTTAATTAGGAAGCATATGATAATAGTAGCATTTTTTGAACAACAACAACAGAACAAAAATACAAAAGAAAAAACTGGAGCTTATATATTATCACCTCAAGTATGAAAACTTACTTGCCATTTTGAGTCTAGTATATTAAATGACCACTCAATGTATGTCTGTTTGCTTCTTTCATTCTGACGAACAAATTATATAAGATTGTAGAGTTAGCTACAATCTTATATAATTTCTGCAGCATTTTATGATAAAGTCCTATTATGACTTCCAACTTTCTATTATTGGGTTTCTTGGATTTTGGAGGATTTTTTTGTTTGGGGTTTTGTTTGATTTGTTTGTTTTTCGAGACAGGGTTTCTCTGTGTAATATCTCTGGCTGGCTGTCCTGGGACTCAATTTGTAGACCAGGCTGGCCTCAAATTCACAGAGATATGCGTGCCTCTGCTGAATGCTGGGATTAAAGTTGTGTGCCACCACGCCTGGCCTCCACTTTCTATTATTCTACTTTAATAAATGATTAGACAGAAAACATGGAAATGATATGTGGCTAGCCTAAATTCATAACAGTTGCTAAGATCCCCAGCTATAGCTGGGTCTTCTGGCTCATTGCAGATTGATTGTAAACAGGGAGTGGAAGTGGAGAGTAAAGTCCTGCTCTTCTATGCCCATGGTGCCTTCTCTCAAGTGTTTTCATAATTGAAAAGTATTTGCTGTGTACATGCCTTTAATCTCAGCACTCGGGAGGTGGATGACTGTGAGTTCAAGGCCAGCCTGGTCTACAAAGCAAGTCCAGGATAACCAGGGCTACACAGAGAAACCCTGTCTTGAAAAACCAAAAAAGAAAAAAGAAAGAAAAGTATTCGCTTTGAAATAAATAATGAGTGTTATGTAGTATCTCCACTAGATCTGAGAAAATGTTTCATGGTTAGATAATGGCCTATATTGGCTTGTTGATTTCGTTATAAAAAGTGATAATGAATGTGATAGGATTAGGATTTTTCCTTGCCTCCGTATGACTTTTATATTTTCAAATCCTCTTGTGTTGAAGAGTCATGAACCTATCATGATAAATACTGCCGGGATGACTTTCCTTTGTCTTTTTAACAAGTATTCTAACTAATGCTGAACCATGAAACTAGGGAGCATTTCCCCTCTATTCTCATCCAGCTCCGGGCCAGGACAGGCCTGTTTGCATAGCACTGGTGTTCCTCAGTAAGTAAGTGTCTGTAGAAGTAGGTCTGTTTCAAAGAAGCGAGAAGCTTTCCCTAGTGTGCTTAACTATCCTTTATGCCTTTTCATTCTTCCTACCTCTGAAGGCCAGAGTAAATAAAGAGACCAAATGAGGCCAGAACTGAGGGTGCTGTTACTCAGGGTTTATAGATGACCTGTGCTTATCCTATACTTGATACAGTAAAGTCATTTGATTGAACCCCTCCATTTTACAGGTTTCTGCCAGAAGAGAGAAAGAGAAGAGGGGGGAGGGGGGGAGGGAGGGAGGGAGGGAGAAAACTTTACGTGGTTGTAGCTGATGAACATGTTTTGTAGGATCAGGATCTTCAGTAGTAAATACCACCCAGTTATAGGAGACTGCTAGAAGACATTTGCTACAGTTTCTTTGTAAGTGAAATACCCTAGTTATAGATAGCTTGTTTGTCTCAGTGGCTCCACAATTTCAAGACAGCAAATACAACAGGATATTAGCAAAATATGAGGAGGCCGCTGTCTGTGTCACTGTAGTTGACTGTTCTTTATAGTGATCATTTTTCTGTGTAAAAGGAAATAAACCTTTGATGACAATTGGGGGTAATATATAAAACACATTTGACAGAATGTAAAAAAAAAAGTGATTTGATAGGGTTCAAAAGTTCAGATGTCTTAGTCACTGATGTATGTTGTATATTGCATATCTGTGGCTCATATATAAGGTTTGTATTCAAGTACTAAACTTAGTCTTAAAGTCTAGTACAGTATGTTTAATATCTAATAGAATGTTTGAATGAACATTGAATTATGGAGGTTCGTTCTGCTCCTATGCCTAATTCTTTGATCTGTACTTTGGGATAGAAATTTTAAAAATGAATATTTTTTAAAAATCACATTTTGGAAAAAATACAAAACATCTGCAAAGTTGCTGTTTGTGAGTCATAGGTACTGATAATGTCATTTCTTTGTAGAACTTGCAGGTTGTTCATAGTTATCTTTAATGATACTACGTTTATTTCTTCCCCAGATCTTCCTCAGAACTGTGATCCTAACATTCCCTTAGTTGCTCAGGAATTAATGAAAAAGATGATACGTCAGTTTGCAATTGAGTACATTTCAAAAAGTGGTAAAATTCAAGAAAATAGAAATGGTTCGATTGGAGCAAATCTCGTATGTAAAAGTATCCAAATGAACCAAGCAGAGAACTGCCTTCAGGATGAGCAGGAAGGCCCCTTAGACCTCACTGTGACTCGAACACAAGAGCAAGCTGCTCAGCAAGGTACGTTGTTTGTCTAGCATGTAATATGTACAGTTTTGTTTCAAAGTATTTAAGTGTGGATATGTTTTATGCTCATAAGGAAAGTTCTCTTTCTTTCTTTGTTTCAATTACTTGCATGGTGTAGTCCAGAGAGATAAAAATTTAGAACTTTATGATACAGCTTTCACAGATTTATCTTTTAACTTACATATGTATGGTGGCAGTGTGTGCAGATGCTCAGTGGGGACCAGAAGAGGGAGTCCAAACCTGCAGCTGGGGATACAGGCAGTTGTGAGCCTGCGAATGTGGATGCTGGAATGCAGCCCCAGGTCCTTGGGAAGAACAGTACATGCTCTTAACCATGAGCCATCTCTGCAGACCCTTGTAGTGCGTTTTTAATGGTTTATAAAAGAAAAATTGAATGTTTCTCTTGTTTTTTTCAAACTGTAGTGTACAGTAAGAATCTCATTGAGCAACTTAAAGGATATGTATAAAGAGATACTGTGAGAAAGAATTGTCTTTCTAGTAGACAGCCAAAAACATTAACTTAGTATTTATTCTTTAGTTTCTGAACTGAGACAAGAAATAAGTAGATGGTTTACCATCCAGTATTTGTTTTTCTTTCTTTTTTTCGACTTGTTTTATATGTATGAATGTTTTCCTACATGTACTGCAGTGTACTGCACACATGCCATGTGACTTCAGAAGTCACAAGAGGATGTTGAACCCTCTGGAACTGGAATTACAGTTGTGAGCCACTGTGTGGGTGTTCTTTAGGACATTAGTTGCTCTAAACTGTGAAGCCATCTCTCCAGCTCCTTCCCCCCTCCCATTTTTTTGATACAACTTAGAAAAGGGAAAGTTATGCATGTTATAAGTACACTACACTCCTAAAATTAAAAACATACGGAGATTCATTACCATGTTAAATTTATGTAAAGTAGTGTTTATTTGTAATATATCTGTGACTTCACAGAAGAAAGACAAAAAAAAAAAAAGAAAATCCTTTTAAGAATGTGGGGAGGGGCTGGAAAGATAGCTCAGAGGTTAAGAACACCAGCTGCTCTTCCAGAGGTCCTCAGTTCAATTCCCAGCAACCACATGGTGGATCATAACCATCTAAAATGAGATTTGGTGCCCTCTTCTGGCCTGTGGGCATATCTGCAGACAGAACACTGTATACATGATTAATAAATAAAATCTTTAAATTAAAAAAAAAGAATGTGGGGAGGATGCCAAATAAATGGCTTATCTGGAGATGAGAGAATGAGTAGCTTTAATGAGCTTTCTTTACGGATCTTGTCACTTCTTTAAGCTATAAGAAAGAAAAGAGGTGTCATGCCTGACTTATCCCATGCTTGAGCAGAGATATAGATAATGATCCAAAGATGCTTACAAAAAGGGACTCACAAACTGGGAAGAAGATATTATTTTAAAAAATGATTTTTTAAAAAAAGTAAAAGGTGTCATTGAAATGATCCTGGAATGCATTGGCGTTAGGGCTCTTAAGGGTTGAGCACAGCTGTCAGTGTTTAGAAGAGATAGTGTAGAGTCCCATCAATATTGAAACATGGAAGTAATCTTCCTTGTTTAGCATTGGTGTTAGGACTGTCAGTGTTTAGAAGAGATAGTCTAGAGACCTATGAAACATGGAAGTAATCTTCCTTATTTGGTTCCTGATTTTAGACTGCATTAGTTATTATTATGAGAAATATTAGGTTATTAGTCTATAAGAAGGGTAAAATATAACTGCAGTATACGACTTAAGAAAAATGTATCTCTTACTTTGATTTTGAACATTGTAAAGCACATAGTTTTTAAATTTTTATTTGCTAGCTTTTATACTTGATATCTCCTTTCCTTTAAAAGAAGAAATGTAGCATTCTACAGGAAAGAACATGATGAGCCTTGGTATCTGACAGACTTATGATTGCAAATAGAAAAGGATGGCAAAAGAAAGTAAAAATGAAATTTATAAACATAAGTTCAAAATCCTAAATACATTTCATCAAGTTGAATGCAGTAAGATATTGTGCAGTTCCATCATCTCAGCAATTAGACGGTTGAGGCACGAAAGTCAGAAATTCAAGACCAACCTAGACTCATGAGACATGTCTTGAAAGAAAAAAAAGTAAAATCATAGTAAATAAACACCAAAAAATGAAACTGATAAACTGTGTAAGACCTTACAGAGAACATCATATAACTTTTTGACAACAATAAAATAAAATTTCCAAAGCAAGTGCTTATATTTCATTAGGAATGATTTTGCAGATTTAATGTCCAGTCAGAATTTTACTAGTTTGTTGATTTTACTAGAATGAAGTGACTTCCTGATTTTAAAATTGACAAGCAAGTCTTAGAGGCAAGAATAACAAAATCAAGGTAATGAAAAGCTTGCATTTAGACCCATGAAAGGTCTAATTTTAACCCAGTAATTAAAACTTAGTCTTTTGGGTCAGAATATAAATCAGTAAAAGCTTAGAAGTTTCCAAGGAATTACTGAAATCTTAGTAAAATACAAGTATCAGTATAAATCACTGGGGAAGAAGTTCTGTTCTGTAAATGTTCCAAGGCAACCGATTACACATCCAGAAGGAGGTTGACAATAGGTCCCTACATTATACTATTCATAAAAAAAAAGTTAAGGGGTAAATGTGAAAAGCACATTTGCTGTTCAGAACACTGTACAGAATAGAATTCTGACTAATAAAGTTTCTAGAGTATGACTGCTTGAATTGGAGAATGCACTTTTCACAACTTGTAGCCTTGTGACCTTTGTAGACTAATTGATCATTAATCATTTTGTCCTGTAATTAGAAAATTGATATTAAAACAGTAATGCTGTTTTGTGAGCCTAATGTGTTAAATTACACTCTCAGTACAGCACTGTCCTAGCTGCTTTCTGTTGCGCTGATAAACATGACCAAAGCAACTTGGGGCACAAAGGGCATATTTGACTTACACATCCTGGTCAAGGAGGAGCACAGGCAGGAACCATGGTTGCTTGTTTTCTGTAGCATGTTCAGTTTCCTTCTTAAACAAGCCAGGACTATCTACACAGAGTGGTACTGCCCACAGTAGTCTGAGCCCTCCCACATTAGCCATTAATCAAAAAAATTCCCCACAGAAATTCACACAGGCCAATCTGATAGAGGCAATTCTTCAGTTGAGGATCCTTCTTTCTGAGGTAACACTAGTTCTTTCAAGCTAACACCCAAGATTAACCATCCCAAGTCAGTGTGGCACCTAGAGTCATCTCCTTGTATTGTACTTAGTTTCCAAATGCAAACACTAAACCAGGACATAATTCTGCCTAACATGATATAACTATCCCACCATGTACTACTACAAATGCATTATATATTTTAGACTAGGTGGCAAAGTCCTTTGAAGAATGCTTAATCTTTTTAGCTTTTTATAACTTAAATATAATAACAAAGATTTACAAAAACCATTGGTCTTACCTCAATGTTACATTCCATGATAAATAGAGGAAAGAAAACAGATATTGGCTTAATATATGTGCATTTGTACACAAACATGTTCTTAATTAAGTAAGACAAATATTCATATCAGCTATTTCTGCAATGGGTCATGTGGCTTTAGCTGGTATTTGTAACTACCTTCTTCTACTACTCACTCTGTATTTCTCCTACCCTCAGCCAACCCCTTAGCAGGTCTTGCTTCTTTCACTGGAGGGGTGACCTATATCTTCATTCTTGAGGAGTCTATGCCCTTTGTCATCCCGCCCAGATTGTTTCCCTTTGACTTTAATCATAGGACATGGTAGCACCAAGAGCACCCTAAAGGATCTTCTCCGCTCCAGATGGAATCTTCCCACTACCATTATGGAAGAAGTCCAATCTCCCCCTGTAGTCTGGATCAATCACTCCTTGTAACCTTGTCTTTTCCTCTTTTTTCTTTTTCTTCCTTCTTTTTTTCCTTTCTTTATTTCCTCCTCATTTTTAAAGATTTCGTTATGTGTGTGGATGTTTTGCCTGTATGTATATCTATGTACTAAGTGTGTGAATTGCCTTTAGAAGCTAGAAGTGAGCATCAGAGTCCTTAGAACTTGAGTTACTTATTGTTTTCAACCACCATGAAACCAAACTCAGATCTTCTAGAAGAACAGCCAAGTGCTTTTAACTAGTTCATCTCTCTAGTTGCTGCTATTCCTTTCTTATCAGTCTGTTGACATAAAGGACATGAAAAGTCCAAAATAACCAGTAAGCAGGATTAGCTTCCAGCTCAGTGGAATGTTTGCTTTATGCTATAAGTACTCCCTCCTCTGGAACCAAAACTTCTGGACCAGTAAAGTCTGGGGACTGGAATAAGAGGCAAAAATTTTCCTAGTGGGTCACTAGCAGTGATAGTGAGTGAAGCCTCCTGTACCCTTTAATTCTAGCTGTAGGAAAACAGTACCATATTTGAATCAGAACACTGATTCAAAGCATATACTACCTTCTAGATAACATTTTCCAGAGCCCTGGGCTATTGCCACCTATTTAGTGCTGTAACTCTGTGTAAAAGGCCTTCCTTCAAGATTGTAGGGAACATGATATGGCCGGTGGAGTCCATGCTATTGAGTACACTGTCTCACTTTTCTGGCTGTGAATGACTTCCTTTCTCAAAAGTGATGCTATGTGGAATACTATTCTATTGGATAATAGTTTGGACAAAAAAGCATTATATGCAGGAAATGAAAATCTATAACCAGAATCAATGTCTACTCCAGTAAGGACAAAGCATTACCCTCTCCATGAAAGAAGTAGTCTGATGTAGTTAACCCACCACCAAGTCACTCACTAGCCACCCCAAGGAATGGTACCATAATAAGGGCTCAGTGTTGATCTCTGCTGCTGGATGGCTTGGCACTCAGAAGCAGCTGTAGTCAGGCCAGCCTAGTTAAGTGGAAGTTCATGTTGTTGAGTCTATCTGTAACATCCATCTCTCCACCATGGCCACTTTATTCAAGGGCCCATTGTGCAGTAACAAGCAGGGATGGCCTAAAATTAATTAATGTACTATTGACTCATATTTCTAATTTGTTTTCTCATAAAGAACAAATGCATGTCTAAAATATAGTTAAGATCTCTAAATCTTTTTAACTTCTCTTTCATAATGCTGATAATCACCAATTTATGCATTTATATGGGAAGTGGTTTTCTGTGCTTTAAAAATTCACATAAATTTCATGCTAAATGCACTGTTTTTAATTATGAATATTTGAAATAACCTACTAATGTTGAATGAATGGACCATTGTGTATGACTTTGACTTGTAGGTATGAGTTAGAGAAGGTCCTTATAACTTGAACATAAGGTAACACACTTAGTAAGGTGCTTGCATCAGCATTGTCTCTTAAGATGAAAAACTAGACATGGATCCCTAACAGATGAATGGAACGTTAACTACAATGTATTAAAGAGAATACAGTGTTAACTTCTTCAAGTATATCGTCATGAGAGAATAGTGAATACCTAGTTCTTATCTGCTGAGTTATTAATTAGTATTTTAGATATTTGTACATATATTAAAAGCAATAATAATAGATGGAGCCACCATTTGACAACATACTATAAATTGTCTTAGAATCCAGGAAGTGCTCTGCCTCCATTTTTCATCTTCCCAAGCTCTTCTCTTTACCCACTGTTCCTATTACATGTCTTCTTTTTCCATTTCAGACAACACTAGGAGTGACATTTTCCCCCAGCTCTGTATCTACAGACTTTATGCTCGAAGAAGTAGTAGCCAAAAATACTTTAATATAAATGTTAACACTAAGAAAATATATTTTCTTTGGATTTCTAAAGTTGATCTAAAGATCTGTAATGCATATTAGAATGTATATGCATATATTTATTTATGAGCTTGTATTTACTATGTAATAGATCATAGACTGAAATTTTTTCAATGTGGTATGACAAATATATTGGAGGATGTTTCCATTTTCACTAGATAGACTATATCACCTTGTCAGATCTTTTTAAAACCAGACTTTTAATATATGTAATACAGTCATCTTAGGGCCTAACGTGCTATCATGTTTAAATGTCTAAAGAGAAAAAAGTCAAGAACCATTAGCCTGATATGGGCAGGTCTCTTAAAGGATAGAATAAGACTTAGAAATAGCTCATCCAGTTTAAAAATAGGGACAGTTTTACTTTCTCTGTGTGATGGTGATTGAAAAAGGAGAAGAAAGTTTTATTGCCCCAGCTAGAATGTCACTGCTTATTTTACACTGTATATGAAGAGAGATTTTCTATTTTGTAGAATGAATGAACTTAATTAAACACATCAAAGTCTAGAAGAATTTAAAATTATAGAATTTAAAATTTGTTCATTTGTTCTGAAACTTTGGCTAATTAGAGTTAGGGAAAAAAATGTACTTTGCCCTTATCAATGAAGTGTGACAGGAAACTCAAGGCAGATTCCTCACCTATAACTTCAGAGAAGTAAGACACCTGAAGAAAATGACTGAAGAGAGGGCTGGGTGACCACTGTAACTGTCAGTTACTGGTTTCCATTGACATTGTATAATGGTTTACTGCTCTCATTGTCCATGCCTACAGATAATTTATTTGTATTTTTAATAAAGACATTTGTACATTCCTGATTTAAAAAAAAGGAAAAATGTATTTCCTTCCCCCCCCCCC
>CAJQZJ010033410.1:370717-392578 GCA_907164525.1 Lophiomys imhausi | reverse complement strand
TTTTTTTCTCTTACAATAATTATAGGGGATGGAGTGTTAGATCTCTCTACAAAGAAAACCAGCATAAAATCTGAAGAGTCGTCTATATGTGATCCTGCTTCTGAAAATGCAGTTGCTGGGTAAGCAATATCTAGGAAATATAATTCAATGTTAATACAAGTGACCTCTGCAGAGAACACTTAATACTATGCTGAGTAGGACTGACATAGTTTCCTCAGAACTTTTGTCACTCATTAGTTTGTCTCTCTCATACCTTCATTTGTCCTTTCTCTTTCTTTTTTCTTTCTGTTAAAGAAAAGTTATCAGAACAATCACCAAACTTCAATTCATGTTACTAAAATGAAATATCAATTTAATCATGGGATACAAACTAAGAAGCAGGACAAGAGAACTTGAAATACTCAAGGGGCAATTTTAAGGAAAATATGTAATTTTAATATTTAGTTTTTTAAAATAATGAACCATTTCTAAAACTGACGTAGTTTACTCATTCTAAAACTAGCATATATGTTTACAGTTTTTGCTTTAGTGTGGTGGCAAACAACTTAACATGTATCTAGTAATCACCACAAAAAGTCCTTTCATGTCTTTAAAACTGTCACTAAATTAACTTAAATAAATAATTATTAGTGAAATGCTGTTCTGTTGGATTTGTGGGGGTTTTTTTTAGTAACTTTTGCATCTTCATTAACTGCATAGAAATCTTTTTTGTCCCACTTGAATCTGAGATGAAATTATTTCAACTATGTTTGTACTAATTGGAACTGGAGTCACAGGTGTAACAGACTTAGAAGATTACCAAGTTGTATTTGAAATACAGTAACATTCTAAAATGAAATTATTCATATACATCTTTCTTCAGATTTTAAGTTTAAGTAGAGGAAAATGAGTCTGTGGAACTGAGGTTGGAAGTATTCTGTGTTTGGAAGTATTCTTGCTGCTACAAATTTCCTTTCAATGGGTTGACTCTTTTATTACTTGTTTAGCGGTAACGTCACATTTCTACTAACAAAAACTCCTTTAGGATTTGGATATTTTAATAATGGAACTCTTATTGTAAATAAAAATTATAAGTGTTGCTCTGCAAGCAGCTTTCAGAGGAAAAGCAACATCATGAGAATATTTTTACAAATACTCAGTTAGGATTTTACGTTCTTGGAAGGTCTGCCCATTAAGGCCACCGTATCATTGACACACTGTCCTAACAGGACTGTAGCATTTGCTTTGATAAGGAGTAACTACTACATCTCACAGACCTAAAGTGTCATAAGCAGTGATGTTACCTAAGCAAGGAGTATAATAAAGGAGTGGACCCTCCCCTTCCATAGCTGTGTGAGAGTCTCTCATACATCAGTTTACCATCGTTTCATTCCATCCATCCAGGAGACTACACAGAAACAGAGAGGACTATGTGGAAAGAAGTGCTGAGTTTGCAGATGGTTTGCTCTCAAAAGCTTTGAAAGACATTCAGTCTGGAGCATTGGACATAAATAAAGCAGGCATACTTTATGGCATACCTCAAAAAACTTTACTTCTCCACTTAGAAGCCTTACCAGCAGGGAAGCCTGCATCTTTTAAAAACAAAACTCGAGATTTCAATGATAGTTACTCATATAACGAAAGTAAAGAAACTTGTGCTGTGCTGCAAAAAGTAGCCTTGTGGGCCAGAGCTCAAGCAGAGCGCACAGAAAAAAGTAAACTCAACCTACTTGAAACCTCAGAATTAAAATTCCCAACAGCTTCCAGTTACCTCCATCAGTTAACTCTACAGAAAATGGTTACTCAGTTTAAAGACAAAAATGAAAGCCTTCAATATGAAACTTCAAATCCTACTGTACAGTTAAAAATTCCTCAGCTACGAGTAAATTCAGTTTCAAAATCACAACCTGATGGTTCTGGTCTGCTGGATGTCATGTATCAAGTTTCCAAAACCTCTTCAGTCCTTGAAGGATCAGCTCTCCAAAAACTGAAAAACATACTCCCTAAACAGAACAAAATAGAATGTTCTGGGCCTGTAACTCACTCAAGTGTTGACTCTTACTTTCTACATGGGGACCTCTCTCCTTTGTGTCTTAATTCTAAAAATGGAACAATCGATGGGACCTCTGAGAACACTGAAGATGGATTGGACCGCAAAGATAATAAACAGCCCAGGAAAAAACGTGGCCGCTATCGACAGTATGACCATGAAATAATGGAAGAGGCCATTGCAATGGTAATGAGTGGAAAAATGAGTGTTTCCAAAGCACAAGGAATCTATGGGGTACCTCACAGCACTTTAGAATACAAGGTAAAGGAGAGATCGGGAACACTGAAGACTCCTCCGAAGAAGAAACTACGACTACCAGACACTGGGTTATATATGACAGATTCAGGGACTGGCAGCTGCAGAAACAGCAGCAAGCCTGTGTAGAATACTGTTAGAGTGTGTGTGTGTGTGTGTGTGTGTGTGTGTGTGTGTGTGTGTGTGTGTGTGTGCATGTGCATGCGTGCGTGCGTGCGTGCATGCATGTGTGGTGTGTTTGTGTGCGTAGGGTGTATGTGCACAGGCGCATGTTAGTGTGGTGTGTGTGTGTGCATATCTGCATACACACATGGAAATTACAAATGCTCACTCTGACAGGAGACATGAAATTTTACAGTTCAAAAACCACTTACATGCCTTTTGAAAAGTTTTATTCAGGGTTTTCACTGTGGACAGAATTATAAAGTTGCTTATTAATTCTGATAGTTTGTATTTAATGCTTGTATAAATAGGTGAAAAAAGATTCAGGTTTTCTTTAGTAGTCAATAGCATAAAATGTGGGAAAACAAGTAATTGTCAAGTGAAACATTTTTTATTGGTAAAAGAACATTCTAGCCATTCAGTTGAACCATCTTATAATGGAAATATAATATTCATAGTTTGTGAACACTTTTATGTAACATACCTACAGTGACTGTGAGTATGTCAAAGAACCAATCAAAGTTAGTTACCTCTGTACCAAGAGTAACTAATAGATACAGTATTAATACACTACAGTGTATTCTGTGAAATACAGAATGCACTAGAGTGCATCTGCCAGGATAGAAGAGAAAACCTTAAAGGATATGTATAGTAAAATTTAATATTTATCATTTAATTGTTGAGTTAGCAGGAAGTTGGGGTTATAAGTATATAATTTAAGTTTTAAAAACTGACATAGTTAACCTCAACAGCTATAGAATTCTTTAATATAAGATGGCATACTAAAAACAAAAGTAATTTAAATTTAATTATTAAAGTAATTTAATTTTGTTTTTCATTTGAAAAATAAGCTAATGTGTAAGGTTAGAAAAGAAAGTTGGAATGCAACTTAGAGCATGTTTATACTGTGCACAGAACAAGCTTGAGAATGGTCATTTTGGTTAAATGTGCTGGTTAGTTGATGTTATGACTACTTTAAGGATTGTGACACTCCTATTGAAAAACCTCAGTGTAACTTTAATATATTTGCTGCTGTGACATTTCAAAACATTTTCAGTTTATCAAAATGAATTACAGATTTCATTTTGGTGGGTGATACATTATCATTTTGCTAATAACCAAACTTGCAGTTTGTTCAGGGTCTTGAATAGATTTACAGATATTTAACACTGATGCTGTTTTGAACTTTCAGTAATGTAAACTCTTTACTACTTGGATAGTTAAAAGCTGGGCAGTGCATTTTAACTTTTACTAGACTCATATGAGACCAGTAATTTTTATAAAACAGTTTTAAAAATATGGGTCAGAGCATTCATGTTTATGAAGTATGCAGTTTTGGTAGAAAATATAATAAAGCATGTACCTCCATGTAAAGAAAGGAGATTTGCTTTATAGATGAAAATCCTCCCCAATACCCCTTTACTCTATTAGAATTCAGGTTCTGGTCATTTTCCTAAGCCACTTTCTAAATCCAAAAGGAATTCTTACAGCTGAATTAAAAAAAAAAAAAGTGCACCTTGTCAAATACTTGTGTTTCTACACTTGTGTTTAATAATCACATAGGCATGTGATCTTCCATCTACTAAACTTTAAAACTGCTTACATGTATTTAAAGAAACTGAAGAATGAGAAAATATATGGCCAGGTAATCACTTGGTCTGAGATCTGTACTGAACGTTTTCAGCTGTTAACATTACCTGCATACTAGGGTATGAATCCTCTTGATCTTTTTCTTCCCCCAAGAAAATATACACAATAGATTACAAGACAGCATTTGTCAGGGTCATCTTTCTTTTTAAAGAATTAAGCCATATTTTGTGAGGACCAGAACATGCATTATTTATTATATTTCCCCCTCTTCCCATTGAAAAACAAAGTTAAAAAGTAAATGCTTCAAAAACAATTTTCTTGACCTCTTTATACAGAATTTTACTTGCAAAACTTTGGGAGCTCGAATGCATTACATAATATTTATATTGTATTGAGCTTTTTTATTCCTCACAGTATATTTACATTGATAAATTGATTGAGAAGTTTATAGTAAAGGGAAACTTACAGAACACTTTTATATCATTTAAAAGATGACCTGACCAAAAACTTTACAGGATTCATAAATCAGGGATCATTTTGCTATTGACTTCACAGTGATCAGTAGTTTTATAGGTAATATTATAGTTAATTTGCAGCATTTTAGTACTTGTATTATTTATTTTTGGTCAAATAGTAAATTAAAATATTTTTTGATAGTTTATAGGTAATGATCAACCCATAACTTTTAAAAGAAACACAATGTTTGTATTACTGAGTTGACTTTTTGATTATACAAACTAGGAAAGACAGGGAAGTTTATGGGTTCCCCTCTCCCCACTGGTTCTATTAAGATGCCCTTTATGTTAAACTTTCAACATACTTTATAAATTTAGTTACCAGTTACTACTTAATTGACAGTTTCTGAAAAGTGCAGTTTCTGCTGACTTTTAATGAATATGAAAGCAACCCTTATGTGCTTTCTACTTATTTGAATGTTCCTCAAGTATTTTATATTTAAAATAAAAAAGAAGGAAAAGAAAAAAAACAGTGCCTCTGTTTTTAGAAAACTACTGCTCAGTAAAGTTGTTTAAAGCATTTGTGGTAGCTGATGACAGTTTTATATTACACTGTGTACTGACTTTAGTGAGACTGATTGTTTTTAGTTGTTTACAGTGCGGATACTTGTGTTTGTTTTTTAACTGCAGTATTTCCATTGTCGCAGGAATTTAGGAAAACTCTGTGGCTGCCTTGATTTTGACAGATTTTGTTAATATAAACTGATTGTTAGGCAATTAGTTATATTTATGCATAAATCAATTGCACTATAATTCATGAATTATTTATTACAATATTTTCTAATGAATTCATGTATCTGTCTTGTGTTGTACATGTATTGTAATTTTGTTCCTACTTTGTGTTATATATCTAAATCTGATTGTATGAATTTTAATTGTTCAGTTAACGTGTTTCTAGGTTGTAATTTGTAGTAAAGCACTTCAATGCTTTTGCACTTAAATTTACAACACTGTCAGTGTGTGGTTAATTTACTCATTCAGTAAAAGTAAAGTAAAGTAAAACTTGACTATACTGAATTCTTTGATTCCCTGTAAGGAGTTTTTTGTTGTTGTTGTTGTTGTTGTTGTTCTTTTTTAAACCATATTAGAAATTGACTTTTTCAGAGAAATAGTGAACCACAAATTTCTGACAGAAAGGAACATAGTAACAAAAATAAGACATTTGTGCTCATAAATAAACAGGAAGAATTAGAAAGAATTGATCTTAAGAAAAAAACATGAGAGCCAATTAGACTGAAGTGGCCTTTAATCTCAGCATTTAGGAGGTAGAGGCAGGCGGATCTCTGTGAGTTCTAGGCCAGCCTGGTCTACATAGTGGGTTCCAGTCTAGCCTGGTCTACAGAGTGGGTTCCAGTCTAGCCAAAGCTATATTGTGAGGCTGCCTCAAAATTACAATTTTAGAATCTTTATATAATTACTTGAGAATAAATTGTGAATTGGAGATTCACACATATGTCTGTTCATTCATTATGTTTTTCTTTAAGATTCTAAGATGGAAAAGTGAGGGAAAAAAATCTTGAAACCAAATAAGTTTATTCTCAAATTCTGTAATTTGTTAATGTAGATGTTCACCATGACATGTAAGATAGAATCTAATATGTGAGTATCAGATATGTTAATCTGTTGTTCATATTATTAGGTGAGTATCAGTGATCACTGGTATTTTTCAATTTCCAGTATTAAAACTAGCAAACTGAATAAGAAAACTCTTCCTTTAAAGTAAAAATTTCCTTGTAATGTCAGAAAAGGTATATAGAAGTCAGTGGTTTTCATAATTTTATTAGATTGATCAAATTGAAGTAACTTTTATATTACTAAACACGTGCTGCTTTTTTATTATTTTGACAGGGTTTACTTATTTTTATATTGGGAATTGTGCCCTGGGCTTTGGACATGCTAATAAGCACACTCTCCAGCTCCTCACTACTGCTGTACAAATCTTTTCATTAACAGAAAAATGCCTTTGAGCATTTTAGGGACTGCTAAGAGAGGGTACTAACCTTTGAAATAGATTATAACATATTCTAAACACTTGTAAGCTCTCCCATTTATTACTCGTTATAAACATGCTTAACAGGCCATAACATTACTTCAGAAACTGTCCGAAGTGTATTCCTCAGGATATGGTGGCTTTTCTTTTGCTTATCTGAAGTTGTAAATTTGAGTTGCTGGAAAAGAATATAATTATCTAATATTTGGTAACTATTATTAGATGTGCCTTTGCTCTACATTTAAAAAGAAACTTTTTGACAATCTTGTGTTGTTTCTGTCATTTTACAATCTCTGCCATTACAAAATTAATTTTTAGAAATATTTAGGAAGGGACCAATGCTGAGATTATATCCACTTTTGTCTAGTAGTAGCACTGAACTTAAAGAGTTTTGTTTATTTTGTTTATTTTCACTTTGTGTGCTTTATGTCAAACTGTTAGTCTTACTCAATGTGTTAGTCTTACACATTTGTAAAATCTGATAGTTATTTTTCTCCATGAAGTTTTGATCAGATACCCAAAACTTGCTTTGCCATTTCTACTGCCCAGACAACATAACTGTATACAACTCAATAAATTATTATGTAGTATCTGAGAGGAAGTTATTCCACTGTCAGGGAACAATATAAAAATACTGACTTCACTGCTTATTTTAAAAGAAAAGTCTTTAATTTTTAATACCATGAACATACTAACCCTTATTTTTAAAAAGTACATTGTTCACTTGGATCAGTTGTAAGTAATATATCCCAATTACAACTCTAAATAATGTTTTTGCTGACTAGGAACAAATGACAGGCACACGGGGTTAGGATAGGAGGACTGCTCCCACTACAGAGTTTGGTGATGTTTCATTAAACTGGATACTTTTCTGAAACAGAATTCCTTTAATATATTTTATTCTTCTTACTGCTGGTATTGAATTAAAAATATAGACTTCTATATTGATAAGCAATCCTGGGTCTTAGTTAAAGCTAGATGTGTATCAGTTTCTGTGGTGGTGCATTTTCCAGCATTTGAAATTTAATAATTAGGTAAGTAATACCTTTAGTTTTCCTATGCTTTTCCATAATTTTTAAAACCAGTTAAAAATAGATTTAATTTTTGAATAGCTTCTTTTTGTTTTATATTCTTACTAGGTTAAAATGCCTGCAGCTTAATCTCAGAAAAAGATACTCTCTTATTTATTATATTGAATCAAAATTTGATATCATGATTACACAAGGCTCTTTTACTATTAAATTTCCTTTTTACTACCTACCAAAGTATTCTAAATAAAAATAAGATTTTACTCCTTACCTTCCTTATTTGCACAAACATAGACTGATAATTATAAAACATGTCAAACTGTCCTACGTTACAAAAATTTTCATTCCTTCTGAAGCACTTTTCATTAAAGGTTATTAATATTTCCAGAATTCCTAATACTGCCAGTATGTTGATGTGATAATATGCAATCACCCACTTTTGTATTGCAAAGGCTTTGCTTTGACTCCTGTACTTTGTCATAGGAAATTACTTACCAGTGCTTCATTCTGTTTCCACTAAACAATAACCAATATGTCCTTGCAGTTCCGCCCATAGGAGTCAGGAGTCCAGCAATACCAAAATACGTCATCCATACGCTGTCAAGAATTATATCTCCTTATCATGATATTTTTGCTGTAATTCATTTTTTTTGTTTGATTTTTATTTTTAGTTCAACTGTTGATCCAAAATCAGAGGAAGCTACTAAAATGGAAAAAGGAAAATCAGCATTAAGCAAAGTTTTGGAGTCTTTGTGCATACATCACCATCAACAAGTTTTGGCTATGTTGAAATTTCTAGTCCAAGAGCAGAATGCTGCTTCTGTTTGCTGTTGTAATTCATCATGTGCTGTGTCTTCAGAATCCCAAAAACCCCTGTTCGAGGATGATTTCCATGGTCTGTTCTGTAACTGTCAATATAGACTGGCAGAAAGAGGGCATTCACACAATGAGAGACAAAGCCCTGGTTTAGTGCCTCTGCCAGTCTGTATTAAAGAATTACATTGTTTGTCTTGTCAAACTGTAACCGTTGAACCCATTAAGACAGTCATGAATAGAGGAATTGAAAACAGTTATAATCCGCACAGGTACTGTTGTGGACAGTTAGCAAAGATTCACTCTACAAAATCAGCCTTTCACAGTCCTCTTTTGTCAAGGGAAGTTTGTGATCTTTCGGTCACTCTTAAAGATGCTTGTAGATCTCGAAGTCCCTCACCCCCACCTTTATCACCTGTGGAGACTGGAGGATTTGAAAAGTGGAAAGACATCGTCTCAGAGCTTTCAGTCTTAGAAAGTAACAAACTGGAGACAAGCGTTAACCAGCCTCCATCTCTCACACCAGCAGAGATAAGCATTCACAAATGTGGCCATGACAACCAAACACATAAAACTAACAAGTCCAGTAACTCTGATTCTGTACTCTTGGATGCCAGCAGGAATATTGCGAATCATGAAAAGGGTGAAACAGCTGTAATTTTTCAAGATTTAATGGACCGTATTAATGAAAAGTTAAAATCAATAGAAACCACAGATATATCAAACCTCATAAAATTATCTAGCAATGATTGTGACTCAGACAATGATTTTAAATTGGGAGATTTAATAACATCTCTCTTGCACAGTGCAACAGCCAATGATTATAGTTTTATGGAATTACTGAATCAACATGATAAAAAGGTAGAAAATAAAATTATTCAGACGAGATTTCGAAAACGTCAACAAACTTTATTTGCAATGCACAACTCTCCTGATTCACCTGTCTTCAGAAGACAGTCTCTACAGATAAAAAGAGAACTCGCCAGTCTTGATGAAAACTTTCTCAGAAAAAGGTACAGTGAAAAAATTTCAAGAAAATTGTCATCCAATGGTAAGATGCTTTCAGTGAACAAAGAAGAATTCCAGCCTTTTCAAGGACCTTTGAAAAATTCTAAAAGTGTTCAAAATGAAGATCATGCAGAAACACCATTTTCACCAAATGACGTAGCACTATCACTGCAGGTACCTCTTGGGAGTTTAGAAACTAACTTGGGGTTTGATCACTTTTCAGAAAACTTTAAAGCAACTTCATCGGAGAAAATGAGCCAAAGAAAACCACAGGAGAGGTCTACAGCTGAGAAACTAACTGTACAGAATAATAGGGGAAATACAAAACTAGAAAAAACTCCAACAGTCTTGAGAACTGATGCTCCTGGTCTTTTGAACAGAACTAAACGAAATATTGTGCCTCCAGGGTGGTATTCTATATATGTAACAAAGAATTCTCTTTCCAAAAAATTCCCTGAGGGCAAAAGAGTATCAGACTCTGTACACAGAAGAGATTCAGTCAGAGATCCAATTGAAAGTTTCCAAAATGTAGACTTAAACAAAATTGCAATGAACTCCAATTTGCAAGTTGTTGTAGAGCGTTTGGAAGACACAATAAATATAAATATGGCTCAAAGGTCTTGGGCTAATCAGGCACTGTCTGAAGGATGTAAAGCATCCAAGAAGTTGATAGAAACAGATGGTGAAGACCAAAATGCTGGGAGAGATTTGACTTGTACTTTAAGTAGAATGGCTTGTAAGAATCAGGGTTTATCAAAATCTGTATTAGCATCTAGCAATAAAAGAAGTCATGGTATGTCTGTAATGGATTTGAACAAGAGACTTGATAATCTGAAGACATCACCCATTTTAGAGAGAGGTAGCTTGACATCCAGTGTTGAGAGTGTGCCAACAAAATGTGAAAGTATTGAAGGTTCTGTTTCAAACTATTCTAGTCCTATCAAACTCATGTTTTTATCTGAGATTAAAAGCAGTGAAGGAGTCAAATACACTTTAACTTCAGTCAGCACATCACAATCAAATGCTGATTTTGCTTCTCACAAACATAAAACTCACCAGGTAACTGGAAGAAAAAGAGAAGCAAATGAAGACATAACAAACACTAGCTTTGAAGATTGTAGTTCTACTCATCATGATACTAGCCCTCAACATGAATTAAACCACATTAACTGTGTACAAGAGACTATACCATCATCTGCAGAGTTTACTGACAACTTAAACAGTGATAAGCCACAAGAAGACCCTAAGGGAAAGCCAAGTAGTGCTATTGACTTACCATATAAAAGAAAGCCAGGTAGACCTAAAAAAATTGGTCCCCAAGTTGTGAAACAGATTAAACGGCCAATTGGAAGACCGCCAAAACCTAAAGCTGGTCAAACAAATGTCAGTGTTTGCCAAAATGAGTCTTTTAGTCCTGGAAAGAAAAGCCCAGAGTCTTTCATATCAGATGTCAAAGAAGGGGTTTGCAGAAAGAGTATCATTGTCACTGTTGTTTATGGAAGGTCAAGAAGAACCAAGAGATGTGTTTCTGAAGGAAGCATGAGCATCAGCAACATCTCATTGAACAATGATGTTGCTGACTTTCCAGTTAACTCTAGCAGTCTCAAAAGTACTAAAGAACATGACATTGGCTGTGGTGAAAGTCTGAGTTCTGTGTCAAGATTGACAACTGAAAGCGAGGTTTCTGATTCTAACTTTGAATACGTTAGACCCATCAAGAGCAAATCTATGATCCCTCAGGCTTCCAAGATCATTATTCGACCAAATCAAAAGCCTTTGTCAGTTGTTAGGAAGCCTGGTAGACCTGCAAAAGTGAAAATCTCTGGTATATCTGTGACTGTTAGTAGAATTTCACCTCAGGAGAGAGAAGTATGGGTTAGCAGCTGCTTACCTCCTTTAGAACAGGAGACTGCATTAGAGAAAACTTTCCCAGAAGAAAAGCTTGACCAGCAGTGCACTAAGGTGGATAACATCAAGCGCACCAATGTTGACATATTTAAGAATCAATCTATTCTTCCCAAACATTCGGTTAGGGCTAGAAAACCACCTTTGCATTTCCTACATTCATTTGCATCTTCTGGCTCACTTACTTACAAAAATGCTCTATGTCATAAATCATATAAACTCCATTTGCAGAAAAGCAAAAGTCCAAAGAAAAGATACAGGCAGTCAGGCTTTAGACTAGCTTCCAGAAGTGTCCCAGGATCTAGGCATTCAAGGAAAGCAAAAAAATATTTGGAAGATAAAAAATTAATGCCCATATCTGAAGTATCCTTGGATCCTGTAATTTCATCCAACCCTTTACTAAGGTGGTGGGCTACATCTGTTTCAAATGATTCTTTGTTAGAGGAATTAAACAATAGATTTGAACAAATAGCAAATGCTTGGGTTCAGGTGAGTAGAGATGAAGCTCAGCATTTTGTTCATAGAACAGAATGCATTGAAGGTGATCATTTCAAAGCAGCAAGACCTTTGGAAACCTGTCTTCTAGAACTTGAAGTTTCACCTGTAAAAATGCTTTTTCAGAAAAAGTATAATTTGAATGAACTTTGTACCTGGTTTATGCAAACAACAGAAACACAGTCCCTTTCACTCGTTAGAAAAGCAAATGCTCGGAACCCTTTGGAAGTGATAAACACCAAGGGCATTAAGTTAGGGGTGAAATGCTGTAGGTTTAATGCTAGCCCCTTCAGGAAGCACTTTAAAAAATTTGCAGTCTCTTCTCCTTCAAAGTCAGCTGGGAAGTTTCATATATTACATGAAATGGTTGGCTCACCACTCTTAAATGTGAAAAGTAATCTAACACTAGCTAGGTTGAAAAGGACTGAGTTTAAGAGTTTGCACTGTGGAAGGTGGAGAAGAGAGGAAAGGCCACAAAGCCACAGAACAGTTGACTGGAGCTCAAAAAGAAGGAACTTAAGATTTTTCTGCCAGAATCAATTTTTGACTAACACGGAGAGACAGACAAATACAGAGACATCACTCAGTGGGAAAAGCACAGTAGGTACCCAGTGGGTCTCGCCCCCAGAAGCCAGAGTCAACTTTCCTAAAGAGAGGGTGGCAATGCATGACTTCAAAACACATGCTAGCTCAGAGAGTGAATTTAAGTCAGAAGCAAGGAAGAATGGAACAGGGTGTGGCCAGATTGAGTCTGAAAAGGAACAAAGATTAGAAAATGTCTTTTCCCATAATTGGAGGTCAGAAACTTTAAAAGACTGTAGAATATTTTTGAGGAAGATCAACTGTCTTGAACACAGAAATACTTTTAAGCTAAATACAATTATTTATTCTCCTGAATCTGTTGACAGTGGAGGTAATCAGGCACAACCAGAAGAATCAAAGCGTTTTAGTTTAAGGTCCCATTCCACAAAGCTGAGTTTCTTTAAAAAGCAAAATGAAGAAAGAGAAAATGCCAGAGCAAATAGTCCTACAAGTGGCAGATGGACTGATGAACTTGACCGTAGCCAGTCAAGTAAGCGTGTTAACTTTGACACGAATCCTGATAATTCTGAAGCTCTTAGCAAATTAAACAAAAGAAAAAGACCAACATGGAAGACCACAGAAATCTCAGCAAAAAGACATAAACGACATTCTTGCAACAATGGACAAATGGCAAACTATTTTACAAAATCCCAAGTAGGTAAGTTTTTCTCTCCTTAATTTTAAGGTTTCATTGTAGGTGCCTTGAGTAAAACATAAGTAGGTAGAAAAGGAACAGCTAATTCGGTTCTATTTTATTTCTAAAATACTTGAACAACTTGGCACCTCATATGAAACTCATGAAATTAGGTACTGCTAGATGTGGTGTGCTTACCCACTCAGTGTCTGGCATTCAAACACAAGCAAATACATTTAGATTAGACATGAAGAGCTTCATGAAAATAGACCATGAATGTATTTGATAGGTGACTGACTGAACAGCTAACTAAAAATTCACTACTGCAGTCTAATACATACTTATTCTTCTCAAAAATAGCAACTATGAAAACATACAGAAAACATCTAAGACTGTCTCATTTAAAGATTGCAACATTGTAATCCTAGGATGTAAATCTTCCGCATTAAACTGTTAGTCCATTTGATACTGCTTTGAAAACTTGCTGCAAGACTACTTACATAGAAACCGGTATGCTAAAAAAAATTTTTTTTAATGATTAGCAAGTATATTAAGTGGGCTTCTATGAATCAGAGCTCACTTGTGCAGATATAAAGAAGAGATTTCCTTTATGTCGCTGAGCAAGTCACTAGTAGGATCATGTCAAATTGAGAATACAGTCAGAAATTACGTGGTAGTGATGTACCGTATTAAATTACACTGACCTAGCTTTGGCACCCCAGGAAGATTATTGCCCTTTTGAGTGTAGCGGAGTGATAATATGAAATGGTAGTTGCCAGCATAGCCATTTTCCATCTGCTTATTTGGTAGGTGCTGGACAGTGCAAGATATTAGAAGGATGGCAGACTTCACAGATTATTTCTTCTCCATGAGAGAATGCCAAGTTATATTTAGAAGAATATTTTAATGGTTTGTGTTCATTTTTACATTGTATAACTTAGGGAAGTCTTTGGGGACTTAGGGAAGTATTAGTGTCTTACTAGAGTCAATAACATTGGGTCTAATTAAAATGTTAAATACAGCAATTAAATTGAAAAGTTTTAAATAGGCTAATGGATTTATGTGTACCCCCAGTTTAATTAACTAAATAATTTTAACATGCACAATTCAGTACTATGTAACATATAATGATTAAAATTTCAAATATCTAACATGAAATGGACTAAATGCTTAAAGGAGGTCAATGTAAAAATCTCCATTATGAAGAAAAACTTATATATGGTCCTCAAGGTTAAAAATAACATTATAACAAGTGTTATGTCAGGAAAGTACTTAATAGCAAATTTTTAAGCTTATAATTCACCTAAAATATATACAAGTTTCATGAAGAATAAAATATAGTTTCATTTTTACTTCTGTTTCATCTTCATCTCATGCTGTTACAGATTTTCAAAAGTAATTTGCTTTAATTCATTCTACAACAGAACTGTATTTTATCCTTGAAGCTTTTTACCCATTGTATTTTTCTCTAACAATCAAACACAATCTTACTTTAATATTATTTTCACCCTATCAAATGTAGAATTATCCTAAAACAGGAAGATGGAGAATATTTAAATATTGTTTTTACAAATAAATTTTAAAATTCTTTGTGGGTATTTAAAAAATTAGCATAATATGAAGAGTTGTTTTTCACCTTTTCCATTTTAAAATTTACTAGTGCTGTTTCCTGTTCTGCTTAAAATTTTAATCATCTTTACTGATAACTTTCCTTCTTTATTTTTAACATTCTTTTTTAATCAACAAGATCATTATTTTTATACAATTGTATTTATAACAATATTTGTTGTGTTTATGTGATTTTTAAATGTTTCTTACAGTGTTGTGGGTTTTTTTTTTTTCATTATTCCTGGTAGTCCATACTTCTTTTTGCCTTTTTGGAAATAATACTAAAACTCATCATTAGTTTTATGTGGTTTTGGTTTTTTTTATAGAGCAATTAGTGACTGAAGACTTAAGACTGTTAACTACAGGACTTTATTAGAAAAATTCTGAGGACAGTGTACAATATGATTTTTTAATATTTCTGTTGGTGGAAAATAATTGTTTCTATCATGAATGTCTTGCTTTTATACATATTAACTGTCCAGATGTGGTTTAATACATAAGATTTCCCTACATTTGCCATACTCTGTTAAATGTCTACATTGAGACATGGGAAGAAAGACAAGTGCAGAGTTCTATGCTATCATATTTCTCCTATTTAATGAATGGCTACAGCAGTATGTTCTTAGTGTGGAAAGTCTATGCAGTTCTATTTCATTTAAGTGAGAAAAGATATATATACTAATATAAATAAAGTTATTTTATGTTGTAAGCAGGATATTACATGTTCAAAGGAAACAGTGAGTAATTCCATGGATTTTACTCTTAAGAAGCATAGAAAACTAAATACTTATTGAAGACTGAGTCGTGTGACCAGGAAGAAATTACTTGAAGTAACATGAAGGAGAGAAATGGAATTTCAGATTTAGCCACCATTGTTTCTTGTATAGTGACACTTGAAAGAGCCTCAAATACTAGAAGCTAAGGAATGGTGAGGGGGGTTCAAGTACAACAAATTACATGCAGAAAAATTAGTTAAGAAAGAAAGTTGGCTCATTTGGAACATAGAGTAATTTGTCAGAACTAAGGTACAAAATAGGGACTATGCAGTGATCAGTCAAAAGGCATAAAAATCACAAAAGACAGAATCACTGGGAGAGGCATTGCTCAAATGGTGAGGCAGTTTCAGTTAATAGGAGGAAAAATGTTCTAAGCTCTAATAAGAAAAGTAGGAAAGATAAATTTTATAGTAGCCTATGAAGTAAAATCAGCCTTTTTTTTAATTCCTCTCTCATATATTACATCCCAACTGTAGTTTCCCCTTCCTCCACTCCTCCCAGTCTTCCTCCACCTTTCTTCCCCTAGAGGCCCAAACCCACATACCAAGGCTGGATGAGGGAACCTAGTAGGAGGAAAAGAGTCAAAGACATCCCCCAGTCCCACTGTTAGGAGCCCCACAAGAATGTCAGGCTACGCAACCATAATGTATATGCAGGGGACTTAGCTCAGACCCATACAGGGTCCATGATTTTTGCTTCAGTCTCTATGAAAATTGATGTCTTAATAGAATAAGGGGATGAAAGGAAGCATCCAGAATTTTGTCTTCAGCATCTAAGAACATTTTGAGGGGTTTGGTTTTTAGCTTTAGGGGTTTAGACGTTGTTAGTAGTATATCTTTAAAAAAAATATGTTGAACAGGTAGATAATGTGAGTCCTGTCTAGAGATGAGACTTGGATTGAGACAAATTTGGCAAATCAAAAAAATCAAAAAGGTCACTGGAGTAGGAAAGATTCCTCAGTATAAGATTACAGGGCCCTAGAATCCCATAGTTACCCTAGGATGCAGGAAATAGGAGTTCATGAAATGAGACTGATCAAAGTAGTCAAAAGATGAGAGATGAGGGGAGCAACTGAAGGAAAATGTTTTTAAAAAGAGGTGTAAGTTATGCTTATGGCCACCATAAGCACTGAGATGGTTCCAGTGAATGCAGCAAGAAGTTATCCTCCTGGGGAAGGATGGAACCAGAGGAATAGGAGCAAAAGCCAATTTCAGTACCAGACGCTAAGTGCTCAAAAGCGAAGTGAAGAAAATAACTGCAGAAAACCAAGAAGCTGTGAGTAGTCAGGAGGTAGAGAGGTAGGTAGCATTTGCTAAGATTAACATTGAGGTTTTGAAAATGTCTAAATGTCAAAGCCAGTGAGAAGTAAAAAGGCTAAATATATGAAAATGAGAGGGAATCCCTGAGATTGGTTATTGAGTACAGGATCGGGACAGGGGTAGGTCATTAGAAGTTCTTCTTGACCAGAAGTTCCTATTTCTCTTAAAACAGTGGGGAAACCATATATGGAAATACAAGTCAGTAATTCATGGACAGAATATTGAGATATTCAAATTCACTTTTTTATGAATCAAAAGGTAATCTGGGGCTAGGGAATGGCTTCATCAGTAAAGTGTCTACTGTGTAAGCATGAAGACATGAATGTGGATTCTGAGCACAGGAGCCCATATCTGTACCTACAGCATTAAGGAGCTTATTGGACCCCTGGCAGACTAGCCAAATTATGAGTTGCAGTTTCAGTGACAGACTCCATCTCAGAAAATATTAGGGAAAAGCACCCAGGGTTGACCTATACCCTCACATGCATGTCACCAGCATGCACACCACATGCATATGTGCTCATACTACAGAAACATGTACATAACATGTATGTACATCCATAGATGAGGTATTCTGAGAGTAGTGTGATAGGATTAGGAAACATGAGATGTGAATAGCTGACACTGGGTGTACAGAATTGAATAGTGGTGTATTTTTATCTCAGCTGCCAGAGTGTATGTACTTGGGTTCATCATGTGTGTAAATCAGAAGGGAAAAGGAATCCAATGTGAACAGCATTCTGTGGATAGTAAGGGACTGTATGATCAAACTGAGTTACAGATCATCTGTTGAGGTGGTAGGATAAAGTAGATGTGAGAGTTGGAGAAGGATGTCATTTATATATGTGTATATATAGTGCTAGAGCTTGAACACAGGGCCAGGTACATGATAGGGAGGCACTCTATCACCGAACTGCATCCCCAAACCTAAAATGGGGTGTGTGAAGGGCCAAGTGTTGAAGATTTTTAGGTAATATTGGCCTAAATGGACTGTAACTACCAAAACATAGTAGTACAGACCTTTATTAATGCCCATATTTCTCAAGTCCATAGTAAACAAACATGCCTGTTCCTAGTTGGCAAATACCTGGGAGTATATACACTAACTTTGCACATATGTGAGAAACTTGATAAGACTGAACACCCTACTATGGATTTTAAGGTACTATAGACTGATTTAACTCATCCTAAAATGTTACATTTTTCTATAAATATTCAAGAATTTGGATTCTCACATAACTTTTAGAATATTCAATTTATCAGCTTCTCCTTTTCTATCCTGAAAAACTAATTTTTTTCATTTATTTTACATTCAAAATGCTGCTTTTCACAAAAATCTATCACTTACAGGGTAATTTGTAAATGACAGATCCCTTCAGCTACCTGAGACAAAGGCTGAAACTGTAACCATGCTTCTCTGATCCCCTCGGAGCATTCAGTCACTCTGATGATTGAACATGTTCTTTCAGAGGTACCTCATTGCAGGGTAGTCATAGACATTATTATAGTTTATATTGTTCAACGCCATCATTGTCACTTAATATAAAACTCTTAGGTTCAGAGTGGATTATTCTAACTTTAATTTTGGTGGAGAAGCATTCCTACATGGCTCAGTCTAGTGAGCTGCACTTTCTGAGCTTCCTAAGGTGGATTCCAAGGAACATCAGTCACAATGACACTCTTGCTCTGGCACAAAATATGACTGACATGGATCAGTTTTGCCTCTTGTTTCCCCTAAGACACAATTTCTTCTAGGCATGTTAAGTTTCTTTTAGGCATGAAAATGTTGCATTTTCTAAACTTTTTCTGCCAATTTTTGTATACATACTTGGGAGCACTTTTTTATAGAGTTTTCTGATAGAGTTTCAGAAAATAATGTGACTGTGAAGATATGTTCTATGTTTAACCCTGTTCTTCATAAAATAAAATAAAAAATCCAAATGATATGGGTTTTGGTAACATGACAGTAAAGGAATTCTGTGCCAAATACCATTAAGACCAAGATAATCGCATTCTGGAAACTGGTTTGCTTCTTAGATGTTAGCTCAGATGACTTTACTATTCTGCTTTTGACAGGTTACAGCTGGAAAACATACATTTATGGCTAGTTAAAAAATAGATCGAAATTATTTTTGTTCATTCCCAATTCTGCACCTACTTCCCCCAGCAGTGGCTACTTTAACTGTGTTGTTGTGTCTCACTAGCACAGTATCCATCTTTATCCAACAGCATCAGGCTGCGGGAGCCATGGGTACCAGGTTTTCCATTTTATAAATCTGTATTCTCTCTCTTGAGAACGTAGCCCAATTTTTCCAGCTAAGTTCAAAGGTCATCCTCTTCTTCCACAGTCAGCCGCTGATTGTTAGAGGCTGATTTATTGATTCACACACATCTGCCTTATATCACTTGTTCCCTCAAGTAATCTCCACCTTTTATATTGTTTTGTTTGTTTTAATTTAATCCTTTCTTGAGACTGGCATGTTCTATTACACAGTCTAATGTTGATACCCTGGCTGTCATTCAAAACATGGCCATCAAACCCTAACCATGTTTGGATGGAACTAGAAAAGCTCATCCTGAGTGAGCTAACCCAGAACCAGAAAGATGCACATGGCATCTATTCACTTATAACTGGATTTTAGCCATGTAGTACTGGATAACTATCCTATTGCTAACAGACCGAAAGGATCAGGAACATAGACTTTGTTACCTGTTAATGAGACATTTTGCCCTAGTGGAGCTGCCATATAGGCCCCCAGTGCAAGAGGAGGCTCTTAGCCCTCATCTGACTGCTGAACTGGGGGGGGGGGGGGCTGATATGTAGGCTGATATATCCTACACCAGAGGATTAGGATAGGAGGAGAGGGAGAGGTGGGAGGGTGGGACCAGGAGGGGTGGAGGGAGGATGCTGTGATGGAGATGTAACTTGATGTAAATAAATAAAACAAAAAAAAAGAATTCAAATTTTGGACTGTAGACATGACTCAACATTGAAAAGCAGTGCGATTCCCGGCACACAGATGACCACTCACAAGCAGTTCTGACTCCATTCCCAGGGGATCTAACACCCTCCTCTGCCCTCTGCAGGCACTGCATTCATGTGGTGCATTCATGTGGTGCATTCATGTGGTACACAGATAGGCATTCAGGCAGACACTCATACAAATAAAATAAATACCCCCACCAAGAGAGGGGGATCCAATTCAAGGTGGGTCCTTCCAGGAACTGCCTTGCCTGGTGCTCCCTTGCAGTGTTGTCAGTAGCTTATCTTTTTTTCTACTTTGCTAAGAGTAATAACAGTAAAAACAAAGATCTCAAAACTCTTAGTCCAGCTCCCCTACTTCCCATTTCTTTCCCTCACTTTTCTTAGACCATAAACAGTTTTCTTTACTGTGCCTCTAAGCATCCTGGTATCACAACACTAAGCCTGATGCAGTTGCCTATCAATTCCTTATCAAACGAGAAAAAAGATGAAACATGATAGGTGTCTGAATGATTTTTTTAAATTTTATTTACATTGGTGTTATGTCCTGCCTCCACGTATGTTTGTATGAGGGTGTCAGGTCCACTGGAGCTGGAATTAGAGATAGTTATGAACTGGCAAGTGGGTGCTAGGATTTGATCTCTCCAGCCCCCTCACCCAATGATTTCTTAACCCCCTATTTTTCCTTCTTTATATTAGTTTAATTTTCAATAGAACATTGGCTTCCTCCTAATTCTGGGCAACACTGGAAAATTCATTGTTTATGTTGTTCCTCTGTTTATAGGAACATAGAAAACTAGATTTTACATTCTATTAATGCATTCACTCAGAAATGTTTGTCACTCCTGGGTATGTAGTGCACATCTATAACCTCTGCCCTTGGGAAGTGATGGAGGAAGCCCAAGTTCAAAGGTGGACTATGCTACATAGCAAATTCAACACCCAGTCTCAAAAACAAGTTTTTCTTCTGTGTGCTAACCAGTATAATCAACGCATGGGAAACAGTTGGGAGATGAAACCAGATACAGTTTCTATCTTTGTTTTTACATATATTGGGGGGGGGGGCAAACATCAAGCAAATTATTTCAGAACTCACTAGTAAGTTCTCAGTTATTATGTGGTGCTATGAGAGTTTATTATACAAAGATTCTGTGTGATCCAAACAATGCCCATTACTTAGCTTCAAAGATAGAATAGGAACTAGTTAGACAAAGCAACGGGTAACTATTGGGATCAGAATGGTTTTCCAGGAAGGGAGTAGGAAAATAGATCAAGTTTTGCTAGGTTACAAAGATAAGGATTGGCTAATGTGTTTCAGGTCAAGAGAAAAAAAATGATACCAGATGTGGTTAAGTCTGAAGAATAGATAAAGTGTCCCTGATGAGCCATGAAATACTGTTAGTGAGTTCCCATTGCACACAGAAGATTTAGATTACATGTGAATAGGTTAGCTATACGATGATATCCTAAAAAGATCTCTGATTACAATGTGAGAACAGGTGTCACAGGGCAAGAGTGAAGGCATAGAGCCTATGGTAGCCCAAATGAAACGGTTGTACCTTAGAGCAGTGGGTCACCATCTTTAGCATGCATTATAGTCATCAGAAGTATTTGTCCAAAGAGATCATTAAGTATCAGCCACGAAGTTGGTAGTGATTCAGTTGGTATAGAGTGAGGCAAGTGATGCTTACGCTGTTGATCCAAGGACTTCACTTTGAAAACCATTGGCCTAGAGGATAGTATTACAGATGTGGGAAGATTAATTTTTTATTAATGTTAGCAAACTGATGTGAATTTCCCTCTAGATACTTGAGGTATATTCAAATTTTTCTCTGATACATTTTCATTTTCACTAATTCAAACTTATTTTAATTTATAACTTAATAAAAATCATTTTATTGCAATGAATTCACAAGTAAAAAGATTATGCAGCTAGGTCAAAGATCCACGCAAACATTTTCCCATTCCAAAACATTTCAATGAACTTCAAAGTTAGTCTGGCCATTCTGAAGCCATGAAACTTGGCTTTTACACTTTCACTACCACTTACATTTTTTTCAGTTATCTGCCACAATAAGAGAAAAATCTATGACAGATTTGAAACCAGAAAAATAATTAGCACTATATATATATATATATATATATATATATATATATATATATATATAT
>CAJQZJ010033410.1:352591-364061 GCA_907164525.1 Lophiomys imhausi | reverse complement strand
TATATATATATATATATATATATATATATATATATATATATATATATTCTCACAACTCGTGTGTCCTTTTGGCTGTATTCCATCCTTCATCTATTACCCTTTCAATTTTTTTTTGTTTTGTTTAATTTATCCTATGGATTATTTCAAACTTTGTTTAGTTTACAAATAGTTAAGAAAACTATTTACAGACTTTTACTAAACCCTGTTAGTGATTTCTAATTTGTTGGTGGCTTTAAAGAATAATTTACATTAATCCAGTCTTTCTTAATTGACAGATTTAGTTTATACTCCACAATCTTATTTATTACATTTTATTTATTTCTGTTTACTAACCTATATGTGTTGATGGGTGGGCATGTATATATATATATATATATATATATATATATATATATATATATATAGTACACATATGGAGATCAGAAGACAACTTGTGAAAATTAGTTCTCTCTTTCCAAAATATCGATCCACAGGGATCACACTCAGATCATCAGCTATCCTTGGAACCATCTCCTTGGCCTTCAGTCACCAGAATCCCTTGAAATCTTCTAAAATGATCCCTGTCCTTGAAAACAATGTGGAGGCTACATCTGTCAAGGGCCTTGTGAATGCCCAGTGATCCAAATTGGTAAATGACCCTGCTGTTGTCCGTTTACTTCTCTTGTTTGTCCCTAAGAGAAGTGTCGGTCTGCATCTCAGGTTGTGGCTCTGTTTATTCTTTCAAGTCTCACTTCATGTATTTTGAAGCACTATATTAGATGCATGATAATTCAAATCATTAACTGCTTTGTTAAACTGATTTTTTCATTGTGAACTTAATTCCCAAAATACCTTGTACTCTAGAATCTATTTTACTTTATAATGATCTTTCTGTCTCACTTTTCACTTTTTATAGTATATCTTTTCTGTAACTTTTTTTTTGCAATTATATCTTTATATTTAGATGGGTTTCTCTTAAGCAGCATATTTTCCCCCAATTTGATAATCTCTAGCTTTTATTAAGACACTTACATTGCCACTTATATTTCATGTTATTATTAATATGATTCAGTTTAAATCAGCTGAAACCCTTTTTAGTACTTAGGCTAATAATTTTTCATCTCTTGGGGTCCATATATTTTAATAGTCTATTTAATCTCTTAATTCATTTTTTTTTAATGTTGCTATACTGAGCCTGTTGACACAAGCTTTGTGGGCCCAACTATTTAGGAGGCTAAGGCAAAAGGATCCCAAGTTTAAGGACTTCCTGGCTAAATCAGTAAGGCTCTGTCTTGAAAAGTTTAAAAGGCTGGGGATATAGCCTAGAGAAATAAGAAATTACTTCATTTGCATGGGTGACTCCTTAGATTGAACATCAGGGCCACAAATAAAATTTAAAATGGTGCTATTTACACTATATATATATCATTCTCTTATCACCCTCAAATATTATACTACTTTGTGAATAACAAACTTTATAACATTTTCACCTCCTTCCCCAAGCCTTTGTGCTGTTGCTGTCAAACATTTTACATCTATAAATGTATAAACTGTACAAATATTATTTTCTAAAATTGTAATCCTACTATTCCTATTTTCTGATATACAATATAATATTCTGTTTTCTATTGCTACAACAAAACACCTGAGTTGGACACTTCCTAAAGAACAGAAGTTTATCTTATGACTGAAAGCTCGAGATCAAGCAGTCCCAACGTTAAGACTTTGTCAAAGGCCCTGAAACTGGGGTCACAGCATGCAGAGAGGCAGGAAGTGAAATCACCACCTAGAACATGTGGGTCTTGTGAAAACGACATAAATCCCTCCTAACTGGGCAGCACCACCGGAAGTTCTACCACCTTAGTACACTGAGCACATGAACCCTTGGGGACACACAAGCCACATCCAGTCTGTAGCACATAGTCATCTTCCAAGCAGATGTTTTTTTAAATAGGAATTTTTTGTTTTCATTAATTTTTTTATTCCTTGTACTCTTTTTTTACAAATCAAGACTTACATCTAAAATCATTTCATTCTTCCTGAATCCCTTTTTTCAGTTTCCAGTAGTGCAGTTCTGCTGTGGATTATTTTTCATTCATCCTTTTTTTTTTTTTATGAGTCATGGCTTTTTATAGAGTACCTTATGACCTGGGCAGGGAGATGCACAACTGTATTCCAACTTGTATATGAGGCAAAAGGATCGTGGGTTTGGAGGTATCCTGGGCTATATAAGAGTTCAAGGCTAACCTGAGCTACTTGAACCTTTAATGAAACAGCTGGTGGGGGAGGGGGGATGTTACTCAGTGCAGAACACTTGGTGAGCATGTGTAAGGCCTAGAGTTTGATCCATCACACTGCAATTTTTTTTTTCATGAACATGGATTTCAAATTTGGTTAATTTTAGTCTTTTATATTTTTGGTTGTGAGCCTAGCCTTTAACGGCTGAGCCATATCTCCAGCCCAATTTTAGTCTTTTAAAGATGCTTTTTACCTTGCTGTTACTGAAATTAAGTCTGTGGCTCTGGATAATTTTGATATTCTGCATGTTAATTTTTCTCTATGTTAGCAATTTAATCATTTAGAATCTTAACATTATTCCCTATTTCCTCTACTTAATATTTATTAAGCACCTTGAATATATGAGCTTAGTAATTTATAGCCAGTTTCAATAAGTATCCATTTCTCCTTACTTCTGTGACATGTGCCACGTGTATTCTGCCCACAAGTCAGACACTAATTTCAATAGTTGACTGTTTTCTATGCTCCATTGTGGATACTATTACTCATATGTTAACTGTCCATCTTGTTACCAACACCACCCAGAATGCTTCCCATTTTGTGAGCATGCCCATCACCTCCAGTTCAGACTTACTCTTTGTTCTCATTTCCCTGTGTTCTCAACTTCTTGTTTTGCATAACTTATATTTTCAATACCTGTATTGACATCCTTTTGTGCTAATTCTACAATCTCTGTTATTTATCTATCACTGTAGAGTATATTTTTGTTAGGAATCATATTTTCCAGTTTTTATGCCTTCTAACTTGTATGAAATGAGTCATTTTGAATTTTATGTTGGGTTTTTCATACTTTACAAGTTCATGTTTTGAACTTTACTGAGAAATGCTTTGATCTTTTCAAGTCTAGCTTTAAGGATTGGTAGGAAAGTCTGTAAAGGTAACTTATACTCCTGATGTAATTTTCATCTTGGAGGCTGAATAAGCTCACCCTTTCCAGCTTTCTGAATTCTGCCTGGCAGATTCAACTCAGCTATTCTGGCTCAAACTCCTGTCTGAGCTGACTGATTCAAATTGGTTTCTCTTGGCTTCTCCTGAATTGCTCTGCTTCTGAATTCTACAAACTGAACTGCCTGTACTGTACTGAACTCTGTCTTCTCTACTGAACTTTCCACTGTACTCTACTGTATTGTGTTCTCTACTCTTTGCTACTCTTAAATTGCCTCTTCCCTGCCCTGTTTCTTGTGAGAGTTGAGTTGAGTTTATCCTATCTCTGACTCACTCTGTCAAATATTTCTGATTTGTCACTTTTTCTGCTCCTCAATTAGACATCACTTTTAAACATGGGCGCTTCCTTCTACAAACTTTCTCTTCATTGTTTGGGATTAAAGTGTGTACTAAGGATGTGTGCATTCCAGCCCGAACACACAGACCTAGGTTTTTGGATGTGATCAGAGCAGCTATGATGCTAAATTAAAATATCTCTACAAAACCCTTTAGTCTATAACAGTGGTATTCAGTGAGTCATAATTTTTGCTCCACAGATAACAATTTGTCACATTTAGAGGCTGTTATGGGCATCTAGCAGGTAGAGGCCAAGGGTGTTGCTAAACATGGGTGACTCTTCACAATAAAGAATTATGTGGCTCCCAAATACCATGATTTTAAAGTTCCCCATTTGAGCAATCTTAACACTCATGTGAAGACTCTTAGAAGACCCAAAGTCTGATAGGTGGGGTTGTAAATTATATCCAGACATGTATGGCTTCATAATTTTGCACCTGGTCCTTCTCATGGCCATGGGAAACATTCATGCCCTGCTCTCCACATCTCCATTTGTCTAAAGTCCTGAGAAACCCTATTATAGCTCTGGGGTATATACAAATAGTTTGCTCATTTCTGCTCCCCAAAACTTTCTCTCAGCAGCCTTCAACTGTCTCCTTTATTCTCGAATATATCCAATGCCTCCTGGGTTCCTCTCCGAAGCATGCAGCTTGAAAATCTGCCAGGTGTCAAGCCAGTGGTAGGGATTCGGCTTCATAAATCAGTGCCCTGCCATGCATATTTTAACTTTTGGTTTATCTTTCAAAGTAAGAAGGCAAATCTGGTTCCTATTACTTTATTGTCGCCAAAGCAGATATCCCAAATTTATTCTTTCAACAAGCATTTGTCCAGCTGTTTTAAGGTGCTCGCTGCTGGAAAGAAATGCTGAACAAAACAGCAAAGATCTTTATTCTCCTCTGCTTGCATTCAGTGCAGGAGAGAAAATAGAACCATAAAGCAGTGGTAAGCTGTGTTGAAGATGTTGAACACTAGAATGAATTTCTTAGGACACAACTTTGGGTTGAGGGAGAGGAAAATATTATGTAATGGTGTAAGATAACACTTACAAACAACAGAACATGGGTAAGGCCCTTGAAGACCTTGCAGAGTTGAGAAGAAAGCCTGGAACTCACCTTTGAGAAATCCCAGCCTTTATTTTCCAGATAAGGTGGCTTGCCATGGGAAAGGCAGCCAAGTAATGTGTCTGGTCTCAAAGACATAAAACTGTTTCAGGAAGGAAGATGGGGTAGTCTGCTTGGGTTGACACAAATAACACAAACTTAGAGCTTAAACAAGTCGTTTGCTTTCAGTTCTGGAGACTGAGAAGCCCACAAGGGCTAGCAGGATTTGGTTTCTAATGACTGATTCTTGGCTTACAGAATAGCAGTCTTCTCACTGTGCTTTTTACATTGCAAAGATGACTGGTATCTCTTCCTCAAAGGAGGATACCAGTCTACTCTGTACAACTCTTGACTTATCTTATTTTCTAAAGGTTCGATCCCTGAGGTGGGGACATAGCAGGCACAAACAGTATTGAATGGTGCTAAGAAAATAAGATGAGACCTAAAAATGGACTCTTCATTGTGATGGTCAGGAGTGACTTAAGTACTAATTCATGGAGTTAAACTACTGGAAGCCAGTTAAGTTTAATTTACTGAAGATATAAGGAGATGGTGATACTAAATACAGGATTATTCATTTAAGGCACCTAGGTCTACAGAGTTAAGGAGGAACATGAGTTATGGTAAGTTCTTGTTCAAGGTTAAAACTGCACTGACTCAAACCATTATAGTGAAGATCCAGTTAACAAAAGATTTCCTTAGACAGGTGTGGTGGTGCACACATTTAATCCCAGCACTTGGGAGGTAAAGGCAGGCAGCTCTCTGTGAATTCAAGGCCATCCTGATCTACAAAGGACAGGTAGGGCTGTTACACAGAGAAAAACCCTGTCTCAAAAAAATATTAAAAAAAATAATGAAAACAAAAGATATCCTTCTATGAAATACCCAAGAGCACTAATATCCCCTCCCCACTAACAACCAACCCCAAGTATTGCCTTTACTCGTGAGTCTGTTTGGCAAATAGATTCAACGTTAATTTTGGTTTTGCTCCCTCACTATCTCACTGTTACCTGGTTTATCTCTAGTCCATGAGACTTTCAAACCTTTCCAGTAGGTTTGCCTATCAGTTGCCATCATCATTGCCAACAAATCACTTGACAGCAATCACACTGGTGATTGATTATAGCGCAAAAGGGTGAATTTAGTAGCAGGTAAAGAAAATGAGCTATAGAGCCATTAAGTTTGCCATAAGAGAAACAGTATTAGGATCACTAATAACTCCTAAGAAAACAGATGGGAACAGAGTGCAAAAACATTCTAAGTCATGGCAGAACCTTACAATCTCCTGAACTTTGTATTCCCAGAGCCTCTTTAAACCATCAAGTCCAATATGTGCTAGCCATGTACTGCTGGGTATGGGGCCATCTACAAGAAAGCACAAATGATAAGGAGCCACACCTTTAAAGAAAACTCCCTCAAAAGCCATCAACTGTCCATAGGCCCTCAGTTTTGGGTGGGGATTCATGAACCCCTTCCCCCTCCATGCTACAATGTTGACAGCCTTGATCTTGTGTAGGAAAACACAGCTACTATGAATTGGTTAGTGTGCAGTCTTGTCATGTCCAGAAGACACTGTTTGACTGCTCCTCCCCAAACTCTGGTTTAAAACTGTCCACTATACAAAGAGATTTCTCTGATGTGGTCTGAAAGCTGTATTAATCAAAGGGTATAGAGATAAAAACTTAGAGGGCAGTGTGATTCTATATCCACTTACCAGGTTTACCATAGGTCCTGTGAGCTACCTAACCATGGGTTCTTGGCAATTTATAGTAACAGGCATATTTCTTCCTATGGATTAAGCTATAAATCTAATCAGCAGATCCATAACATATGTGCCATTATTGTATCCATGTACATATCCTGCCACACCAGTCACTATTGTATTTTACCGGGTTCACAGTTCAGTAAAACTGTTGATAACTGCCTCCCCCATGCCTTACATAGCTCAGCCCAGTAAGAGCAATCCATCAAGAAGGAAACTTCATAGTCAGTACCAAGTTGATTTCTCCATGTCCTGTGGCCAGTGTGTGCTGTTTTCAGCAGTAGGAAACTTCGTAGTCAGTACCAAGTTGATTTCTCCATGTCCTGTGGCCAGTGTGTGCTGTTTTCAGCAGTATGGTCTTACCATCAAGTTCTGGTGGGCAAACAAGGGCAATGGCGATAGGCTAGTTTCAGAGGAGAAGGTATTGTCCCAGACACCTCTTAGCAACAGCTTGAGGGGGAACATCCTACACCCCCACTGGACTTTTTATTTTATTTGGCAGCCCATAGCTTCTAGGAAGAGCATATACCCTGTGTAGGGTAACACCAATTAAACTCATATGAACATGGGTATGTGTGCTTACAAAAAATCTTTCTTTTTGAAAGATCTTTAATATTACTTATCCTCCCCACTACCACCTCTAACCTACCCCCTTACTCTTCTTCCCATTGTTCTCTTAACACCTGTGTTCTACTAGACCCCCTTCTTTAAGACCCTTCTCACCCCAGTAGTTTCTCCAATCCTACAGGTACTCTGAATTAAATACACAAATCTAAAAATCTGACAGTAAGATCCACTTAAATATTTGTCTTTCTGGGTCTGTTATTTCACTTAGCAAGATAGAAAGCTAGTACTTTATTCTAGATTTCTTATGAGTTTCCATACCATTGTTTATTCTAATACACTTTGATATCATGTTATTAAGCATATACACTGTATACTAACTAGTATGACAGGTTTCATGCCACCTTTATATTTGATATTTTTATATGATCTTTCTAAATCTTGGAATAAATCCTAAGTCTAAGATTCTTGACTTTGGGTTTCTGTAACACAATACTTCTGGGTGGGTATTTTGTAAAGAAATAGGGTCTACTTAGCTCATGGTTCTAAAGGTTTAATTAAGATCATGGAACTAATGTGCACTTCAAAAGGGTACAAGGAGAGAAGAGAAGAAAGACACTGAGACTGTGAAGGACCCAGCTTTGTTCTTTTAAAACAGCTTAGCTTGCTTTCTATAAAGCCTTATGCACTCCACAAAGATTAAGCATTAATCTTTTCAAGAGTGCAGTCATGACTTAGTCACCTCCCACTAGTCCCTATCTCCTAAAAATCCTGTCATCTTTTAAAACTGTTAGACTCAGGACCAAGCACACAAACTTGTAGAAGGTAAACCAAAAAAGGTCCTATCAAGGGATTATACTCCACAATAACTAAACTTCAGATTCTTTGTTCTTAACTATCATGTTTTCCTGTTCTTTGAAATAGTCACATCAGTGATTATAAATAAGTCAAAAATAAACATAAAATTGCCTTAACTACCCACACTTTATAATTTCTTGGTGCCATTTCATTGGAAATTTATACTTGAAATTAGGACATTTAAAAAAAAAAAAACCTGCAGTCTTTTTCAATATGCCAGCCAAGAGTTTACTCAAATTAGTGTTGATAGACACACTGCCAGTCCTGAGTACATAGCTTTGATCTTGTAGCTCTCTTGTGTCTGATTCCCCTTTAGCCTCATTGTATTCCCTTTTCACATAGGTTAATCCTTCTTACCCAAAGACTTAACAGAAACAGATCACACATGAATCTATCGTACTTTACCATCAATGAAAACACTTGGATCCCTTGATTTTAACAGGAGTAACATTAGCTCACGTTTATTGAGGAATACTGTATACAGGCAGTAGTCAAGAAACTTTACATACATTCTATGCTTGACACAAATACACTTAATCATCCTATTATCATTAAGTAGAAAGATGAAAGAATGTGCACTCAGCTAAGTGTGGGATCAGAAGTGGGGCTTTAAAACCATCTGACGTAAATTGAGATCTTCATTCTCCAAGACCTATTTCAAATGTTTCTTACCCTACTTTCCCACTGTGCTGGCACAGTTTTGTTTTGTTTTTCAGGTAATAATTCATGAATACCTTCTTTCCCTGTGTCCTTACCATGCTCTGAGGGCAGACACCTAACATTTGCCATTCCTAATATAGCAAACAGGTCCTGGTGAAGGGTTTTTTGTTTGTTTTTGTTTTCTTGGGTTTTTTTTTTTGTGTGTGTGGTTTTTTTTTGAGACAGGGTTTCTCTGTGTATACCTGGCCATCCTGGACTCACTTTGCAGACCAGCCTGGCCTTGAACTCACAGAGAACCATCTGCCTCTGCCTCCCTAGTGCTGGGATTAAAAGCATGCGCCACCACGCCCAGCAATTGCAACAGCTGTGAACTGCCATTTGGGTGCTGGAATTTGAACCTGGGGCTTTTGGAAGAACAACCAGTGCTCTTAACCACTGAGCCATCTCTCCTGCCCCCCCCCCTGAAGTGTTTGCAGTCACTATATAGACCTACTGGTGAGCATGTGCTGGCTTTTCATGTTGCAGAAAGCTTTGCTTTGAAGTAACTACCAGAATCATACTCCAGCATACAAAAAGTCTTTCTTTCACTTTATATTTAGATTTGTCAAGACATGAAGCTATTGATTAACTGCTTAGCAAATCAGAAATGTGGGACTACACAACTTAACTTTATATTTAGAGAGATTCATGGAGACATGAAGCTACAGACTCAAGCTTGGCCATGTTAAGTATGTAGTATATTTGTAACATTTTTAAACAGGTCACTGAACTGTTCAGAATTCAAATGCCCAGCTCAAATTTAATGGTCTCAGGCACATTACAGTCACTGCGCAATCCAAAGCCTGTACAAAAATCCAACTTTTCTGTGCATATAGTAACTTCTCACTCTCTTTGAAGAGACAGACGTGGATCTCATGTCTGTCTGTGCCCTAACATTTTTCCCACTTTGCAGGACTGAAGGGTATGAATCAAGCTTTTTTATTTACCTGCTGCTACAAGGATGTTTCATGTACTCAACATGGCTCTCATATTGGGCTATTGCTGCCTAATAAACCTGTATCTCACAAATATTGTGAGAAATAAGTAGTGGCTATTAACACGAGAGAATCATGGCAGATAGCAAATAAAGTTTAGTGAGATTGAAATGAGATAATAGAGAAAAAAACTTTTCATACAGAACCAGCTTGGCCTATAGCAACTGTTCTATAAATGATCTTTTCAGACATGCAGATCACACCAGAATTTACTGTTTCTTTGTATGTTGGCTAGCTAACAAAGTTTACTGTGAGCCAATGTCACATAACTAACATTGCAATTCACTGTCTCTATGACACCACAGCTCTAGTAATGAGCAAGCCTAAATTAATTTAAAGTTAAATATACTAAATTTTCTTTATCCTTACAGTTAGAACTATCAATAATCATTACCACAAACAATTGAAGTTCTGTGACCCTCAAAAAACAATTACAAATGCACAACATACTCTATAAACTATCTTAGGACCCTTGAGATTACTAATACTGAAACAGCCTGAGATATCTAGGTAACTACTTGATAATCCGTGTCTCCATCAACCCTTGCCTCCATTTAGGTTCCTGCTTTAATAGAATAAACCTGACTAAGGATAAGTAACTACTCCTTTCACATTTAACTAAAATATGATATATAGCTCCATATTTTTTAAGTATTTTAAATTGCTCTGCTATGCTTAAATTGATAAAGTGTTAACTTTTTCATACAAATAAAAATAGAGTGAAGGATAGTTTTGCCTTCATAATAAGGTCAAGGACTCACAATTAGCATCATGAGAACTTTTCAGTAGTTTAAGTCTATGTGGATTAAACATGTTAGTGTGTGCACTGGTAGTAATAATAGCAAATAGTTTACTTCTATTTTCTCCATATGCATAGTTTTGTGCACCCTTTGTCATCTCTGTAGTAGTAATAGGACTCTAGAAAATTAACTTAAAAAAACTTCCTTCTCTATTTCTCTTTCTCTCTCTCCCTTCTCTGCCTCCTTCTCCCCAACACCTCTCTCCTTTCTCTCTCTTTCACCTACCTCTCTCTGCATGTGCATGCTGTTTCTCTTCCCCTCTTGTATCCAATAAACCTGCCTTTATATAACTTTTAAAAAATTCCTTACATTATTGAAAATAATAGTTATGAAAAATTACTGTCCTTAGATAAACGCATCATTGTCAAACAAATGGCAAGTGAAACAAAACTTATTTATGACTATAACTTGTTATACCTGATACGTTTAGCTGCCAACTCATTTTCTCTGACCTATTTTTAGTTTACCTTAACTTCTCAAAAAGGTGCTTATTAAATCCTTGCTTTAAAATTAGTGCTAGTTCACTCACTGGCATTTCCCACTCACTCACATAGATCACTTGCCAAACATGTGACGTCTTAGGTCCAATCTCCACCCAGGACAACAAAAAAAGAAAACACAATCCTCTAAAACAGAAGTGTTTTTGTAGCTAGAGAGATGGTTCAGCAGTTAAGGGCACATATTATTTTCACAGAGGCCTCAAACTTAAGTACCACACACAAACCAGGCAGCTCACAAAGGTTTATAACTCTATTTCCAGAGGATATGATAACCTCTAGTGCACTCACATATATACTGCACTCATATGTAGAAACATGACAAAAGCATATGTATACATAATTTAAATAAAATTAAATTATAGATAATAAAAATAGTATTCTTATTTTTCTTAAAGTTAGCAGCAATTCTTACAGTAAGAAAACCACCACTGGGCTGGAGAGATGGCTCAGAGGTTAAGAGCACTGGCTGTTCTTCCAAAGGTCCTGAGTTCAATTCCCAGCAACCACATGGTGGCTCACAACCATCTACATTGAGATCTGGTGCCCGGGCGTATGTGTAGAGCAAATACTGTATACATAATAAATAGATAGATAGATAGATAGATAGATAGATAGATAGATAGATAGATAGATA
>CAJQZJ010033410.1:341861-352581 GCA_907164525.1 Lophiomys imhausi | reverse complement strand
ATAGATAGATAGATAGATAGATAGATAGATAGATAGATAGATAGATAAATGTAAAAGAAAACCACCACTGCCTCACTAACTAAACAAAAAAACATGAAATATCCAAGTACCTCAGTCTAACAATAAACCAATTTTTTTTTCAAAATTTAACATTTCAGATAAGTCTTTAGATCTTTGTCATTTATCAAACAAAAAATATTAAAATATAACTATTTCCTAATAACATATTTTTGCTTTTGCCTAATATATTTATATGGCTAACAAGTTAACTTATGGTTTGTTGTTTTGCTTAATACCTAATTATATAAATTGCAACCATGCATTTAGTAGAAAAGGATTGTGCCTGCAGAAACAAAATAAAACACTGCCAGTGTCTTTAAAATGTGATATAGCGGATTTGGCTTCCTAAATAACTATAAATTGTACAGAAGAAATCCAAAATAGGTTTACAGGGGTCTGAATGTGCCACTGCCAGTTCTATCAGGTCACTTACATGGAGACACCTCCTCAGTATTCTCATTGCCAACAGGAAGATTCACAGACACACAACTGACAGAGGCATAAGAGGGATGTAGTCCGTCTAAATTAGCGGTTCAAGTCAAATGAGCTAGTGTTTGTCAAGCTCCTCACTAGAGTATGAGCCAAAGAGTAGGCATTACCCATAAAGGGAATAATTTTTCTTCTGGACTCAAGTCTACCTCCATTTAAGGAGCTGGATTATCCTGGGCATTGCCATTTTTATTGAGCATTTGTCACATATTCAGCATTGCTTTATCTCCAGAGCTAAGTATGCCAATCTTTAAGATCTTCAAGAGGATATCAGACATGAAACAATGGTGGAGAACCAATAAAAATTGAGTCATTGTTTTAGTAAGTACAAAAACAAGTTCTGAGATGTGAGATTTGGGTAAGGTCCTGAAACATAAAAATGTCTGGTTAAGCAGAGTAGAGGGCAAAGTTACCCTACTGATGACATCTGGTAATAAATGGGACTATCCCCATGAGCATGTAAAGTAAGATAACAGTCTTCCATGAACCAGTGGTCATGCATTAGATAATAACCACATGGAAGTCAGGTGACCAATCTAACCTAAGTCCAAGAAAGATCACCAGCTCATCAGTGTTAAGAGGGAGGGAGGAGCAAGCAATGTAACAGGCAAGCAGAGTGCTAAGCATCCCGTGGGTGCTGCCTGTGTTCCTGTTCAGCCGGCCACCGGAGAAGATAGAATGGATAAACTCAACCAATCATCTACCAAAACAGGCCTATTTTTTTTTTTCACTAGAAAGCTAACATAACAAAGGGAAGAGGAAAAGTTGTTTCAAGCTCCACACCAGTTACAGTGGTGTGATCACTCATATTTGTAATTAGCTTTCATAAACTCAGTTTATCGCTGTAAATATACAACTTTGCTTAGCTATGAAATTAAAATGATTCTTATTGCATGTGAATGAGCTTAGAGAACACAGCAGGAATTAACAAATGTCCATTCTCTTAAAAGTTATTCTGATGCTAAAGGGCTGAACCTTGCCAGTATGTTAAATGTCTTTCTTATATAAACTAACATGATGCAGTGATGGATGACTTTTGTATTCAGTATCTGAGTGAGCAGCTCCTCGTGGCACCTTCACACATGGCACCGTTCATCACATTCAGTTCATTAAAGCAGTGTGATAGATACTGTCAGGATGATAAATACTAAGCTGACTTGCTTTAGGTTGCAAACAAGATTCCAAAATTTTCTACTACAAGGTGGATTTTAAATTGAAATTTGCCTTACACTTTTTTTTTTTTTTACAGCATGCTACAAATGAAAACTGATGAGAAAGTGGATTTGTCTGATGGGAACACAGCAAGCTGCCCACTGAGCCCCATTAAGATGTGCCTTAATCATCCTATTGAATGGAATCTAACAGCAGCATCTCTAGCAAGCTGTACAGTTCATAACCAAAATCTCAAAAACGAAGAAAAATAGTCTGCAGTTCTTGCACTATCTTTATTTTGTATGTCAGTATTTTTTTTCATGAAAATTGATACTAAAATATTTCTAGTCCTGTGATCTGTCTTTATATTAAGTCATTACCATTAATCATTTTTATTATAATTCTGTTTTTTACATACATTACACAAGACCATCGTGGAGTTTTGCAACAAAAGCAGATTTTGATGTTCTCTTTTTATTGGTAAATTTTTTTTAATGCCCTCAGCTTAAATGTGTACTTGCCCAGTTCTATTTCTGTGCAGTTTTCACACATAACAAATTCTGTAATTTAGAAAGCTAGTGTTGTAAAGCTGTGTGATAATGACCTAACCCATGAACAGTTGTGTAACAGGTGGATACTAACTACCTCGATGCAAACTGGGAAAGGCAAAGGTACTGTTTGGAAGTATATCTCTTCCAATGTTTTATATGTATAGAAAGGTTGATTAGCTTATCAAATAGCATGTTTTCATTCATAAAAAAAACTTGGATTATCAGTTCTTTCTGTAATTTAAATCTCTCATCTGTGACCCATTAAGAGCAATGGCACAGTTGCATGTTTACTCCTCAGCAAACTTGTGCCTCAATAGTAAACAAGAACACTGGTTTAAGTTAACAATTTTGAATGAAAAAAAAAGGTAACTGTTTTTATACCTGTTGGTTTGCTCCAAACCTTATGGGGTGTCCTATAGAAGCAGGATAATATTCCTTACTAATGCTAATGATGCAAAGTACACCTGCAGCACAGCCATCGTCTAAAATCTGAGTAGTAAGACTCCTACCAATGGTTCGGTGCTTAAAAATTGGTTTTCCTATGTCAGACAAAAGCAAGCTTTCGTACAGTGTCTACATGATCATAGCTTCTTGCCTTCTGGATACTCTGCATATATATATATATATATATATATATATATATATATATATATATGTATGTATGTATGTATGTATATGAGATCATAATTCACTCTTAAAGGCTTTCTCTTACATCGTGTTATGTACCACTTTAGCCCTGCTTACTTCCTATTCGCCACGAATTTAAGACAGGGATTTAACAGAACTGTAACAATAAGGAATATAAAGCACAGGAAAAGACACAGAGCCAAGAGATGAAGAACAACAGTGTTTTTCATTGGCTTGTATCATTACCATATCTGCCTTTTCCTTTTGCTTAATAAGCATCCTTGTTTTGCAACTTTAACTCCTTTTCTAAGTTCTATAAAGCACATATTTTGTATATAGAATAGCCTTTTGGTTCTAAAAACCAGCAATATTACTTTCACTCCATCTCAGAACGTCAGTTGAAATAAATGGCCTCTGGTAAATTTAAAGAAGCACAATTAATAAAAAAAATTCATGCTAGGACATTTTTATTCAAAATAAAGCGAGAAGGTCATTATCAGAAATAATGTTTCTTTGGGTATGACAGAAAGAAAAAGAACTACTTTTATAAAATGTAAGTTTCAAAACATTTATGTTTCATAACAGTGACAGTCTCAAAAAGTAATTGAAATTAACAGTGAAGAAATTGTGCTCATAAATCAGTACATAAAGATGACTTGTTATAACTTTCATTTCCCATTAGTATTGTTTATTATTCAAGGTAGAATATATTTTGATGTGCCAAAAACCAATGTACCTTCATGATTAATGTGTGTGTAGACACCTCCCTAATCCAGAAACATTCATAAACAAGTGTTCCTATATGGAAAGATTTAGGAAGAGAAATTACTCATTGAGGTAAAGTTATCAAATAAATACTCAGTATAAGAAAGGTCCAATTTTCAAAGCCATTGTTTAATGTAAATAAGAAATGTTTTGGATCATTATACCAGTCCTCAATGGTACTAAGCAGCTTTCTGTACAGCTATACATACTTTACCCTTCAAATGCCATTTGTTTGGTGTCTGACATACTTACCTATGTTAGATCTACTCTATCTAAGCTTCTCAAATACAAGCTACTAGGCTAATTACAAATCTTTCCAAAATGTCATAGTTTCATAGTGTTCACCTAGGAAACCTACTTAGAAACAGGTTCCGAGGCCCACCTACCTACCATTCTAATAAAAACAAATGTGGATCCATGCAGATGGATCACACTGACAGATGCAGAGTCATGTAGTATCATTCCATGTTTCCAGAGACACAGCAGGCATTTCTGATTTTACCGTAATAACTATTAAACAAAGAAATAAGCACAATTTCAAAGGACTCCATCCTTATCAACTCTCTTAAGTTGAATCTTCGTTAAGAAACTGTGCAAGGTTAAGTTTACTTTTCTCTAGCGCAGCTGTTTTGGCTCGTCTGGGTAATCTCATCTTCATTTCTGATGGTGGTTCTGGAGCATCATGATCACTAAACAGATGTTGACAACACATTCAATTAGATATAAGCTTTAAAAATCAGAATATTCATATATAAAACTTGTCGTTTCTGACATTTTAATAGTGTTTAATTGATAGCCTAAGTCTTTTAACTAAGCTTAAAACTAAAATCTCAAGCAAAGAAAAAAAAAAAAAAAACCCAAAAAACAAAAAAAGCCACTGGCTAGATGGCTATCCTGCAAAGTGTATCACAGAAAACCTATCTAATTTGGTAATTTGTAATCTACTAGTAAAACCTAGTATCATATAAAGAAGCAAAGCACCAACACCAAGCTTTTACAGTGATGCTTATAATTACATAGAGACTACAAGAATTGTCCTAAAGAGCTTTTTTGGAATTCAAGTGAAAAAGCAGCACTATGTTCTCTTAATTTAGTAAAATACTTAAAACATTGTAAAGTCTCCCAAAAGCACTTTAACCAAGACTTAATCTAAGAAAATATGTACAGTCCAATACCAATGAATAAACAAATACAAGACAGTTACAGACTTTTCAGGCTCAACCATGGCTTCATAGTGACTGAAAATAAACACTATTAACACAAACCACTAGTACATTAAAGTTATTGTAACTAAAAGAATCCAAATGTTATGTACATCAAGGTAAGAGTCATATATACACAAGATCATATAAAAATAATATATGGAAATCGAGAATACATTAAAGTACTACTAAGGTTATGCCAAGTAATAAAGTCAAAAATTAATTTATGAAGTCAATTTAACTTTATGAGTTAAATGTTTTAGTTAGATAATTTTAGACTATCGAGGTCACACATATTTATGGCTTTTACTAGCTTGTAATATACCAAGTTTCTCTCTCAAGAAAATTAAAATGTTCTACTTTTGAGAAAAAGCAAAGTGATTGGCATCTCCTGTGTCTTACAGAAATACAGCCATACCTTGCAGAGTCAGTCTCAGTAGTCTGGCGTCTCCTGTTGGTCCTAGATGAAACTGGCGCTTTTCTACGTCCTTAAAAACAATAGTTTAGTGGCAAATTTTTAAGTTTCATGTTTCTAAATCTAGTTTCCAGGCCAACTAAATCTTTTACTTTCAGTACATCAATCTTCTTCAACACATCTCCTTATCTCAGCTCTCAATACACCATGAGGGACAGGGAGGGGGAACACTAAAATTTACATAAACTTCTTCGGATGAGCACTACAAATATGTAACAGAGGCAAACTTTAGCTCACCACATGTGGTGACAAAAACATCTCAGGCTGGACATGATAGCTCAGTTGGTAAAGTACTGGCTTTTGTTAAAGATGAAGACTGGAATCTAAATGCCAGAACCCCAGTAGCAGTCAGGTGTGTGACACATGTTTGTAATCCCAGCATTGGGAAGGCAGAGACAAGCAGATCCCTAGGACTCTCCTAGATTCCTAGGTGGCCATCTAGCCTAGTCTACTGGGAGAGCTCAGTGAAGAACTCTTGTCTCTAACACAAGTACACTGTGAATATGGAGTAACACCCTGGGTTGTGTCACCTAGCCTCCACATGCACACATTTGTGCACACGAAAATAACAAGTTTTCGCTTACAGCAGGGGTACAGTGATATATGGAAAATTAACAAAGAGATTACAAAGGCAAGTTCAGTCCATGAACAGTTCCTAAAAGGAACTATATTTTTATTGTATATATATTTATCTTTAAAGCACTATGTTGGCTAGCTAGACTGGCCTCAAACTGATGGGCTCAAACTATCCTCACACAGCCTCTAAAACAGCCGTTATTACAGTCTGGCATTATCGTGCCTGGGTTCAGATGAGATTTAAACAACAAGATACAGTTTGCTTGTAAAATATTTAAACTTATACATAGTAAATTCAAATTTGTTCTTAAATATAATTCAATGTTTAAAAAAATAGAACATTTATACACCATGGATAACTTGTTATATTTTACAACATTGAAAAGTAAGGCCTAGGGACTATGCTGAGTAGGTAGAGTGTTTACCTACCATGTACAAACCCTAGTTTGATCAACCATGTAAAATGGAGTATGATAATACATCACCTATATTCCCAGCCTGAAATCAGAAGTTTAAGGTCAAAATAGTGAGTTTTAAGCTAACCCAGGATATATGAAAATCTATGCTGAAAAAAGACATAATAAATTTGTCCTGCAATATTCCTCAATTATAAGAAATAAAAGGTAGCATGTATACATTAAGTTAGGACTATTAAAAACATGAAGTTCTCATACTTTATTCTGTAACTAAAAGTAACCTGATCAAAATCAATTGTTCATTTGACAATTTATTTGAAAACTGTATAGCCTATTCATTGTTATATATTTCTCCCTCATATTTTATTTGCTTTCAATAATGTATTTATCCCCAAGAAAACATCCAAAAATATGGAGCTAATTTAGAACAATATCCAGTAATTGGTGTTTAAATAACTGGTTTGTTATGAAACAATATTATAACAAGATTCTATTCTAGAAAAGATTACATATACTTAGAAGAGAGCCATAAAACTATTTTCAGTAATTAAAATCATGTTTGGCTCATGGGTGGGACTATTAGTGTTCTTGATGGTAGGTCTGCCTGGATGTACTTTCCTATTCTTCTGTAATAAGCATGCATTGCTTTTGTAATAAGGAATTAATAAAACAATTAAAAAGGTCTTGAATTTCAGATGTTTTTCAAAGTGGTCCCTCTACTAGAAAGATGTATTTATTCCAACAAATACTCTACTGTTGGCTACACCTTGAGAAATTGAGCTGGGGAAAAAAATGAATTTAGATGGGGAAAAGGAAGTAAAAAGAAAAGCAAAAACTTCTTGGGCGGGAGCTCATTCATACAAAAAATACTAATACTTCTAATATTATAGAACTATTATTTAACTTTTTTTTTTGGATACAAGGCTCTCTACATAGCCCTGGCTGTCCAATAACTTATTCTGTGCCAGTCAGGTCTCAAACTCACAGAGATCTGCCTGCTTTTGTCTCCCAAGTGCTGGGATTAACGGTGTATATCCCATGCCTAGTAATTTAACCTATTCTTAATTTATCCCCACAGAGCCCTTTATTGTAAATCTTTTGTATATTTTTTATTCAAAAGCATATGGAGCAACAATGATATTACAATATTCAGGAAAAGCAAGAATTCCCATCAACTAAAAGAAGTAAAAGAAAGTTAAGCATACCTAAGACATTCAAAATTCTTATTCCTAAGAAAGTAAAGATAAGGAAGCTTGCAAAGTTAGTATTTTAACTTGAAAACAGTTGTTCTTTAAGATGCAGTCAATCTACACATTACCTCTGTTAGTCTTTCGTTGTGTAGATTTTGGTGCTTGAGTTCCTTTTACATCCCTCAAAGGAGTCATAAATTCTTCTGTAAATGGAATCATACAAAAATACAATCAAAAGACAGTCCGTTTTTTAAGTGATCTTTTTATCTTTCATAAAACAAACAGAAAAGGGTCCTATTATGTTATAACCTATGTTAGGTTATAATAAATCACCATTCAAAAAGTGTGAATACCATAAAATGAAACCTGGCAAGATGGTAAGAAATGTACTCCAATAAACTGAAAGGTGGAATAAACACATGAATAATAGCTTTTCCCAAGAGGATTAATAAGGAAATATTTTCTGTTCATTTCTGAAATTCAATCAAATAAAATAAAAATCTCAGTGAAAATAAAAAATACAATTTGATAGATATTCAAGTCAATATGTAATTACCATTTTCATTCTGAAAAACATTTGTGGTTGCGTTGACATCCTGTGCTACCACGGCTTGGTCAAATTCTTTACTTCCTTTTCCTAACTGAATCTTGATCTTCTCCAAAGCTCTCAGACATGTCCTATCTGTTACTTGCTGCAAAAGGATGGGGGATATGTAAATAAGTAATCTACTCTTTCAGAAGTTATGTGCCAATATCAAGTTGTTTGAAAACATTCTTAAATGATATGAAATTCATGAAGGAAAGTTATTTCATATGAACATACAGAATACATAAAAGCAGATATTAATATATCTATTTAATCCCACCTTGTTCAATATGAACAGAAAATACTCAAGAATATTAAAAACTGCTTTACCTCCAAAATCTCATCCAATAGAAGCAGGAGATCTTTTGTAACACTGCTACTGAGTTCTGCCGAACTCAAAGCTTTTATATAAATCCGATTTTCTGGTGAGCATGGACTTGTTAAGATCTCATTACAAATTTTTATAGCCAAATTGTCATGTACTGTTAAGGCCTAAAAATTAAAAGAAAAAGTTCTACAAAATGAAAATGCTTTCATCACAATACAGTTCTATATATCAAACAATAAACATTTCCACCTATCTTGTAAAAGTCTCATTCACGTAATGTCTAAACCTAAATTTACATCTCCCTGACTCCAAAAGAAGCTCATTCCTTTATCACAAGGAACACATTCCCCACTTTAGGACTGAAGTGTCACCCAGTTGTTGAAGTCATCCAGGCTGATGAAAGTGTGCCTTTTCCAAAGTCACACCAATCCCGTAAAGGTCAGTGGTGTGACTAGCCAACCAATGCACAGGTACCACAGTGCAGTTTATTTCAATTCTGAGCAATTCAAAGAACATCTCACTTCTGGAACTCCTTGTACAGTCAACTGAAACTCCTATGCCAATTCAATCCGGCCTATGCCCCGGCCTACTTTGCTCACTCTCCCAAGAGTTCTATGAAGTCTACTGTTACTCATGTAAGACTGAAGACTAGAGTTCACTCTCTCTTTTGCCTCTCAAGCTTTCTCCAAGTCATCTCAACAATTCACCTCAGTGACATTAAATCAATCTTCGTAAATAGGTCTCATCCTATTAATCCTTCAGTACTATGTCTTATATACAAAATAAGGCCAACTTTAGCCTTTGTATAATCATCTACATTTATCTTTATATATACATCTTTCCTTTTTACCCACAGCACTTCTCAAATCACAACCAGGCCCAAGTGAATTTTTAAAATTCAAATGAGTAATGCAGCCAGGTCTGATAGCACACACATATAATCGCTAAATGAGGGGCTGAGGCAGTAGAATTGAAAATTCAAGGCCTGCCTGAGCACCCTGTCTCAAAATATTAAGTAAAACAGGGCTAGGGATATAGTCGAGCAGTAAAACAGTTGTCTAGCACCTGCAAGACTGTAGGTTTAATTTCCAATAATGTAAATAAAACTGATACATTCATCATTCCTGTAACAAATTTTATACTTTTCTGAAGTTCTAAAGTACTTGATGGCTAATCACTGTTTACCATATTCTGCTTAATAACCTTTGTAACATAATCTTCCCAATAACATATAAAATAATGTTGTGATTCGAGCAGAGTAGTCACTAAATTAACAAATATACAGACAGAACAAAACTGTCACCTTGTAGCTGGCATTTGAAATCATTAGCACATCAAATTTCTAAGTGTTCAACCAAATGTCATTAAATGATTTTTTAAACCCAGTTGAATTATAATTTATAGATAAGTTTGTAGTTGACTTATATGCTTCACTTAAAAGGAAAATAAGCTTGAGATAAACTCTCGCCTTTAAGTTGCCCTCCCCTATATTAACAGCATAACAAACAACCCAACATTTGCAGATGTAGTGAGTTCTAGATAGCAGAAGGTCATTATTTCAAGTTACCTTGCTAAGTGTGGAGAAAGGTAATGGAAATGATGAAATTTTAGTAACTTCTGGGTTGCAAACATTTGCAATAATTACTTCTATTTTCATGATTTCTCCACATTTCCCCAGAGAACCCCCAGAACTGTTTTATGTACTAGAAAAACAAAAAGCTCAAAATATAAATGTAGCTAATCATGATCTCAAAGAACCAGGAGAAAGATTCTTTAACCAAACAAAGATGATCTCCCCACAGTTATATTTCCTACCCACAGACTATAGTACACACCTGATAATCTTGGGAAATCTTTGCCTGAGCATTTAATCCACTTGGTCTTGTCAGATCAACAAGCAACTCAGCAACATTTGTGACATCTACTTCAGCTAAAGGAGATGAGGCCGGGGCATTGGCCAGTGTTCGCAGAGTTGGAATGAAGGCTTCTTCAAAGCACTCCTGATTAGTCCTATTAAAAAGCAACTCAAACTTTCACTAGAGGCCACGGACATCTGCCCTGCTGAAGACTTCAGATCCCACTACCCTCTTTGGCCATCCCTCACTTAAGCTGATCAATAAAATGACCTGACCAAAAAAACGAAACCAAAAATTTCATTTAAAAGCATGTTGCAAAACATTATTTGAGAGAAAAGTTTAATTCTAAAATATGCACAAAATATAGCTATAGAAAATTAGGTATATTTCCTTATATACCGTGTGTGTGTGTGTGTGTGTGTGTGTGTGTGTGTGTGTGTGTGTGTG
>CAJQZJ010033410.1:324730-341851 GCA_907164525.1 Lophiomys imhausi | reverse complement strand
TGTGTGTGTGTGTGTGTGTGTGTGTGTGTGTGTGTGTGTGTGTGTGTTTGTGTGTGTGTATGCAGGAAAGAGATAAAAATATCTGGGTAAATAAAATGTATGTTACATTCTTAGCATTCATCCACTGAAAGATCTATCAAGAACAAAATGACATAGATATATATAATTCAGGTGGAGAGAGAGAGATGAGTCTGACTTCAAATAAGATTTAATCAATGACTCAATACCTGTTCGCAAAAGCAAACGTGGGAAAAAACACGCCTAAGCAATGTCTAAGTTGAACATCCTCTTCAGTCACAGGATTATACCATAACAAAATAAGACGAGAAAGAATCCTGCTGCTGACCAAAAGCCCAGAGAACATCAGCTTGGCTAGTCCTTCTGCAGCTCCTGTCCTGAGTTCAGATACCTAGTAAAAATGACAAGATTCATCTGAAGGATTTTTATCTCTTGTTTATTCTTAAGCTTATGTGTGATATTTTAAAATAACTATCCAAAAATCATTTATTATGAATTTGATGAAAGCAGAAGGATCACTGCACTGCTGGTTTAAAGCTAGCCTTGGCTACATAGTAAGTTCTAATTTCACCTGAGTTACAGAATAAGTCTTAAAAATCATAACTAAAATAAAATAAAATACTCATGGGAAGGGCTAGAGAGAAGGCTCTGTGGTTAAGAGCACTCACTGGCTGCTCTTCCAGAGGTCCTGAGTTCAAGTCCCAACAACCACACAATACGGGTATCTGATGCCCTCTTCTGGCATTCAGGAGTACATGCAGATAGAATATATATATCTGCACATAAAATAAATAAATCTTTAAAAAAATACTCATGAGATTACAATGAATAGCATCCAGAGAAGTTTCGTAAAAGTAAATATCTACATTAAAAAAAAACTTCAACCAATAACCTAAATTACACCTTAATAAACAAGAAAAGAGCAATTAATCTGACTGTAAAGAAAACAAAATTTAGAAATGAGATAAACAATAGAAAATATGGAGAAAGAAAATCAGACATCACAAGAAAACTATGGATGACTATCACTTATAATAAATGAAAAATTTCTATCAAAATAGTAGTAAATCAAATTCATTAACACAATAAAAGGCCCATGCATCATTACCATGCAGAATTTAACACAGAAATGCATCGGTGGTACATATGAAAATCAATAACAACATATCAAAGAGAAGAAAACTCTTCATGATCATATTGACTAAAGCTAAAAAAATACTTTACAAAACTAACATCTTTTTTATTAAAATACAAACAAAACAGCCAAGGATAGAAGGAAAGGAAATGTGTCTCTCAAAATGATAAAGTTCATTTATGAAACTCCTATAACTAACACCATATTTATTAACAAGATTCACAACTTTCCTCTTAACTTCAGGAATATGACAAGGACATATGTTTTAGCCTTAACAGCCGCTGTTCAACACTATAATAGAAGATGAAGCAAAACAATTAAATAAAATATATAAAAGACATGAATACTATACCTATTCAGAAATGACATGCTTCTACACAGAGAGAAATTCCAAGAATTCCCTTTCCAAAATTACTTGTTAATAAATCAATTCAGCAAAGTTACAAAGTTAAAGACACACACACACACACACATATGCATGCACACAAGCAAACCTCAGCTGAGTTTCCAAACTAGAACAGTGAAAAATCCAAAAAGGAAATTAAGAAAAAGAAAAATAAATTAAAAACTTGTTTTAAATTTAATAAAAATATTTTTAAAAAGAAAAATGTTAATTTGCAATAGAATTTGTTCTGTTGCTGTGATTAAAAACACTATGACAAAAGTACCTTCAGTTCTTTACAAACTAAATTGGTGATAAAAACTAACTACAATAGATGTGAAATTTAAACTTTAATATTTTTAAAACCAAATAAAACTGTGTCAAAGGTAAACTTTAGTACAAAAATTAAAGCAAAGAACATAAGCACATGCTATAAATATTTCATAACCATAGAGCTCAATGATTTCTTACCTCACTATCTAACAAATCAGAAAGGATTTTCAGAACATTCGGAGATGTGACAGTCTCTTCAGCATTCTTTGCTTCTTGTTCATCATGACTGTTTATTTCTGCACCTTCACACTGAATGGCCTTAACTTTCTGAGTTTTAAATGGCTCAATCCCAAACATCATCAGGTGGTCAAAGATTGCCTTTAAAGCACTTATTTTTATTGTGACATCATCAATTTGCAAAACCTACAATTAGACACGTCACCAAAAAAAAAAAAAAAAAAAAATCAGTAAAACAACTTAATGGTATATCCTAAATAAAATTAGTATCTTTTCTTAGTTAAATCTCAATGACAGTATTAAATGTAAACAAAACAACACTTTTCAGGATTATAATTAAAATTTCAGTTTTCAAAAAGAAATACATTTATCTCATAACATCTGGAGCTTTAGCCCTTAAATCAGTCTTTGCAGTGGAAAATATTTTGGAGACAGAGTCCACCGGATTGTATAATTTGGTCCTTTCATAAGAAAAAAAAAGAAGTCCAGTTATTATAAAATTTTATCGCCGGGCGGTGGTGGCGCACGTCTTTAATCCCAGCACTTGGGAGGCAGAGGCAGGCGGATCTTTGTGAGTTCGAGGCCAGCCTGGTCTACAAAGTGAGTCCAGGACAGCCAGAGATATTCAGAGAAACCCTGTCTCGAAAAAAAAAAAAAAAAAAAATTTTATCATTTTTCTAAGATACAGAAACACTGCACAATTATATGTAAATTGTTTCCCTAACTATCAAAACACAGCACATTCTAATAAATTTAAACTTTTGTTACAATATCAGTACTCTAACATTCCTTTGAAGAAAAATGTTTCTCTTCTCAAAAAATTCCGATTTCATTAATAGTGAATCCAGTTGCGAACTAGACACTGTGTTATAAAACAGTTTAGGGTGCTGGGGAAGAGCCCTAGTGAAAAGTGCCTGTAAAGGATAAGCATGAGGACCTCATTTCAGATCCTCATAACCACATCCGGGCTAGCGGTACACACACAGCGGTGCCCACACAGCGGTGCACAACAGCAGTGCAGACAGCAGTGCACACACAGCGGTGCACACACAGCGGTGCACATAAATAGCCCTAGCACTGGGCGCACAGGGACAGGGGTATACCTGGAATTCATTAGCCAACCAACCTAACCAAAATCAAAGAGGACCTGGTTCAGTGAGAGATCTTGATACCCAAATAGAGATAGATCTCTGCACATGCACACAAACAGTTTAGGTGTATCTTGAATTAAAAACTAGACAGCAAATTCCAAAACTATGGAGGGAAAATGGATTCTATTATAAAAGATTAACTGTAATTCAATGTAACTTGGTTTTGTAAAATAAACAAAAGCCAGCTCTGTGTTGGTCAAATTATTGTACTTATGTTGTTAATATGATGGCTCTAGAAACTCCAGCTATGCCACTACCCCAGCATAAATTCAGCTTCCTTAGTACTATTATTGGCCTTTATATGCAGCAGCAGCAGCTACCAATATTCAATCCTAACGAGATTTTAAAAATCATCCCCTCTTCTGTCTAACAAATATTTATACACTAAATCAATTTTATTACTAAACGTTAAGTTTTTTATACCCAAAAATGGGCATTTTCACTAATCTAAAAATCTTCCAATAAGAGCTTTGAGAATAAGAATAATACAAAACAAAACAACAAAAAAACTTTTAGAGGCAGGCATGGTAGCACACACCTTTAATACCAGCACTCTGGGGACAGAAGCAGGTAGGTATATCTCTGAGTTCAAGGCCAGCCTGGACTATAAAGCAAGGTCTAGGACAGCCAGGGCTACACAGAGAAACCTTGTCTTGAAAAATCAAAAATAAATTAATTAATTTTTAAAAGATACAAAATTGAATCTGTTCAGTAATTATCTTCTTTTGTCCATAGACCCTGTTGTGTAACCTAAAAAAGGTTAAACAATAAAAAATTAAATTAATTAAATCTCACACCTCAGAATAGTATACAAAATATACGCAAATTCAGGTTTTCTGCCCTTGAATCTGCTATCACTCACCAAAACTTTTAACTTAAAAAAAATTGCCAGATCCAACAATTGTATTAACTGAGTAACTTATTAGACTGTCAAATCTCAAGTTAACAGTATTTATATATAGATATGTAAGTGGGGGGGGGTGAGGGGCTATGCACAAGAGAGGAAAAAGAAGGGTTGGGGGAACAATAGGACACATGACTGTAAAGCAGAAAGGAGATTATAAAGGTAAAAGGGTATGGGGTATGTGGGGTAGGGCCAAGAGGATTTAAAAAACAATTTTCTTCCCAGAATCATTAATAGTGGAAATCTGTATTTTTACAATATAAGTTCCTGGAACACATGGACATTCTGCAAACTCTCCCATTGGAATTCACTTTGCTTACTTTCCTAGCCATACATCCTCCTATTCCTTAAGCAGGCCAAGCAAAGTCCTGTCCCCAAGATCTCCTTCCTTATGTTTGAGCTGGAGAGACAATTCAGCATTTAAAGGAGTTGATGCTCTTACAAAGGACACAAGTCAGTTACTAGCACCCATGTCAGGCAGCTCATCTGTAAGCCCAGTTATTGGCAATTCAATGCCCTTTTTGGTCCTTCATGAGCAACTACACAAACATGGCATATATACATACACACATAGACATACATGAGAAAATAAAAGCTTTTCAAAAAAAAAAAAAAAAGGAAGGAAGGAACCCAATTTTTATAAGGATTACTGTTTTAACTTTCCTCTGTGAGCCTGAATGTCAAAATACGACTAAGGCCATATTCGCTGAAACAGCCCCTCTCCCTGTTCTCACTCCTATACTTGGTTTTACCTTTTCTTAGCTGGCATAATACATATTTATTTTTCATTGTTTGTTTCTCCTTCGGGAGTGCAAGCTCCAATAGTATAAACTTAGGTTGGTTCTCTTCATCCAGGAACAATGATAGCATTTAGTGTTCACTTATATAAGGTACATGACTCATCTTAAATTGTTACTTCATTTTTTCTATAGACATTTTGATAAGCTATCAAGATAAAAATTTAATCCCTAAAGAGTATTTATCCAAAATCATCAACAAGCATCTGAATACACTGAGAATATTAACATATCACTAGAGATACAGAACATTTTCAAGAAAAAGACACCGTTTTGCCATAAAATCCTACCTGTAAGAATAACATAAAGTGTTTACTTGCAAAATCTTTATTCTGTAGTCCACAGCATCCCAAGCACAAAACAGCCAAATTTCTTACTATAGGATAAATACTTATTATCCCAGGAAGAATCTACAACAAAGTAAAAATTAAAGTAATTGTGATCAAAGCAAGAAATATATAATGCCATATTAAAATCATGGTCAAAAATGATGACTTCCATATGATTTTGTAAGATACTTCATTCCCATACTGACATTAACTTAAAGTTTTACCAGTTAAAAAAAAATGAAAAGGGGTAACTAAAGTTGATAAAGTAGAACATAGTCAGAGCAATTTTCCCTCATTTCAATATGTAACACTCTCATATCTGCTAAAACTGATTCAAGAATTCTCAATGCTAACAGAATGAGACGAAACTCCTTAATATAATATATGGTACTCCCTACATCGTCATTTCAGATCATACTTCACTTCACTTTGTTTTCAGCACGTTCAACTGCTCTGATTTTGATGTCTCCTATTCAGTATCACCCAACAGAAATAAAATTGAAACCACAAATAGAAATCACATATTATTTTAAAATCTATTTTAAAGCAAAATTAAATCAGTAGAAGTACTATTTTTATGTTATAATTTATCTTATATACTCAAAATATTGATACGGACTATAAATAATAAAAATAAGTGAGATAAACTTATATTCCGTATGTATCAGTCTAAGCTAACTTTTAACAGTTACACATAGTTTCAGTTAACTACTGTTTTAAATGTTCTCTCTCTTTCACATAATATCTCTTAGATATTATAGCAGGATCATTCTCCATAAATAGGTCAAACCCTGTAATTATTAAGCTCACTTATGACCATATAAATCCTCATAACCAGTGTCAATAGCCTAAGTAACTTTTTTATGTTTTAATTACATCAATTTTCTCACTTCTGTTCCTTCAACCCCTTCCAAGTCCCCTCCCTCCCACCACATGACCCCTCTACCCACTCTGAAACTAATGGCCTCTTTGTTGTTATTACATGCATGTAAGTGCACAATATATATATATATATAGTTATCTATTTTTTAAGAATGTTGCCTTCCCTTGTGTGGAAGATCCAGGATGGCAATCTGTAAGTTTTGTATTTCATTACTATATAACTATAGTTTTTATTTTATTTCAACATAGTGACTTTATAAAAATGCATTATATTATTTACTCATACTATGAAGTAATCACTATGAATATATATACATATATAATTCACTATTTGTATTTATCAGATGTTTAAAATCGTAGCCTTTTAATTATTTTGAGCCCTAATGAACATATCATACAATAAGGTAGAGGAGCATAAGGCCTCAAAAAACAGTCAACAGAGTACCAAAGACTCAATGATCCCATTCATGGTTGCTCCGATTCCAGTTGAAATGGACATCTGCTTTAACAGTTCATAGCACAAAATAAGACATTTCTGTAATGTTTCAGCATCATTCTAAAATAAAGAACAAAATGTCCATCATTAAGTAAGAATATCTTTTGTCCATCCCTTAAACAATTGCTCTCTTGAGACTTTTTCTATGGCATAGTGTCACTCTCTGCTTCCTCAGCAACCTTTTCTAACCATGTAACTCTATCTTCATTTATTAGCTGGCCCAGTTTTGCAAAACAGTTTCCTCCTAGTTGAAACATTCCATCCTAACGGGAAGTCCTTAAGCAGGAAAGTTAAACAACTCAAATAGATTCAGGAAGTCAGGAAACTGACCAGACTCACTTACTGGGCCCCACCCTGCCCAGTAAGCAGAAAAGATGAAAAGGTTTTCAGGTGAGCCACCTGAAAAGACCCTCACCCAAGACTAGCTGCCTAGAAGCAGCAGAGACCAGCTGAGCCACCTGGAAGAAGTTTAGACCACCTGGAAAGGACACGCTCCAACCTGTTGAGCTACCTGCAGACTGTGCACTGTGCTCCAGTTTTCCAGCTTTGTAAGTGTTACCCACGCTGAGGTGGGCTTTGGTAATGCAAGCATCAGTGAGTCATTTCTGCTCTGGTAAGTAACCCCTCAGTCATATTTCTGTAAGTAACTCCAATAAAACTCACTGGTTCACCCAGTTGGACTTTGGTGTACCATACTTAGGTTTATCATGAGATCCCTATCCAAGGTGAATCAATGTGTGCATTGCATCTCTCCAGGAAAACTTTTGTCACATAACACCCAGCTACTTTCAAATTTTTAACTTCCTCTATACAATTAATACAACAAACTTCTGGCATGTTCCAAAGGCTCCTCAAACTCAACACATCCAAAATAGAACTAACTCATATTCATTATTCATTACCAACCTGCTAACGCATGCCCGCTATCATAATATCATAACAGTCTACCTCCATTTGTCTAAAGCAAAAAGGCCTAAAAAATTCTTGATTCTCTCTTCTTCCTATTACCAACCCATAAATACCTCTGACATGCATCACTCCCATTTGTATTCACCAGCATCTCGCTCACAATGCCATCATTTCAAGCCATACTTCTAAAAGTCTGTTAAGAATTATGACAATCTAGACTTTTATCACTCTCTAACCTATTTTCAAACAATACTAACCCTGCTATTGCAGAGCATTCATCCTACTCTTTAAAATATTCCTGTATCCACCATCATCTTTGAATAGGGATTCTTCAATATTGACTATCAAAGCTTTACATTTATCTGGCCCTTAACATTTCCTCTGATTCTCCTTTCCAATTCTCTCCCTATAGAACTCAAGCTTTAAAGCATAGTGACCATCATCTTTTTTTTTTTTTAACTCTGGGCCATTATACCATCATACCATACACACCATTATAACATCTACATCTCCTTAACTGCTCACTAAGGAGAGACAACACAAAGTGCATTACAAGCATAAATTTATAGTAAAACTATTTAGGTTTGAAAGATTAGTGGGAATGGGGGCTCTAAGAATAATGAATTCACATTTGTAAAGTGCTTAAAGAGGTAATCACCTAACTAAACTACCACAAGGGACAGGAAATCCTTTAACTTGTTAGGTTGCACTACGTGTTACATAGTATTAGGTGTTCTATGGTTAATCTTGACTGCCAACCCGATTGGGCTAAGCAGCAGCAAGTAAACATTAATTAGTAAAGCACATCACTGGATGTGTCTGTGAGTGTGTTCCCAAAGACAATTAAGGAAAGAAGGGAAGAATCTCCCAGAAAACAAATGGCACCATCCCACAGGCTGGAGGTCTGAGAATACAAGGCAGAAAAGGAAAAAAACAGCATAGCCATTCTGCTCCCTGTTAGTCAGATGGGAACCACTCTGTTCTGTAACATCCTCTCAACCCTCATGCACAGGAACCTCTGAAACCATATAAATCAAAATAAACCCTCCTTCTCTCCCAACTGTTTTCTTAGCTAGCATCTCATAACAATGAAAAGTCTAGCACTGAAGGAATAAGGTTATTATGTAATTCAAATACTGATTTCTGTACCCTCATAACTGCTTGCAATCCTTGTTCTGAGATCTCCTGTCTCAATGTTGTGTAAACACTGCTCTCCAGTTGTCCCCTGATAAGCCAAAAAAGCAGCTTACTGCCAATCGCTGAGCAGGAGAGAGAATAGGGCTGAACTTCCTGCCCTCCAGGGGAGGAGGAGTTAGAGGGAGAAGTAAGAGATTCGACCATAGACGGAGGTCCAAGAGACATGAGGAACATTCAGCTGGAACAAAGAGAACACTAAAAAAGCAAGTACCTCAGGTCTTTTGACAAAGAGGGAGTCAGACTTACCATAGAGGGTTAAGAACAGAGTAAAATTGCTCAAGACTACTGAAAAGCCATGTTAAAATAATATAACTGAATCTCAATTATTTGGGTCTTAGCTAGTTAGAGGAACTGAGAAACAAACACAATTACATAAAAGTCACATTATCATAGCATGGTAATTTTATTCACATCTCTGGTTAATCCACTTCTTCCTCTGGGAAAACCTGTGGCATCCTTTCGTTCTTTTTTTTGTTTTTGTTTTTCAAGAGAGAGTTTCTTGTGTAGCCCTGGCTGTCCTGGATTCGCTCTGTAGACCAGGCTAGACTTGAACTCAGAGATCTGCCTGCCTCTGCCTCGCATGTTGGGATTAAAGGCGAGTGCCACCACACCAGTCAATTACAGATAGCTGTAAACTGCCATGTGAGCCTAGGATTTGAACCCGGTCCTACTGGAAGAGCAGTCAGTGCTCTTCACCGCTGAGCCATCTCTCCAGTCCCTAACCAGTAGCATTCTAAATGAGATATGAATTACATAACTCTCAATAAAATTTCTATAGTTTCCTGATCACATCATCTCTTACATTAGAATATTACAAGAATTATAGCTCTTCAATAGGACAAAAAGACAATGTTCAAAGGAAGTCAAAAGATTATTATCATATTACTAATCATGCAGACCCTCTTCACAAACACTTTCCTTATCTTTTTTAGGGGCAAGTGAGGTTAGGACAGGACTGGGAATAAAACCTAAGACCTTGCATGTGCTAAACAAGCAGTCTTGCTTCTGAGCTTCCTCTCCATTCCTTGAATTTTTAAAGCAAGGCCTCATTTACATAGCCCAAACCGGCCTTGACCCAGATCTTCTCCCTCTGACTCAAAGTACTTATAATACACATAAATACCACCACAGTTGTCTAATTTTTTTCTTAATTTTTAAGAAATTAAAAAACCCAGCAACAGATCAAAACAGATATTGAGATCCACAGCCAAACATTAAACAAAGATCTATGAGTCTTGTGGAGGAGTTGTAGAAAGATAGAGGCATCAGAATGGGTCAATAACTCCACAGGAAGATCAACAGAGTCAACTAACCTAGGCCCATGGGATCTCTCAGAGACTGAAGCACCAACCAAAGAGCATACATGGACTAGACCTAGGCCCCTTACATTTTTGGAGCTGAAAGGGAACTTGGTGTTCATGTAGGTCCCCTAAAAACTGGAGCAGAGGCTGTCCCTGACATGGACTCTGTTGCCTAGTGTTGTATAACTTTCCCCTAGCTGGGCTGCCTTGTCCAGGTTCAGTGGACAAGGATGTGTTTAGTGCTGATGAGACACACAAGTGCGAGGGTGGATTAGTAGAGGAGGGGGTTCCCTTTTCATAAAAGAAGGGGAGAGGAAAATGGAGGCAGAGGGTGGGAGGACAGAACTGGGAGGAGAAGAGGAAGGGGGCTAAAAGCAGGATGTAAAATGAATAAAGAGAAAAATAAAATAAATAAAAATACAATCTTTATTTTTTTGTTTAAATTTGTTTTTCAAATTTAATAGCCTAGGATAAGCCACAGACTCTAAATATGCAATATAAATAAACTATAAAAATAAATGAGTCATTGTCACTGGAAAGTGAGGTGTCATGTTAGGATATATTTATGGCTAGAAAGGTTAAGGATAGATACACAATCAACTTTAAAACTCTATTAGATACGGTAAGCTTTCCTACTCAGCACTGTCTTAAATATTCCCCAAGTCAAAGTGCAATTATAAGTATGTTCAATACAAAGACAAGACCTTTAAAAATATAAAATTCGGGCCAGGCATGGTAGCTCACGCCTTTAATCCCAGCACTTGGGAGGCAGAGACAGGCAAAAATCTGACTTGAGGCCAGCCTGGTCTTCAGAGTGAATTCAAGGACAGCCAGGGCTACACAGAGAAACCCTGTCTTGAAAAACCTATGTGGGTGTGTGCATGTGGGTGTGTGTATTTCAAGTTGATATAATTCTATCATGCGCTAAAATAAATTCATGAACAAAGACATAATCCTTTTAAGATTAGTTTGTCAAATAACTTAGTTAAAAAACAGAAAATCTTCAAATATTACTAAATATCAAGTATTTCATGAAAAATAATGAAACTGTGACTAGACAGATGGCTCAGTGGTTATGAGTACTTGCTGTTCTTGCAGAGGACCAGGTTCCATTCCCACCAGCCACATAATGGCTCACAACCATCTGAAACTCCAGTTTCTAGGGATATGATGCCCTCTTCTGACCTCCCAGGGCACCAGGCACACATATGGTACACATACATACATGCAAGCAAACACTCATACACATAAATGTTTTAAAAAATAACAAAGCTGCTTAGTTTTTTTTTCTAAACATGCATATACACATTTACCAAGGAAGATAACAAATCTCAGTTTTCTTTATCAAAGACATTTTCCCCTAGCAATAGAAAGGCTACAGACCTCCCACAAGATCACTCAAGAAAAATAAATGAATAAAACTTTCTAAGTAAACCACTAGAAGACTAGTTTCCCCTAGAAGGAAGAAGGTATTCAAATCCCAGGGATTAGTACGATAAGGGAACGAGTCCTAGCTATAAAAATTAAAGTTATTTTTCAAAGTTCAAAATATCAGGTCTGGTGTGGTGGCATAACCCTTTAATCCCTGCACTAGGGGCGTGAAGGCAAGTGGGTATCTGTTATTTCAAGGCCAGCTTGGTATACATAGTGAGTTCCAGACCAGCCAGGGCTACATGTAAGACTGTCTCAAACACTATAAGTCTAAAAATGTAACACAGAAGTTTTAAAAATCAATACATTCTGACAGTTTAATAAATTTAAAATATATATTTGTTTATAGTTAAGAGTTAATATGAAAAATGACATATACCTTTTCTGTGTGGATATCTTTCATTTCAAGTTCCTCTGTTTCTTTTAACAGGTTTATTCTGACATCTTCCAGTGTTTTTATTTCTTCTTTTAATTTTGATGCCTGCTCAAAATCTTGTACAACAATGCACTTTTCCAAAGCTTCTTTAGCCTCAAATAGCTTAACTTTTACTTCAGCCATCTAAAGAAAGATAGAAATTGATCATCTACTCAAAATAAAAATTAACATGAAAATCTGTCACAATATTTGAAAGATTCAGGATTTAGCAGTCAAATATAAGATTTCATTTTCCTGAAACACAGATCAGCAAATCTGTTATAAACTGGTAACAATTTGCATACCCTTAGAGTGCAATACCTAAGGACTTGACTTTATGATAACATTTCAAAGCAGTACAGCAAGAGGAAACAATGATAGTTCTAAAACATTAATTTAGAAGAGACTTACCTTGAGTTCTTTCTTTCTTGTATCAGATGGATCAACATGAACAGAAACAATGGGTGCACGAATCTCTGAGATAATTTCTGTGACCTGATAGTTATAATTCAAAGCACAAACTGTAATCCATTTTTTATACCAGCAAATGACAACAAACTGCCACATCAAATTCTAAGCAATATACATCCTGTTTGTTACAGAATTTTAAGTTAAGAACTGTTTTGGCTCATCTTTATTGTGCAGTAGACTGGCTCTGATGTCACCTGAGAGTCATCTGAGAGTATTTTCAGATAGTCCCCAAGAGGGTGACTCTTTCTAATGGGCAGCCCAGTAACAGGAGATCTAATGAAAATCCTGCCTGGAATAACTGACCTTAAAATGATGTGGTTGACAAGAGATGGGTTGTAAAGGTTAATCTACATTGCCAACCTAGCTGGATCTGAAATCACTCAGGAGACACACTTTTGGACATGCTGGTGAGGGTGTTTCCGAAGAAGTTTAACAAGAAGATTAAATCTGGGTATGACCATCCCACAAGCTGAAGAACTATACTGTATAAGAAGGAAAAAAAAAATCTAACTGAGCACTAGTTCAATCTCTCCTTTCTATGAACAAAATGTGACTGATCAATTGCCTCATGTTCCTATCTACCATAGCTAGAACTTTTCTCAACACCACACCTTCACCATCTCAAGCCAGAACAAACCTCCTTCCCTTCCTTTCCCTTCCCTACTTCCTCCCTAAGTTGTTTCTTTTTTTTTTTTTTTGTTTTTTTTTTGTTTTTTTTGGTATAACTGTGGCTGTCCTGGACTTGCTTTGTAGACCAGACTGGCCTCAAACTCACTGAGATCCACCTGCTTCTGCCTCCCAAGTGCTGGGATTAAAGGCATGCAAGATCACCACCGCCCGGTCCAAAGTTGTGTCTTATCAGTTGTATTAGTTACTTTTCTCACTGCTGTAACAAAAACAACCTAAGGAAGGAACCATTCATTTTGGCTCAGTTTGACATTAGCAATCCACCAAAGAGATAGAAGAGCATTATAGTCAAAAACAAAGGGGACTTAAGTTTTGTGCAAGGTGATAAGTATAGGTCTAATTTCATTCTTTTACATGTTGACATCCAGTTGGACCAGCACCATTTGTTAAAGATGCTGTCCTTTTTCCATTGTAGGGTTTTGGCTTCTTTGTCAAAAATTAAGTGACCATTGGTGTGTGGGTTCATTTCTGGGTCTTCAATTCGATTCCATTGATCCACTGGTCTATTTCTATACCAGTACCATGCTGTTTTTATTACTATCACTCTGTAGTATAGCTTGAAATCTGGGATAGTGATACCTCCAGATTTTTTTTTTTTTTTTGTACAAGATTGATTTAGCTATTCTGCGTTTTTTGTTATTCCATATGAAGTTGAGTATAGCTTTTTCCAGGTCTACAAAGAATTGTGTTGGTATTTTGATAGGAATTGCATTGAATCTGCATATTACTTTTGGCAGGATGGCCATTTTTATTATGTTGATCCTACCTATCCATGAGCATGGGAGATCTTTCCATCTTCTGATGTCCTCTTCAAGTTGAGAATTGCTTTTTACAGGTCTACAAAGAATTGTGGTGGTATTTTGATAGGAATTGTACTGAATCTGTATATTGCTTTTGGCAGGATGGCCATTTTTATTATGTTGATCCTACCTATCCATGAGCATGGGAGATCTTTCCATCTTCTGATGTCCTCTTTAATTTCTTTCTTCAAGGACTCCATTGGTGGTGGGAGTGCAAGCTTGTACAACCACTATGGAAATCAGTCTGGCGATATCTTAGAAAACTTGGAATTGTTCTACCTCAAGACCCAGCCATACCACTTCTGGATATACATCCAAATGATTCCTCACCAAATCACAAGGAAGTTTCCTCATCTATGTTCATAGCAGCCTTATTTGTAATAGCTAGAAACTGCAAACAACCCAGATGTCCATCAGCTGAGGAATGGATAAAAAAAAAAAAAAAACTGTGGTACATCTACACAATGGAATACTACTCAGCCATCAGAAACAATGAAAACATGCAATTTGCAGCCAAATGGATGGAACTAGAAAAGCGCATCCTGAGTGAACTAACCCAGACTCAGAAGGATGCACATGGCATCTATTCACTTATAATCAGATTTTAGCCATATAGTACAGGATAACTATACTACACCCAATGCACCAAAGGGAACAGGAACATAGACTTTGTTACCTGTCAATGAGACACTTTGCCCTAGTGGTGCTGCCTTGTAGGCCCCCAGTGTATGAGGAGGCTCTTGGCCCTCATATGACTGCTGAACTGGGGTGGGGGACTATTATGTAGGGACACTCCACTCCGAAGGAGTAGGATGGAAGGGATAGGGGGTGGAAAGAGGATACTTTGATGGAGATTTAACCTGAAGTAATAAATAAACAACAACAACAAAAAGAAATACTTAATAAAAAAACAAAACAAAACAAAAAAAAACAAAGGGGAATGCTGGTATTCACTTTACTTTCTCCTCGGTCAGCTCAGAGCCATACGTAGCCCATAAAATGGTGTAACTCACACCTCACCCAATCTAGAAACTATCTCACAGACATACCTAGAAGTATTTCTTCTACTTTATTCTAGATCTTATCAAGTTGGCATTAGTAACTATTATACAGGTATTTGGTCATAGCAACAAGACAGCAACTAATACAAAGACTGAACAAGCAATAAAACTGAATAATCTAGTCAGATTTATTATTTGACTAAAAAGTAACAATTTTTAAGACACATAGATACAAAAGACAAATTATCCCTAAAGTAGTAAAAATGAAATATTGTACTCTAAGATTACTCTCTATAATGTAAAATTTTCTGCCTAAAATTCTTAACTTCTTCCTCAGTCTTCAAAGAAAAAAGAATACCTAATCTTCTTCCTTTGGTACACAATATATAAATAATAGTAACCAATGTTAACAATGACTTTCCTTTCAGAGCCATTTGGAGTTCCCTAGTTCAGAAAAAGGTAACCTCCCATCTGAGAAAAACTGAGCAAATCCTAGATAACCACTAGTGAGAAATGGTATAGAAAGGATGAATGTATAAGGAGAGGTTTAGACAAACTAATGTTTAACTAACCAGCAAGCAAACTGGTTTGATTTTTATTAATCAATACAATTTCTTTTGCAGTACCGATCTATTTATTTTTGCTAACTACCACCCCCCATGGTGTGGGGTTAGAATTCATTTCTGGAACTATTATAGCAGATTCAACTTATTTTTATATTTATCAAGCACTTTATGAGCATTAGTAAAACATTACATTAATAATTTGCAGATGAGTAAGACAGGCTAAAAACTTGCCCAAAATCATAACTAAGTAATACATAACTCAAGTCTCACTTCAGCACACTAATTATGAGTTCCCAATAATTGAGTACAACCTCGTCTCCCTTGCTCCTTCCTCCTATACTTGCTACACTGATTCAGCAAAGTAACAGGCATGCTAAGAAAGGAAGGTATTTTAAACACTGTGTGAGAAAGATTTCCTTTTTCATTTTTACAACATGTTACACAACAAACACTAATACAATTAAAATACAGGGGTGCTAATGAGAAATGAAGACTTGATGTTACTGATCAAACTTATCAAAAACAAAAGCACTTACAATCTGTATCCTTTTATTGTCATCTGTGATGATGTGGAGGAGTCTCTCAACAATAAAAGAAACTAAGGATATTGGGGTTGTAGGCAGAATAAGAGTCTCCTGTAAAATAGTCACTAGTCGTTTCCTGTAACCAAATAGATCTATTTTAACTACTACTATGACAAAATACATTTATAGTTTTTTTAACATTTTTTCCTTATTTTTTGTATGTATATGTGAGCAGACACACTCATGCCTGGGCCTGAAAGTGGAGATCAGAGAAGAAATTGTAGGAGCTAGTTTTTTCTTTCTGCCTTGTGGGTTCTAAGGATCTCAACAAAAATCATGCAGCACGTGCCTCTACCCAATGAGCCATCTTGCCACGTGAAAATACATTTTTTCCTAACATTTCTCTTTACATTGTTTTAGTTTTTACTTTTGTTTGTAACCATAGGTACAAACTCCATACATACAGACTTTAGGAAAAAAAAAACAACTCATATTCTGCAAATTTATTTATAAATACACATATAAATTACATTCTATACCCTGATCTTAACAAAAAAAAAAAAAATCCAAAACCAAAACAAACAAAAAAAAGACCTGGAGGTGAATCAACCCATCTAGATAGCACTAACTGCTCTCTCTGAAATAAATATTTTAAACCAAAATATCTGAAATTATTTATTCTAAATAATTGTACTGGGATTATATATGTATATACCCAAACATATATGCATACATGTGCTACATAATAATGTTTCTGTAAATGTTAGACCATGTATCTGATGGAGGTCCCAGAAAATCATAATGGAGCTAGGAAATATCTCATATATAATGATGTAATATAGTAACCCTATTCTCCAGTGCATTTCTACATTGCCATACATATAAGGACATTGTACATATAATTATATACATTATATTTAATGATAAATTATTGCTACTAGTTTATGTATTTATAACGTATTTTTAGCATTATTGCATACTTAGCATACTACTTATTATAAGAGCTGTATTTGCAGCAGCCTCATACATATTTTGTCATCTTCTAATTATACAAAAGACCACACAGAACAATTAACCTATAACATCTAAATTTATACACCAACAAAATCACCTAACAACAAACTTCTCAGAATACACCCTAACATTAATTAACTATATAAACTATATGTGTGTGTGTGTGTGTGTGTGTGTGTGTGTGTGTGTGTGTGTGTGTGT
>CAJQZJ010033410.1:295920-324720 GCA_907164525.1 Lophiomys imhausi | reverse complement strand
TGTGTGTGTGTGTGTGTGTGTGTGTGTGTGTGTGTGTGTGTGTGTGTATAAATATATCTCAATATACAGAAGGGGGAAGGAAAATTTCTTATAGCAGTTATAGAGAGCTAAAAGGTAGATACATCTAACAGTAACAGAACTGTGATTAAATATAGGAAATTAGCCAGAGGATGGGAAGGAGTAATAATGCTGCCCTCTAGATAAGACTTGGCTGTTACGTTCATGAACTCACAGCCAACTATAGTTAACTTGCACAAGACCTGCCAGCAAACATCTCAGAATGAATAGGATAGGGGCTCCTGAGGTCCTATGCTGAAGCTCAGGAGCTATTGGCAATTGATAAGGAGTAGGGGAGAGAAAATCATTTTTCTTCTGACATGCAGTTGGCAGTAGGCTGCATATGCCCTAGTGGATAGCCTCATACCCATACACATTCAGACAACTCTTATCGGGCTCAGGTAAGTTTAAAATAAGGGAAAAGGGGCTTAAGGTAGAAGGACCATGTTGATGAACAGAAAGAGTGGGAAGAGTCTTGAAGTGGATAGGATCAAGATATATTAGGATAAAATTATCAAATAAAAATTGTTTAAAAACCTGATCAATGGATATAATATCTTCATCAATGGTAGTTACACTAAAATTAAAATCATAATTATTATCTTTTAAAATTAAACCAAGGTAAGTTCCTAAATAAATGAACTAAAGAAAATTTGATTAAATGTTAACATTTAGACATACCTTCCTCCTTCTTCACTGGTATCCAAAGATTTTATAATTAGAATCAATTGCTGACCTATGAATTCTCTTGTCATCAAATTTCCAATGTAGGTAAAATCACCTCTCTGTTCGTCATTAATTACTGGGAAGCTCTGGATGTAACTAAAGCAAACAGAATTGATAAAGTAGATGTAACTCAGCAGAAAAGCACTTACATTACATACATGAGGAACAACAAAAGGTTAATACCATGTACCAGCACATAATGATTTTACATAGTTCATATGTAAAATATATCCATATTTTCAAGAAAGATTTGAAAATGTACATCCTTAATTATTTACCTGTTAATTCTACAGTAATTGATGGAACTGGGGAAGCAAGGAATAAATTTACCTCTACGTTTCAATTTCTGACGAGAATCATGTATTTTTTAATATAATTTTACAGTGAAATAAGCAGAAATTATATTCTCTTAGTTGGGTTTCTATTGTGATAAAACCCCATAATCAAAAGCAACTTGGGAGAGGGAATGGTTTATTTCCTATTTCATATCACAGTCCATTCCTGAAGGAAGTCATGTCAGGAACTCAAACAGGGCAGGAACCTGGAGGCCATGACTTGCTCAGTCTGCTTTCTTATAGAACCCAGGACTCACCACTCACAGTGAGCTGGGCTCACCCAAATCAACCAAGAAAACAGACTTGCCCACAGGCCAATCTAGTAGAGGTATTTTCCCAAGTGAGGGTCCCTCTTCCAAAATGACTCTGTGAGTTTTCCCTGAAAACAATTCTAATTTTATGTTAATTAATGTCAAATTATATATTTATATATACATATATGTAAAGTTGGATTGGGGCTGGAGAGATGGCTCAGCGGTTAAGAGCACTGACTGCTCTTCCAAAGGTCCCAGATTCAAATCCCAGCACCCACATGACAGTTCACAGCTATCTGTAATTTCTGGGCATGGTGGCACACACCTTTAATCCCAGTACTTGGGAGGCAGAGATAGGTGGAACTTGTGAGTTCAAGGCTAGCCTGGTCTACAAAGTGAGTCTAGGACAGTCAAGAACAGACAGAGAAACCCCGTCTTGGAAAAAAACTAAAAAAAAAAAAAAAAAAGATAATTTAGAAAAATAAAATGTTAAAGTTATATAAATTATTTTATTTCATTTTTAGTATGTTATTCATTGAAATAGACTTACATTATAATAAAACTGGCCGTACATCTCCACCCTGTGATTCTGAAACTACTCCATGAACTAAATCTAACCATCATACCTGTTTTTATACAGCTTACAAAGAATAATTTTTAAGTTGGCAATGCAAGTTAGGATGGAAAATGAGTTAGATATAGAACTTTAAACTCATGGAGATAGATGGATAATAGAATATTAATATCAGTTGCCAAATATGTATGGACTGGACATTGGGAATGTATGTTATACCTTATAATTTTCATAATTGAGGCCTAATTGTTAAAAAAAAAATTATGAGTTCTGGGAGAAGAGAAGGTGGGAGGGTGGGGCCCGGAGGGGACTGTGATGAAGATGTAACTTGAAGTAATAAACATTTTTAAAAATTTGTATTAAACAAAAATAAATAAAATTATATATATGAATATTAGATAAAATTTAAGAAAAATTCAGTAGAATTTTTTTCAGGGAAAAGTCACCCTAATCAGCAGTTAATATTGAGTCATTGTGAGAAAGATAGTAAGGCCCTGACTCTATACCTTCAATATACTAACCATATCACAGATTTTTCAGAAACACTCAATGACCATATCCATTTATACCTCCTTACACGAAAACAGTTTCTAAGTTGTTTCCACTGATGACTGAATAAGAGGACTATGAAACTGTATATAATAAAGTAACAGAAATACAGTTCAAACCAAAAGAAAAATTTTACCTCAGTAAATACTCTGCATATACTACAGGTTCTGGCACAATCTGCTCTAAAAACTCTTCACCTTCATCTCCTTTAGATTTCAAATATTCACAAAGGGTGCGCCAGTACAAGGCAACTTCAGGAGTTAATGTTTCCATCGGAATTAACTTGCTTCATTTAGAAGAGAATAAAAGAAAGCATTATCTTTACATGCAGTTGAAAACAGAACAATGGAAATAAGATTCAGATTTCTTTCAATTACTAAGTCATTAATTACCCACCCAAAAAGGAATGAAAAGAAAATGAAGACTAAAAAACCTTAGACTAAGACAAGGCAAAAGAGAAGGTTTCAAATGAGCTAACATGGCAAGAATGTATATTTGGGGATGTTTTCATAGTAGATGTAATGCAAAACTCTAAATTTCAAAATGAAAAGGCATAACTGAAGTAATATGGAGTCCTCATACCAGAGAGAAAAAAGACATTCAAGAAAAAAAGACATTAAAGAAAAGAGGGACAGATAAAAGGTACTAATGGAATATGAAAATACAAGGTGGAAAAACTAATTTTAATTGCAGTTCACTTTAAACAATCTGTGCAATTTAAATAATGAAGTCTTTGTATACCTGCCATTATCATTTTTACAAATTCCCACCAGCTCACTGAGAGGAGTCACTGAGAATAAGGAATTGAGAACGGAGACTGCCACATCAGAAGAATTTTCCACATCTAAGCGATGAAGCAATTCTAAGATATTCCCTTCAGTGAAACACAGCCAGCCCTGGAGAAGATGCATCTGCACTGCTTTTTTCACAGCATCTGGTGGGTCATTTAAAGCAGGTGAACAGTGCAGTCTAGACCTTTTCCCCTATTTCATCCCCATTTTAATTAACCTTTATTAAATCACTCTTAATATTGATTTTACAATACAAATAGATTATAGGTAGTATACAGCATGGTAACAAAAAGATGCAGTATTACTAAAGTCATGATAATGCTTATTTCAAAATACAAATGACTACAGCAATAAAAACCTAACTCCCATTTAACTTAATGAAAAAATTATTTTTATTGTCTCCTCACTAAACATCAAGCATCAGAATATGTAAAATCTATTATTTCACTTGTTGATTGACTCCACCTATTACATGAATTCTATCTGTGGTACTGAATCACAACATACTAAACAAACCTTTTTTTTATCATTGAAGGCAGTGGTTCTTAGCCTCCCTAATGCTGTGACCCTTTAATACAGTTCCTCATGCTGTGGTGACCCCCCAACCATAACATTATTTTTGTTGCTACTTCATAACTGTAATTTGGCTACTGTTATGAATCATAATGTAAATATCTGTGCTTTCTGATAGTTTTAGGCGACCCCTGTGTAAGGGTCATTCAAACCCCAAAGGGATTATGACCCACAAGTTGAGAGCTGCTGATTTAGCAGCATCCTAGTCAGTCCTCTGACAATACTTGCAAATTCAAGTTTGCTTTCTTAGTACAGCAAAACTGAGAATAGCTTCATGAGAGTGTAGAATTTTTAAAACATCCTTCCAATAAGCAGATTCTCTAGCTTAAAAGATGAGAGGGTGGGGCATTATACTGGTCTGCTCATTCCTTATTGTTTTTGATGCACAGAACACATTTTGTTAAGTTATAGAAAAACAGAACAGTGATGTTTAAGTAAGATTGGGTAAAAAGAAAGATCTGTCAGACTTTTCCAAAAGTAACAACACAGGATTTAGAATGGTCTCCTCTTCCCTAAAACATAAAAGTCTGAAAGAACTGCCTTGCTCCTTCAAAATACCAAGGTATTTAACCCCAAAATGTTTCATCAAATTTATGGAAATGACAGCTTTATTAAATTCAAGTCTAACTTCCAAATCCAATGCTTACAAAGATGTGTATCTTACCTGATCTGTCATTAAGACCTTGCTGAAGGAGCAGTACTCTCTGTGCGATGGACATCGCTCTCATGTGAACTTTCTCAGCTAACACCTTAAAAATGTAAAAGATGGCCATTGATCTCAATACACTTTAGAGATGTCTTACTTATAAATAATGCATTCTTCAGTAAATTACCCCAATTTCTTAAATTGCCAGTTAATATGTTTAATACAATAATACTCTACCTAAGTTACTTATATTCTTCAAAAAGTCTCAATAATTGTTACCAAGCTTTTTCCAAAATGTCACAAAATGACTCATCTTTCAAAACCATTAATATAGAAGATACTGAACTTATTTACCTGATAAGCCAGCTTTCTGACAGAATCCTTTATATCCTTTGTGCGTCCTACAATTTTTGGCAAAGTCTTTGCTGATGGTGCAATACAGGATAACACTGCACGCCTAACTTCTGGATTTGAATCATTTTCAATCAAAGTAATATATGCTAAAAAATAAAGGAATTAATTTTTAATCATTTTTAAGTCATGGAAATGTCATTCTGATATTTCATTTTTTAAATAAGAGATACTACTTTTATATATTTATTTTTAGCAAAAAAATTAACATTTCCTTCTGAAAATGGGATTAAAAATTATTAAATATACTCTGAGTAAAAATTAAAAACCCCGGAAAAACAACCCCAAAAGTCAGAAGACAATTAGAGTAGGCAATTTATTTTAAGTTGATGTGGTTATTTTATCTTAAACTTTTTTATAAAAAATGTTACCAAAAAAAAAAAAAAAACTCACACCCCAAAATTAACCAGACCCAAAGACTATACAACTCAATGAACTTCTATACAGTTAAAACAGCCATTCAGAAGGGAAGCTGTGATGGCTCACATTTAACTTTACACTTTTAATCTTAAATATGTGTTAAGATGTATACGTTTAGTAAACATAAAGGAGTATGCCAGATTATACTGGCAGTAGTGTCATACCCATCTAGTGGATCTTTTCACTACACCAGAAGCAACATTGAGTGATTAAATTTTACCATCCATTTGTCCAAGTGTACTCTATGTTTAACAGTACAAAAATTACCTAATAATCATACTTAAAATGTATTACCATCCTTAAACAACTCATGGTGATAAGCTGCTAAATTTATGAAGATAGATAATAACATATACTAGAGTATCAAATATTAAAATGTACTAAAACTAAAGAGGATGTGGATCAATGCATACTTTTATGTCCCATTACTGAGAATATTAGCAAGTAAATAACTTTTCAGAATACTTTACTTACTCTAATAAACTGGAACCCATATAAGTCTATCTCTAAGTATAATTCTACAAACCATTTAATCTATCCACCAAAGCCATGTATAAGAAAACTCCTAACACTGGATTTTTTGTTTTGTTTTGGTTTTTGAGATCGGGTTTCTCTGTACGGTCATGACTGTCCTGGAACTCACTAGGCTGGCCTCAAACTCAAGAGATCTGCCTGCTTCAGCCTTCAGAGTGCTAGGAATAAAGGCATGGCACTACCATGCACTGATTCTAACACTGTTTTTAAAGCAAAGTATAGAGGAATTTTAATTCAAAACATGGCTGCTCTGGCAAGAGATCACATCCAAAGACCTTCTAGGTCTGTGTGATCGGGCTGGAATGCAGATACACCTTTAATCCCAGGAGACAGAGTCAGTGAGTTGAGAGACAATGCAGTGGAGTTCAGTTTGTGGAATTCAGAGGCAATTTTTACCAGGAAGAGTTTTACAGAGACACATTGAAGAGAGAACAAGCTAGACACAGGTGAAGAAGATAGAATGAGCCAGAGAATGAGAAGGAGCCAGAAGATTAGAACAGATTGCTAGAGTTAGTTTGAGACCAAGCAGAGCAATTCAGTCAGAGGCCAAGAGAGAAGCCAGATTGAATTACTATGCTTGAAGAGGAGTTTGAGGTAGAATAGCTGACTTGAACTGCCAGAGTTCACAAAGAACTAGAAAGGGTGATCTTATTCAGAAGTCTTAGAGCTGGAAACATTCCAGGCCTAGATTATTGTAAGGAGGCTAGAGCTTCCAGGACTAGACCCAGGTTAGCACAGGAAGGCACTAAGTTTTACAGATGATAATTACATCAGGCAAATAAAAGTTACTTTTAAAGGAAAGTAATTGCAAACAACTGGAGAGGTCATTACCACGCAGAATAACCTCCATAAAACAAAACATTAAAATATGCCAAAAATACAAACATATCATCCTAAATGGATGCTAACGACAGGAATAATTTTGAGGGGAAGAAAGATACAAAAAAATGTAGTATGATTCACACACACAAAAAAATGGCAAACAAAAATTTAACAATGAGACAAACGTGACTGCTTAAATTTAAAATTTTTATGTAAACGACAATTAATACAAAATAAACTGTAATTATTTTTCTCTAAAAGAAACTGAAGAGCAAGACAGAGTTAGAAGAACCGATAATATTCTCTCATTTTAAGTTGTTGGACTGATACTTCCATAACATACATACACATATAGAATTAATTGGTAAAAATTCAATACTAGGTTAGGGAGATGCAACTCCAGGTAGAGTACTTGCTGCACAAGCATGAGCCCTAATGTTCCAATCACCAGTACCCAAATAAAAATGGGGCACAGTGGCATGCACATATGATCTTAGTACTGGGGATAAGGAAACAAGATTCCTGGCGCTTACTGGCCACCTAGTCTGAGTAGATGAGCTCCAGATTTAATGAGTTATTCTGTCTCAAACACTAAGGTGGAGAGCAATTGAGGAGGACATCTGACTATAACCTCTGGCTTCCACATGAATGTACACACCTACACACACATAAAATCCAAATACTGAAAAATTAACAAAGTCAACATACTGAAACAAGATTTAGGAAACCATACATACCATCAAGTACTGGGCAATCATCATCCTTGGGATATTGGAGTCGAGAAAGAGCCAAAACCGCCTGTATTCTTACATTTGGAATCTTATCTTTCAATCTAATAAGCATGGCTTCATTGATTTTGTCAAACACATCATCATCAATTTGGGCATTTTCTGGCATATTCCCAAGAAGTTTATTAATGAGCTGGCATACTCTAAATCTGACTGCACTGCTGTTTGCTTCATGAAACTACATAAAACAAATCAAAAGTTATTCCTAGCTACATTCTATTGGATAGTCAATATCATTTTAGTCCTATGATCAAAATTCAAAAACTGACAACACAGCCAGGTCGCTGGTGCAGTCCTATAATACTAGATAGAAGAACCACAAATTCAAGAACAACAATGTTTGAGCTACAGAGTAAGTTCAAGGACAGCATGGGCAACTTAAGAAAACTCTGTCTCAAAATAAAATAAAAAGATAAGTAGATCAGTGAACCAGCATGTGTAAAGAAAGGCCTAGGTTTAATCCCTAGCGCTACAGATAAAATAAAAATAAAGACAATAGTAACTCACTTCTTACAGAGAAGTTATATTGCAAATGCACTAGATAGACTTTATAATCTCAAATGGTCTGAAAAAATTTTTGCTATGTCACAAAAAAAGCATATCCCTTTCTGTAGGAATTTTTAACTAAATGCAGAAAACATTAACAACAAACGTGAGAATTTAAACAGTTAAAAATTTAATGCTGGAGTTATCCTTTTATCTTAATGACATATAAGATTTCCTATCAAAGACATATTCATATACATTTTCTCTATCACTGATATTTCACTGTGGAAAATAACAAACATCATGGACAAATACACTACTTCCCTCAAAGTACTAGTTTTCATTGTACCTTTAAAAGAAAAGTAAACAAATAATTTAAAATGCCACCATCTTTCTCTTCCTCTTCTTCCTTATCAGATTGGTGAAATGAAGTCACAAACTTAGCTGTGAAGTCTATGACCCTCTCCACAGCAGGTTCACGTTTATAAACCACCATAGCATATTTAAGGTAATGAACAAACTCTTCCTGAAAAGCTGTTTTATCATCCATCTGAAAGACAGAAAAAAAAAATGCCTCTCTATAAGATGCATTAATAAAAATTCTTTATTCCCAACACTATCATAAAACTGCTTAAAGTTTTAGCCTTAGGTCAAACTAAAATCTTTTCTAATAAATTATCAATTAACCAAACCAAGAAAGGGGAAATAAATATGCGCAAACTTTTCTTCATAAAATTTACATCTCTGAGAAACTACAAAGCATAAATGTAGACAATGAAAAATTATCTCATCTTTCTTTCAACACCTTTGGATTCTCGATGTTTTCCTTACTGGATTAATGTAAAACAAGCTTCGGCATGAATAATTCAAAAATCAACATTGTCCTTTTATTTTATTTAGGCCTTGTTAACATCCAACAATTTCCTTTTGGTATAACTTTCACATCCTATTCTATATCCTTAATCACGTTTAAATGTACTTAACTCTTCTTGAACTTCGAAATAATTGGTCTTACTCAAACTTCCTATAATTCCCACGGCTCCATTCGATACACAATTAACATGAACGGGAAAGACTCGGTCCTAATGATTTCGCTATTTAGTTGAATGATTTAAGCTTAGGAGTTGGTGGAAAAAACTTGGTCGGACTTCCTGCTACGAACTTAGAGACCCCACCAAAGGAAACAAGGGCGTCTAAGATTCACTGCAGTACAACACCCGTCTCCAAGTCACTGCCAAATTAAGTTAACGGATCGCTCCTCCTCCATGCCCTCTCCCTCGGGGGAGGGGGGATGGAAATGGAAAAAATAGATGGAGACTCCGAGTGGACGACGTCCGGAGTTCCTATCATTGGCTGAAGCCACGAGAACCTCCGGCAAGACTCAGAGCACTTGACCCCTCAGGTCCCTCCGACGCGGGTCGCGCAAGTGCAGAAAGCTGAGCCTAGGGACGCCGGAGCCAGGGCCAGCCCACTTACCGCGCCATACGTGTGGCCCAGAGCCACCACCAGCTTCGCCTGGTTCTGGTGCGGCTGCTGCGCCAACCGAAAAGCCTCCTTCACAGAAAGCTGCTTCTTCTCAGGTGCCATGGCGCTGGGACAAGAGCCGCCCGCCGGGGCCTGCTGCCCGCAATCCGCACAGCTTCCCTTGGCTTTCAGCAGTCTGCGAGCACTCAAGGGAAGGAGTTACCGCCAGAGTTTTCAAACAACTGTCGCGGGAGAACGAGATGTCGCGAGACTTCCACAAGAGGCGGGGTGGGGAAGAGAGAGAGAGAGATTACCCGGAAATCTGACCACCACACCCCCATTGCTGCTGAGACGCATGCGCGTTGGGTGCGGCTTGTCGCTTCCCCAATGAGAAGAGGTGTTTGAGTGAAGGGCGGAAGTGGTGTCGTCAGGCCCCTATCTGTAGCAGGTGTTCAACTTTCTGGTTAACCTGATACACTTTCACCAATGTAGATGTCCAGCCTAAACGGAGACACGTTTGAGAGACGTCACGGAGGGCCTGCTCGGGGGTTGGGGAAGTCAAGGGTTTCTAAGAGCGTTCTGGACGAGGGCCTCTGCAGTCTTTCTTCAGGCGCCCTTGGTGCCGCTGGACCGGTGATGCTGTCTCAGGACCTGGAAAGAGAAAGGCAGGGTGAATTTAGACTGAAGCCGCCTGGAGATGCTCCAGCTTTCCAGATCTGCTTTACAAACCTGCGTAACAACTCTTCTCAGACGGTGCAGAAGGAGTTTGGGGTCCTGAGTAAGGCCGCGCGTACTGGATATATAAAATATAAAAAATATAAAAGCTTTGGATAGCTTGTGTCACACACATTGTGGCAGTATTTGGAGTTCGTGCCTCAGTCATCTAATCTCTCTTATTTCATGTTCGCAGACAATCCTGTATCTGTGTTTTTGTTTTGTTTCCTTGCACTTAGTTGCATATCAACTTAATTCACAATTCAAAGAACGTAGACTCAGCATGAAGGGAAAGTTTTTTTCCCCCTGCACTTCACTGCGAGCAGAAGAAGTAGAACATTCCAACGCCACTTTCTCCTTTCGAGTTACTACCTTCCCTATCACTTTTTAAATGTAGTCTTTAATTTTCACCACCCAGATTTTTACATATATCCACATGAGTAAATGCCTGAATGAGTGTATCCCACTGGTTTTCGTGTTTTCAGCATCCATTGTATAAATACCCATAAATACAACCGACTTTTTTAGTCCGTGCTGTGTTTGAGCTTTATCCATATATGTTAATACAAAATTTATTGCCTTCTTGCATGTGACAGACACCATCCTAAGTGCTTTACATCATTTAATCCTTTATTTCTATCTCCTTTTAATATGAGTGAATTGAGACACAGACTAGGTGCAATGGCATTCCATTCTAGGAATGTGTCGTATTCTTCATTCCTAGTTTCTGAAAATTTGTAGATACACAATTGCCGGTTAAGGTGATGAATATGGTGGTGATAAGTACCTGCAATTTGAAATCAACATTTCTAACTTGAAAGTTTCTTCAGATTAATTACTGGGAGCAAAAATGAGCTAAGAATGTGTGCATTCTGAGAGAGACCGGAAAGAGCACCCAGAAAACTAATATTTTTAAGCAAATATACAAAATCACTAGCTATATAATCGGGATAGATTATTAAAAAGATAACTTACTTTTTTTTCTTATCTTACTAAGACTTACTAAGCGCTTCCGGGTGTTACTTTGCATAAGAGTCATTTCAAATGCTCAATATGTTCATGTGGGTGATGAACATACAGAACTATCTATCTTGTTCTGAATTCACTTGGGAATCACTAGAGGAGCAGAGGAGATGGTTCAGTCAGTGAAGTGCTTGCTGGACAAGCACAAGGACCTGAATTCACATACCCAGTAGCCACATAAGAATATCAGGTGTTGCACCTATTTGTAATCCTAGCACTTGAGGGTGCTGAGATCCAGACAGGTCTCAGGTTCACAGCCAGCCAGTCTGCCAAAATAGCAAGCTCCAGGTTCACAGAGAACCTATCTCAAAAAATAAGTTCTAAAGTAATCAATGAAAGCATTCACTATCAATCTCTAGCCTAACCATGCATGTACCTCACATACAAGATGAATAAATGATAAGAAAATGAGAACCAATGTGTGTGTGTCTCATTTGTTTTTTAATGTAAAATAAACAAACTAAAACTTAGAACATATTAATATTTTGTGACAGTTTGTGGCCTTTAATTATCTCTATGTTTTAGGTGCTACTTTTATTGCTTGGTTGATAAAAATGTCTTATGTCTTAACATCTTTATAGTATTTTATCAGGCAAGTTTACCATCAATGACATCTTAGTAATCTGGCCACCAGAGGTCAGTATGACTGTTCTGATTAGAGTTGTGGATTTTAGTAATGAATGCTGTATGGATCTGGTATGCTTTCATCACTATAATCTGAGAACTTTCACAGTATGGTTTATTAAATTCAAACAGCATAATCTCGTTGTAAAGCCTACATAGTTCTTAACTCTTTTATTCTGTGAGAAAGAAGGCCAAATATATAGGAACAAATTACCTTGTGTCTTTGGTAAACTTTAGTTTAAAAAATAACAAAAACTAAACAGTATGTGTCATAAAATTATTTATTCCACATTTTAGATCAGGCATTCTTGAAAACTAAATTGTACATGAAAATGTTTAGAATAGGGTGGTTAGTTTGTTTTAATATGGAAATTTATGTACATGGACTATGTTGAGGGAAGGTCTAATATTGTTTCTGATACATTGAATTCAATGCTAAGATCTGGTTACCACCCCTTCTAAGGCATTCTCTTGATTGGTTAATAAAAGTCATTTATGGCCAATTAGCTGGGCAGAAAGAGTATAGGAAGGCGGGACATCCTCAGATCAGAGCAGGAACTCTGGGCACACACCAAGACTTGCTTTCTTTCCGGGAGACACAGAAGGAGACAGGCATCTGGAGAAGGCTGGAAGGTACTCGCAGGCACATAGTGGTTTGGGATTAGGTGATCCCATCCAGGTTAGAGTAGCTAATTGAGAGTCTTCCCAGCTAAGGGCTAAGTGTTAAAACATTAAAAGTCTTGGTGTGTTTAGTTATTGGGGAAAATACCGTGGTGGCTTATAGGCCCTCAGTCCAAGCAGTCGCAGCCATTGGACTTCCAGACTCTCAGACTCCCCTTGAGCCCAGGCGAATCTCCCACCAAGCTGCTGGTAATTCTACCGGCCTAATATAACAACTTATATTAATTAACAGTGTTTAGGTTACAGGTGGTGTAGGCCACCCTTGGTCCCGGGGATCTTTCTCCAGGATAAGTTAGGCAACCAGTTAAGGCACTCGGGCCAGGCCTCCTGCTCCTCTGCCAAGCCACCGGCTACTCCGCCGGCCTAATCTTACAGTTTATACTTACTAATAACTACATTAATTAATTAATTAATTAATTTGCAGTTTTCAGGACTATAAAAGAAAAATAGCAATGGGATCACTGTTGTATGTGTAGAGTTTATATGTCTTGTAATATAGCTTGTCTTTCGTTGTTTATTGATTTTTTAGAAGGTTGAGTTAGCCTTTTGAAGATTACTTTGAGTGATCTTACAGATACAGTCTGTTAGAAATAAAAACAATAAAAATATAAAAGGACAGGACAATTAAAAGCCAGCCCCTCCTGTCTCAATAAAATACTGACTTAGGTACATAACAAAGTATTCCTTTCATAACAAACTATATGATAGAAACTAGGCTTGAGAGCACTTTTATGTTCATTGCTTAAAGGTGAAGTCAGAAACATTTTGCCTTGTTTTGCTGTAGTAGCTAGTACTCCCTTAACTCTTCTGTTCACAGAAAGTTGGTGTCTTTATAATGTTCTTTTATTCTATGAGAGCATGGAATGCCTGACCTTATGTGTCTTTTTAGATATATGTTACTCATTGGCACCTCTGTCCTTATAAGTTCAGGTGATCTGCTTTCTTACTCTCAGATTATTATCATTTATTTAAAACATTAACTAAGATGTCCAGTAGTATGTCAGACTGTTAATCATTAAGATTTTGGTCAGTGTTTCTAACTGCAAAGAAGCTACTGTTCTTTCTTAGCTAACCCTTACTTGATAACAACACTCTATTTCACTTCTGTTAAGTAATATTTAGAGGTTTGAAGGTAAAATGAGCTTACCTTTATTTGATTTACCTCTAGATTTATATTTAATGTGTTTTCCTTAAAGAAGGAGCTGGAGAACATTTATGCTTCCCCCACACTCTAACTGCCTATACAAAATTGATCATATGACTACTGCTTCAGATATCTCTACAAGAATCTTGCAACCTAAAAACTCTACTACCAGGACAGGCCCCCGAAAATATCCCAACAAGCACATCTAAAAGATAAACCCTTTACTTAGAGTGTGGAGCATAAGGGATGTGCTCTTACACAAATAATTTCAAGATGGGGCAAAGGAATAAAATGGCCTAAACTCTTGGCCAGTTTTGTGATTGTAAGAGCTATTCACAACATCAAAGTTATCCTTAGTCTATAAGATAGAAATAGGCCTTTGTGTGGTGACATCTTTTATCCCAGCACTTCACAGGTAGAGGCAGGTGCCTCTCAGAGTTTGAAGGCAACCTAATCTACATAGTGACTCCCAGGCATGTCAGGGCAACATAGGGAGAGTGTTGAAAACAAAACAGAACAAAATAAAAACTTAGAGATGGGAAAATCTATAAGACTTCTTACTTATCATCCATTTTCTCCAAAGCCCTAAAATAAAATAGGTAGTAATGTTACCTACTATATTCAGTGCTTAACATCATGCCACTAGTCCTGTTCACACATTGAGGATACTGTTTGAGATAGTTCAATTACTGAGACACTTTTTCAAAGGACATTACCTGTGGAAAATATCTGATCTTTGAACACCAGATGTTAAAAAACATAACTACTACAAAGTGTCTCCACCAGCAGATCTTCAATTACCAAGTAGAGATACTATCAATTCCAACAAAACCAAGTACACAAAATGTTTCTATGTAGTATCACTACAAGTTGAGACCACTAAGTATAAATGTTTTTATTTCCTCAGATGAGGGGAAGGGAGGAGAGCCATTCCCAAGCCCTTCTATTTCTTTCTAAACTCTCACTGGCTGGTTCAACTCAGCTGTTCTAGCCTAAATTCCACTCCAAGCTGACTGATTCAAACTGGCTTCTCTGGGCTTCTGACTGAATTTCTCTGCCTGGCTCAAACTGATTCTGGCAATATGTTTTAATCTTCTGGCTTTTTCTCATTCTCCTGGTCATTCTGTCTTCACCTATTGTTCTAGTTTGTTCTCTCTGCAACCTGTCTCTGTAAAACTGTCCCAGTAAGAAGCTCTCAGTCAAAACTTCTTTTCTCTCTCCCTGTGCTGCTCTTTAGTAGCCTCTCTTTCCTGTCCTATCCACATGAGAGTTGGACATATCCTATCTCTGATTCATTCTGTCAAGTCTTTCTCTGATTCATCACTTTGTCTGCCCCTCAATTAGACTTCACTGTTAAATCATGGCTGCATTTTTCTATAAACTAACCTTACCTTCATTGTTTGGGGTAAAAGGTGTGTACTATGAGTATATCTGTATTCCAACCAGATCATACTGTAATCTAGAACATGTCTGCATTCCAGCAGGACCTCATAGACCTAAAAGGTCTTTCGATGTGATCCCTTGCCAAAGCAGCCATGTTCTTGGATTAAAATGTCTGTACAACTAAGAATCAGCTTGCCTAGATGAGGACTCTTCTTGAGTAACCAGGTTTGAATGTAGTTCACTGGTAAGTGATTAACTTGAACATTGATCTAGTCCTGAGGACAAACATGTCCTTGTAAGCAAATAGTGCCCAGCATAATCTTGAAGGACTTCATAATGTGGGTCTAAGGCATATCTTATATGTCTAATGGACAGAAAGACAAATTAAAATTCATGAAGAGATTTTTTTTCATTTGCCATTGTTAAAAGTTTACATTCTTTTGCTTTACATTGTCACCTTTTTTCTGGTTCTGTGCTGTTTCATTCTAATGGATCTCAAATTTTCATTTCCTGATTGATTGACAGGATCAAAAAGTGAAGATGAAAGTTCTGCCTATATGGTAGCTTTAGAGAAAGACAGGATTTCTCTAAAGAAGAGGACCTATGGTGCCCAACTTAACACCTCTTGGGAGTCTGGCCTGCTAGGTTAAGGACCTTTTAAAGTATTCTAAAACTAGGAAACCTTTAGATCCCAATTCCTGGTTGTATCATTCTGAACAACTCAAAACAATCTAGTCTAAGCACTTGAAGAGTCTTAAGACTCTCCCATTGTTTCCCATTGTGTTCCCAAACTGGAACCAGTTCCTGAATAGTTGCTGTGACTGCCTGACAAAAGTAGATAAGAAAACAGCAGGCACTGAACTTTTTTTAATGTTTATTTATTACTTCAATTTACATTTCCATCACAGTCCCCTTCCTCCACCCATCCTGGGCCCACTCTCCCACCCTCTCTGGCATTTAACTTTTGACACACTTTTTCCTATACTGATCTCCAGAAGGCAGTTGCCAAACTCCTAACTATTCACCATGAATATCAGCATTTGCCAAAAGGAGGACTGGAGAATGACTGGGGGGTTCAGAGAGGGGGTTACTGGGAGGAGAGAAGGGAGAATAAACAGCAATAGGGATATATAATTAATTAATTGGTTAATAAATTTAAAAAGTAGAGAAAAGCCAACAAATTTTTTGATAGTGGTGTTACTTATTTAGGAAAGGTTCCAAGGGGACTGGAGACTTGGCTCAGTGGTTAAGAGCACTTGTTATGGCAGAGGATCAGGTTCAATCCCAGCATCCACATGGTTTCTTAAAACTGTAATTCCAGTTCCAGAAGATCCAACTCTCTATTGACAACCTTGGGTATCAAGAATGCAAGTGGTACATGCATACCTGTGGGAAGAATCTTCATGAATTAAAAAAAAATTAAGAGCTACAAAGTAAATCACACAACCTATATTTGGGAAACTGATGCCTTTTCAACCAAATAATATTCCTTGATGAGCAAAAATAGTACCTAATACTTAATGATCTTGTCATCCAGTTAAAGGAAATGTTGGATCTGAGCATTCCCTGTCATACATAATTTTTAGGAAGGTAATTGAATTAGCTTAAATAATTATATAAAGTTTATGTATTCATATATTCATATGACACTCCTTGAAGGTTCTTGTTTCTTGTAGGGATGTAGTTTTAAACTTAGCCTACCCTATTTCAAGCCTAATAAAAGTACTTGTAACTACTTTATGAACACTCTATCATAGACCTCCACCAGACTATCTCTAGCTAATTTGGCCTATAATATCATATTGTAGATTTAAACAGACTTCTGTACGGAATATGTCTCCTAAATCTTGGTAAGACTTTTTCAAATAAATATATTCAAATTATGAAAAGAACCAACTTTCACTAGAACTAGTTTCTTCAGTATTAATTGCAAAGTGGTTAAAATATTTTACCTGTATTAGTTTTCAGGAACAGAAAATTATGTACATCCAATATCCATTGCAAACATTTCAGAATTCTCTAATTTTAAAGAAACTTCCTACAAAACTCTCCTGATCTTTAATTAAGCATTTTATTATTGGTATTAGCTCTTCTTTGAAGGTCTGGGAGAATTCTGTGCTGAAACCATCTGGCTCTGGGCTTCTTTTGGTTGGGAGACTTTTAATGACTGCTTCTATTTCCTTAGGGGTTATAGGACTGTTTATGTGTTAATCTGATCTTGATTTAACTTTAGTAGGTGGAATCTATCAAGAAAGTTGTCCATTTCACTTAGGTTTGCAAATTTCGGGGAATACAGGTTTTTGAAGTAAGACCTAAAGATTCTTTGGATTTCCTTAATGTCTGTTGTTATTTCTCCCTTTTCATTTCTGATTTTGTTGATTTGGGTATTTTCCCTCTGCCTTTTAGTTAGTTTGGCTAAGGGTTTGTCTATTTTGTTGATTTTCTCAAAGAACCAACTCTTGGTTTCATTGATTCTTTCTATTGCTCTTTTTGTTTCTAAGTTGTTGATTTCAGTCCCAAGTTTGATAATTTCCTGCCATCTGCTCCTCTTGGGAGTGTTTGCTTCCTTTTTTTCTAGCTCTTCCAGTTCATCTGTTAAGTTGCCAATATAAGCTGTCACAATTTTCTTTTTGAAGGGAGTTAGTGCTATGAACTTTCCAGGTAGCACTGCTTTCATTGTGTCCCATAGGTTTGGGTTAGTGATAGCATTTAAAAACATAGGGATATTGGAATAACAAAAGCCTGGACTTTAAGGTAAAAGATTTATGTCCGACCTGACATGTCCTTGGGATGACTTTTTTGATCATAAGATTTTGGGTGGGGATATGACCTGAGACACCCGCACCTAGATCATGACAACAGATCACACAATCTCCTAACCACCTGCTGCTTCTGGGACCTCTGCAAGAAAAGCTATGGAGAGACATTGCCCAGAGGCATGACTTAGAAGTCTGTGAAAGCTTCTGCCGAAAATCATGTTGCCAATTCACTATGACAGCTGAAGATATTTAAGTCAAGATTCATGTGGACAGAGACTCTCTCTCTTTCTCTCTCTCCTGTCTGGCAGAGAAACTTGAATCACAGTCTCACTGGGAGGCTTCACCCTCTTGTATCTATCTACCCGCAGACAGATTCTCCCTGGTATTCTGGAGCATCTAGGCGGGAAGTTGTCTCCTCTCAGAGCCCAGAGGCTTCATATTGGATAGAACACTGAAGCAAGACCCTTGCAGGCCTAAAGCATCTGAATGTTGAGCCTAAGAAAGTTTTTATCTAATAAATAATTGGACTCTAAGACCACAAAGGCAATTTCTCCTTGATAAACTGTCTTAGGATGAGACAAATGAAATTTAGAGACTTTAAGACTGAAAGATTAGATAAAGTCCAGCCTTCCATAAGGGTTCATGCCCAGAGGAAAATATCCTCTTAAGAAACATTAGGCTGGGTGTGGTGGCACACGCCTTAATCCCAGCTCTCAGGCAGGTGGATCTCTAGTGAGTTCAAGGCTACTCTGGTCTACAAAGTGAGTCCAGGACAGCCAGGGATACACAGAGAGACCCTATCTCAAAAAAACCAAAAAAAAAAACAAAACAAAACAAAACAAAGAAACTTTAGGCTAATGTTAAATGGTTGTTTTGTAGGTACTAAGAAGTTTTAGGTGCTAGATTTTAGAGTTAGGGTTTGGGTTTTAGGATTTAGGAACTTTATAAGCAATTGTTAGATAATTGTTAAGTATTAATAAATATATGCTTGATAAATAATAATTTACTGTTACATTTGGGTATTATAGAAATAATTAATTAACTTGTTTACCAGTATTTAGATATCATTAATTGGCTGGCAGCTGTTACTCTTTAATCAGCCATTATAAATGAGCACACAGACACCAGATGCATTTTAATAAGACTTGGCCTGAGATAGTAGAATGTTAAAGTCAGGTACCAAATACATATGGACTGGACATTGGGAATGTACGCTAAGCCATATAACCCTCATAACTGTGGCCTAATTACCTCTGTTGTTTTGTATTGTATTTATTATTATAAGAGAAAGAGCCATTTGTTGGACTGAAAGGAGAAACTATAGGGGGAAATAAGATATACCTTAAGCTTAAAAAAAAAGGGAAGAGGATGGGGGTTTGAGGGTGGGAGGGAGGGACTGGAGGGGGGAATAGGGAGGGGACTGCGATTGAGATGTAACTTGAAGAAATAAAAAATAAAGGAAAAAAATAAGACTTGGCCTGGATTGACCAATTGTAGCCCATCTAAGCTATCTCTTTATTCTATTTCCCAAATATGACTCCATATATGCATATGTTGCCTTGGACTGTTATTCTCCATGCTAGGCCTATGTCCCAGGCCATGTGGAGTGACATTCTTTTCTCTATCCCATGGCGTGTGTCCTCCTTCTTGCTCTTTGCTGCTTGTCTTTGAGGCTTCTTCTTCTGGATACTCTAGGCTTCTGAAACCCACACAGCTCTTTCCTGCCTACCCCTGTCTTTGCCTAATCTCAGGCCTCAGCATTTATTCAACCAATCATAGAAAATGTAAGCCACAGACTGCAAGCAGGACCAATTAATTGACATTTAGAATGTATAACACCACCCAATCAGGGTATGTCATGCTTTCATTTTCATTGAGTAAACTCTTCCACAAAATAAAAACAGAAGGAACACTGCCAAACTCATTCTATGAGGCCACAGTCACCCTGATACCTAAACTACACAAAGACCCAACAAAGAAAAAAAATTTCTGACCAATTTCCCTCATGAACATAGATTCTAAAATAATCAATAAAATACTTGCAAACTGAATCCAAGAACACATCAAAAGTATCATACACCATGATCAAGTAGGCTTCAGCCCAGGAATGCAGAGGTGGTTCAACATACAAAAATCCATTAATATAATCCACCATATAAACAAGCTGCAAGAAAAAAAACCACATGATCATCTCACTAGATGCTGAAAAAGCATTTGACAAAACCTAACACCCCTTCATGCTAAAAGTCTTGGAGAGAACTGGCATACAAGGTCCATATCTAGAAATAATAAAGGCGATATACAGCAAGCCAGTAGCCAACATCAAATTAAATGGAGAGAAACTTAAAGCATTTCCCCTAAAATCAGGGACAAGGCAAGGATGCCCACCCTCCCCATACCTCTTCAACATAGTACTTGAAGTTCTAGCCAGAGCAATAAGACAACAAAAGGAGATCAAGAGGATACAAATTGGAAAAGAAGAAGACAAATTATCCCTATTCACAGATGATATGATAGTATACATAAGTAACCCCAAAAATTTCACCATAGAACTCCTACAGCTGATAGACTCTTTCAGCAAGGTGGCTGGATACAAAATTAACTCAAAAAAAAAAAAAAGGTAGCTCTTCTTTACACAAAAGATAAATGGGCCAAGAAAGAAATTAGGGAATCAACATCCTTCACAATAGCCACAAATGATATAAAATATTTGGGGGTAACTCTAACCAAGCAAGTGAAAGACCTATACAACAAGAACTTCAAGTCCTTGAAGAAAGAAATTGAAGAGGATATCAGAAGATGGAAAGATCTCCCATGTTTGTGGATAGGTAGGATCAACATAATAAAAATGGCCATCTTAACAAAAGCAATATACAGATTCAATGCAATTCCCATCAAAATATCAACACAATTCTTTACAAACCTTGAAAGAATAACTCTCAACTTCATATGTAAAAACAAAAATCTCAGAATACCTTAATCAATCCTGTACAATAAAACAACACCTGGAGTTATCACCATCCCTGATTTCAAGCTATACTACAGAGCAATAGTAATAAAAACAGCATGGTACTGGTATAGAAACAGACAAGTTAATCAATGGAATCCATTTGAAGACCCAGAAATAAACCCATACACTTATGGTCACTTACTTTTTGACAAAGAAGCTAAAACTATACAATGGAAAAAGGAAAGCATCTTCAATAAATGGCGCTGCTCTAACTGGATATCAACATGTAAAAGAATGGAAATAGACCCATATTTATCACCTTGAACAAAACTCAAGTTCAAGTAGGTCAAAGACCAGACACAATAAATGTAATAGAAGAGAAAGTGGGGGAAAGTCTTGAACTTTTTGGCACAGGTAACAATTTCCTGAGCAGAACACCAATAGCTCAGGCCCTAAGACCAACAGTCAATAAATGGGACCTCATGAAACTGAAAAGCTTCTGTAAGGCAAAGGACACTGTCATTAGAACAAAATGGCAGCCTACAGATTGGGAAAAGATCTTCACCAACCCTGTATCAGACAAAGGACTAATATCCAAAATTTACAAAGAACTCAAAAAATTAAACACCAACAAACCAAGTAACCCAATCAAAAAATGAAGTACAGAGCTAAACCGAGAATTCACAAAAGAGGAATCTAGAATGGCTAAGAGCCATTTGAAGAAATGCTCAACATCCTTAATTGTCAGAGAAATACAACTCAAGATGACTCTGAGATTCCATCTCACTCTTGTAAGAATGGCTAAGATCAAAAACTCAAAAGACAGTATATATTGGTGAGGTTGCGGAGAAAGGGGAACACTCCCACATTGCTGGTGGGAGTGCAAACTTGTAAAACCACTATGGAAATCAGTCTGGCAATATCATAGAAAACTTGAAATAGCTCTACCTCAAGACCCAGCCATACCACTCCTGGGCATATATCCAAAAGATTCCTCACCAATCCATAAGGACATTTCCTCAACTATATTCATAACATCTTTATTTGAAATAGCTAGAAACTGGAAACAACCCATATGGCCTTCAGCCAAAGAATGGATATAAAAAAAAAAAGGTGGTATGTTTACACAATGAAATACTACTCAGCTATCAGAAACAAGGAAACCATGCAATTTGCAACCAAATGGATGGAACTAGAAAAGCTCATTATGAGTGAGCTAACTCAGACTCAGAAAGATACACATGGCATATATTCACTTCTAACTGGATTTTAGCCATATAGTATAGGATAACCATCCTACAATCAATAGACCCAAAAGAACAGGAACATGGACTTGGTTACCTGTTAGTGGGGCATTCCACCCTACTGGAACTACCATGTGTGCCTCCTGTGCAAGAGGAAGCTCTTCGACCTCATGTGACTAACAAACCGAGGGGGGTTGATACGTGGAGGCATCCACACTGGAGGGATAGGATTGGTGGGAGAGGAGGTAGAGGGTGGGAAGGAAGGACTGAGAGGGGGTGGAGGGAGGGGGCAGTAATGGAGATTTAATTTGAAGTAATAAATAAATGTTTTTTTAAAGAGTTTTATTAGCAGCATTGTTTTCTAAGTAGATTAGTTTTCAATTTTTTGAGGAGGGTTGAGTAAGAATGGTATATGCACTTTATACAAAGAGTAAAACTTATGTGTGACTCTGGTAACTGAGCATCTAAATCAAAACAGGTTGTTAAATATATATACATGTATCTTCATTTTAGTTTTTCCTTTTTTTATTTCCCACAGTTGATGTGAAAATTGAAACAATAATGGACTCATAATTCTGTAAAATTTTAGGAGATTAAAGACTGCTGATCTGTCTGTCCTATCTTAAGAATGAAGGAGTGTATTTTAAGCAGAAAAGAAAACTGTTCATGGAGATTATTGATTTCAAATGATATCATACTATCAGTATAACAACATATCAGAAAACTTGTTCTGTAGATGCTCTATGAAGTTGTTTTTTTTCTTTTAATATTAAAGGAACCTGTTTCCCTTTTGTATAGAAGGTGGGGATAAAATAGGTAAACATCAAAATTAAAATATGTTGATGCTTATGTATCTATAATGTGTTCATGTCTCTGTATATAAAAATGTGTATATAAAAGTGCCTTGATCATAAATGCATTGTTTTATATTCACTTGAAAGGAAACTTTTCTCCAACTTGGTAGCTGAATAAACCAACAGCTGTGTACATGCTAAACAAAGTGTTCATTTGTTCTCAACAAATGAAACAGGTTGTTAAATATATAATATATATATATATAAAATCTACATTTTAGTTTTGCTTTTTTGTATTGCCCACAGTTGATACAAAAATAAGTAAAAATACTAGATTCCCTAAGTATTGAATACAGCTAACAGATACACTGTCCATATATATACAGTACCTATGATTGCATCTTGGCATCTTTAGAAAAGAAACAGTCTTGAAGAAAATGTCTCATTTCATCAGAGTACATTTGTTTCTGGATTTTCATTCTAGGTTATACAAAATGAAAGCCTTTGCTTATTGTGTGCCAGAGGCTTGGGTATTGGAATGAATTTACCACTCTCACATTCTCCCTACATGAGCTTCTGATTAAATGTGTTCACTATAATTAGGATAAAGGGAAATTACATCATATTTAAAGAATATATATATATATATATATATATATATATATATACTACAGAGAAATAGTTCTCAAAGAAGTAAAATAACAGGGTTTCTTAGCTAGGTGACATCAGTATGATATTTCAAGATGTTGTATCTTTCTTAATGACAATCAGCAGTCTTTTGTTGAAGCAATCCAGATAGCCTTCCTTTGTAGAAGTCCATAATCATCTCTTAATTTCATCTGTTTCCTGAAAAGGGAAAAGCCATACCCTGGAGAAAGATAAATGATAGTGACCTGGACCAGCAGGTCATTCTTCCTGGGAGAGAGAATCAGGGGCAAGAAATAATAAAGATGGGAAAGCTTGGGATGAGGAGGTCTTGCACAAGCTGACAGCTCATGTAAGCAAGTTATTGCAAAATTCAGCCCCTTATATACTGTATGCAGGGGGAGAAATGGGACAGAGTCAGTAGGAAGCTAATCTAGCAGTATTACTTAAAGAGAATACAGGGTATCTCAAGTCCATCATAGACCAAGCATCCAGTGGCTGTGGGACTGATAACTCCAGACTGTACATGGGAAAAAAAGTCAGGTTCCCAAGATCTGAAACCTTAACTCCTCAGAGACCCTGGCTCCAGCAGCAGACCAAACCCTGCCAAGTCTGCCTCTGAGCAATGACACAGAACTAGCATTCCTTTGTTCTTTCATCAGGAATTCTGAGAGCCTTTGATCAACCTTAATCCCAACAGGGGAATTCCCTATTGTGACTCCTATCATGTACATACCTAAAACTTTTCCTATAATGAAAATGTGTCAGTATTAGAGATTTAAATTAATTAAGACTTTAGAAATAACTTGTGTTGCTTTCATAGTGATGCTTGTCTAATAAAATGTCATTTGGTTTTTGGCATCAGTGGTATGACAGTACCTTCTTTAAGAAAATGAGTTTTCTGTTCAGTAAAATAGGGTAGTGTGGGCTGGAGAGATGGCTCAGCAGTTAAGAGCACTCACTGCTCTTCCAAAAGACCCGGGCTCAAATCCCAGCACCCACATGGCAGGTCACAGCTGTCTGTAATTGCCGGGCATGGTGGCACACACACCTTTAATCCCAGCACTCAGGAGGCAGAGGCAGGCAGATCTCTATGAGTTCAAGGCCAGCCTGGTCTACAAAGTGAGTCCAGGACAGTCAAGGATACACAGAGAAACCCTGTCTTGAAAAAAACCTAAAAAAAAAAAAAAATAGGGTAGTGCCTACTTTCTAGTTAAAACACTGGGGATGCAAAATGATAAGGGTTACAACACATAGGAAATTTTTTAAAATATGTGAACCTATATACATTTCCCTAAGCTATTTCTGCCCCCTTGGGGCACATTAAATTAACCTAAACCCTAACCTATGCATGCGCTGCTTCTTTAACAGTTTTTAAATGGCCTACAATAGAAGATCTTAAATAAATGAATAGGGTAGTCATCCAAGAATAGTGAAGATTCATGTAGAGACATATCCCAACAAACAAATACCAGAGGTCATACTTGTGTACAGAACATGTACATGAGTCAAATATAATATATAGTTTATATATAATATATGGTTATATATAATAATTTCACACAGCGCTTGCACACAAAACTATGCTTTAGAAGTGTTTTGTACAGATGACTGTGATATGTAGGAAAGGCCAGAAAGTAGATAAATAACTTGAACCTCATAATAAGACTTTGTGCAAGCCACTGACATTACCAAGCCACCAGCTGAACTTAAGAAAATGGAAGAGCTACAGTAATTAGCAGTGGGTATTTCTTGTGTGCTAACTTGTTACCAGAAGGAAAATACATATCTTTAACAACTTTAAGCTGAGTTTAGTTCATGCTATATAGTTTAATAATTGTATGTAATTGGCTGGGCCTTTTCAGTTTGTTTTAATAGTGAGATAAAACATTCACATGGGAGTAAGACCAAGAAGAGAAACAGGACAAGGAGACCTCAATGATGGAAAACTTACTGCCTACCACCTCCTGTGAGCTAAGAGAAATGACCAGCCCATGTCAATGAGATGTGGAAAATAAATGTTTGATTTGGGATAAAATAATTAATAATAATTATTATTATTACATAAAAATAAATTTAAAATAACATAGCAGGAAGACTGCACTATGATTGTATCTTGATTCAAATTTGGCCTATTTATGTGAGAAAACTTCAGATGATTGGAAGGTAATGTGAGAATTCCTGGGATTGCTTGGGAGTTAGGCCATATTTAACCAGTAGCCTTCCAGTATATCAGGACCCTACTTGGCCTAACAAGATTAAATCAGTTCCTAGTAAACAACCAAAGTGATGTGTCTAGTTAGATTGAAGCATGACCCAGAAGTTAGTAAAGTGGATAGGGTTTGGTATTTCTGTTTTGGGGGTAGAGAGTAATGCTTCTATTACCTCCTAAGCATATGCCAAATATTACATTCCCATCTATGCTGAGCAACAGAACCTATTGTAAATCAACTGGTGTTGATTTACAGTGTATTAACTGGCAGTGGTCCACTAAGAACAACTTCCTTTTGTGAATGCTCTGAAAAGGATGCAAGGGTATCACAATCTTCCACCAATCAGACCCTATAGATTGACTTCTACAATTGTACCTTTAATGAACTAATAGTTTGAGAGAGTAAAAAGAACTCTAGTGATATAAATAAGGGGACAACAACTAAATAAAGAATCCAAAGTCCTTTATTCATTGAGAATTATGAAGTTGGCCCCAACCCAATAAATTTCACAGGGCAATTTAATTAAGTGAATTACATGTTGGACCCTAGATTCCTACAAAGTGACGATGACTTCAGATTGCTTGAAGCTATGATTTGGAGCCAAATTTCCTTCTTAGAACAGAACTTGACTGTTTTGATCACATTTACTTAGTATATATGTTTAAATGTGCTAGGTTGCCAAATTAGCAAATAAAAATGAAATGTTCAGCACAGAAAATTGTTTTTAGTTTATTAAGGGAAGCAGTGAGGGGAGAAAAATGTATAGGACACCCAAACAAATTTGAATGTCATGTAAATGATGACATAAGGAACATATAACAAAAAACATGTATCTGAAAATCAGAATTCAATGGGTTCTATGTTATCTGGCAGCCCTGTGCATATACTGGTGGCATTATACTTGACTTTATATCATATACTTGATTAGTAAAAGGGAAATTCACCCATAGTTGGTTACCCCAAACTTAGAATTGTTGAAGAGTTAAAGAGTAGACCTAATTGCAGAATAGAGACTTTATTGAAGACACATGGTATTGAGCCAAAATAACTTACATTAACAGTGACATCACTTCTAATTCCCACAATCCTGTCCTCAATCATACATAGACGTAGGTGAGTTTCATTGATCCTTATTTGTGGGCTTTTAAAGTACTTATTTTCTTCATAAAGGAAAAGGTTAGTGTATAGCTCCTTTAGAAAAAATATAGGCAGCAGTGTTCTAACAGCTAATCTCATTGGTTTCCACAGCAGAAAAGGTCTACAAGGGTCTAGAGAGATGACCCCATGGCTAAGAGCACTCTTGCAGAGGACCTGTGTCCACCTCTCCACCCATGTCAAGTGGCAAAGAACCTCCTGTAAACTCTATCTTGAAGGGATCCAATATCCTCTTGTGTGTGTGTGTGTGTGTGTGTGTGCGCATGCATGCGCGTGCGCGCGCGCACACACACACACACACACACACAATTTAAATTTTAAAATAACAAAAATAAATGTTTAGAAAAAGAAAAGGTCTAAAAATTTAGAAGACAAGTTCTGCTTTCAAGACTATTCAAAGGCTCAAGAGACAAATACTCCTGAAGGTAGAACTGAGGAGCAAAATTGAAAGCAAGGGATTTTTTTTAAATATACTATTACCTATATTTAACCAGGCAACTAGCTCTTCCTAGCAAAATACAGAAGGCTTCTTTTCTGGAGAAACTGAACTAAACAAAACTGAGAACTGAAGGACAGTACCAAAGTAGTTATGTGCTATGTTGAAGACAAGGCAATTGAAAATGCCAATATTAAGAACACTGTGAGTCTGCATGCATTCTCTACCTGGCTATTATGAGCTTATATACCCAGACCTGCCTAACCCATCCAGAAAAGATGAACAGTGAAAAATAACTTGACATTTAACTATTTACCACAGTAGGAACTCTGTAAACCCTGCTCATTATTACACTAATTATAGCCACTTGAACTCAATATACACTTACAATTAAGAATCACCAGACATTTGGGGAAACTCCAACATGAAAGCTAAACATAAAGCTCCCAACATATCTAGGATATACTCAAAAACATAGGGGAATATGCTACATCCACAAAATAAGAAACAGAAAGAGCTACTGGGAAAATAGAACCAAAATTTAGTATTCTCAATCTTAATGTACAAAGTTGCACAAATTTCAGAAAATAGACCATGAAGGCAGAGATGTAGTGAAAAAGAAAATTATATCAAAATGAAATACTCCATCTGGTTAGCAACTTCCAAAATGATAACAGAAAGGATATTGTTTTAGGGTTTCTGTTGCTGTGATAAAGCATCCTTAACCAAAAGCAAGTTGGAGAGGAGAGGGTTCATTTTGTATGAGGACTCAGATCACACTCCATCACTAGGGAAATTAGGGAAGGAATTCAAGGCAGAAACTGAAACAGAAGCCATAGAGGAACTCCATGGCTAGCTCAGCCTGCTTCTACAATTCAGAACCACCTGCCCAGGGATCACCAACAGTGGGCTGGGCCCTCCTACAACAATCATTACTCAAGAAAATGGCTGACAGAGTTGCCTATTGGCCAGTCTTCTGGAGGCATTTTCTCAATTGAGAGTCCTTCTCAGATGACATAGTTTGTATCAAGTTGACATAAAACTAAGCAGGACAGACATGAAGGGAAAAATTAAGTTTTCCTAAAACTGGTCCAGTAGTCTCTTAAAGGTCCTGTAAATTGCCTAGTACAACAGTCTTTTTTAAGTTTATTTGTCTTAGTTATTTTTCATTGATGTGATTAATTACCATAACCAAGGCAACTTTAATAGCCAAAGCATTTAATTTGGGGCTCATGGTTCCAGAGAGTTAGAGTCCATGGACATCATAGCAAGCATGGCACAGCAGCAGTATCAGAGAGCTTAAATCTGATCCACAAGCAGAAGGCAGGGGTGGTGGTGAGTAGGGGGTGGTGGAAATGGTGTGGGCTTTTACTCCTCCTCCAACAAGGTTATACCTTCTAATCCTTCCCAAACAGTTCCACCAACTGGGGAACAAGTATTCAAATATATGAGCATATGAGGATCATTCTCATTCAAACCACCAAATTATTATATATTAGAATGCTAGACTTAAAGAAGATCCTAAACAATCTCAAAGAGGGAAGAAAAAGCAAATTACACACACACACACACACACACACACACACACACACACACACACACACA
>CAJQZJ010033410.1:285331-295910 GCA_907164525.1 Lophiomys imhausi | reverse complement strand
ACACACACACACACACACACACACACACACACACACACACACACACAAATGGCATTTATAGACTTGAGAACAACACTAGATTCTTAAAACAATGAAAAGTGAAGTCTCACACTTAAGAGCAAACATTATTTCCAATTAGCTTCTGTCCCCAGACAAAATCTAGTCAAGCAAGAAGCTGAAATAAATGTATCATTAAGCTTGCATGGGCTTGATTTTTTTAACTCACATTTATCCTTCCTTAGGATACCAGATGATGTGCTTCACCAAACAAGACAGAGTGGCCTAAGAAGTTATGGCATGGACCTTTAGTGCAGAGAGAAAAGCAATGAAGGAGAGTCTCAAACAAACAAACAAACTACTGTGTCAAGTAAGTAGAATGGTAGTCCAAGAAGGAGTCTCTAGAAAAACTTAGAATGAAGAGTCTGAGTGCATAGAACATGTAGAAAGAGTAAGGCAGATGTTGGAACATGAAGGCAAGAGATAAGCACATGGGAAACTAAATCACTGTCAAATTTAAAAATATGCTAAATGCATGTTTCAGATGAGTGTCCCTGTCATAAGAATAAATCTGAAATTCTACTATTTCAAAAGTAATGTTTTGTTTAATCATTGGATTCTGGAAGTTTATCATTTAAACATACAATAAAATATTTGTTTTATACATTTCTACATTGGCAACATAGTCCACAATTGCATTCAATGCTCATTTTCAATGAAATGTGCATTATAGAAGCTGTTTCCTAAAACAAAGGTTTGCAGAAGGTTGCTTTTCAAAAGGAACTTTCCCCCTTGCTCAAGCACATCTCTTTAGCTTTCAGGAATAATGTGTAGTTTATAGCAGTAACTCCAATAATTTCTCAGGTAAATTTTAGCTTTTGTAACAAAAAAGATCAGAAATTAACTTCCATGGGGGGGGGGTCTTTAGACAGCATTGCTGCACAGCTCTGACTGACCTGAAACTCACTGTGTAGACCAGACTATGCTGACCTTGAAATCACAGAGATCTTCTTGCTTCTACCTCCCAGGTGTTGGGATTATTAAAGTCATGTACCACCATCCCTGGCCTAAGAATTATCTACGTTTTGAAAAACATATTTTGAAAATGTATATGCTTTTCATCTTCTGTACAATTTTTCCTATTAAATATATTGACTGGTCTGTAATATATTCCTGTGTATTTTAGTTTTTTTTCTATATATTTCAGGTTTTTTCTATCCTTTTCTTATATAATCTCAAAATAAATTTATTGGAAGTGATGCATCCACTATCATATGATTAAGTAAACCATGGCACTCCAATATGTTGTCTTTTTTTAAATAAGAGATAACCTATAGAAAATATGTAAAGTGTACCAATCTTAAGAATACTTCTTGGTGCTTCTTCACAAACATATAATGTCAAGATTGTATCAAGATATATACACTCAGATTTTAGCACAAAAAATTCTAATTCTGCAGCCTACACCCTGCCAGAAATAGCTACTTTCATAAAGGTCAATTAGTTCCATTTTTTTTCATCAAACTTCATGTGAATTGGACTATACAATGTGTGATATGTTATACTCAGCTTCTTTCTTCAACCTACTGATTCATTATTCCTGCAATTTATCATAAATGAATTAGCACAATTCATTTGTCTTTCACCTATTGTTGGCATTGGGGTTCTTAGCAAATTCAGCTTATTGCAAATAAAGTTGCCTTAAACATTCTGTGTTGTTGTGGATGTGTACACTCATTCCTCTTGTATGTAAACCTAGAAGTCAAACTGATAAATGATGTATGCTTAGCTGTAGAAAAACTGCCATACACTTTCCAAAGTAGTTGTATCATTTTACTCTTCTACCAGTAATGCATGGAAATTCATTTTGGTATGTATCTTTGCAAACACTTTATATTTTGCCCTTTATTTTACACATTCTAGTTGTGGCATAGTAGCATCTTATTGTGACTTTAATTTACTTTTCTATGACTAGTGATATTAAGCACATTGTATATGATTATTAACTATTCACATACTGCAATTGAAAATACCACTACTTAATAGAATAATATTCATTCTATTAGTCATTCAATTAATATTTAAATCCCTAATAATGTTGTTGTGCCAAACACTATTCTAGTCACTAGGGCTTTCTTTAGCAGTACATGAAACAGATAAAAATTCTTACCTCCAGGCTTGAGAGACACCTCAGCAGTTAAGAGCATTGATTGTTCTTCCAAAGGACCCAGGTTCAAATACCAGCACCCACATGACAGTTTGAAACAGTCTGTAATGGCTGGGCTTGGTGGTGTATGTCTTTAATCCTGGCACATGGGAGGCAGAGGTAGGCGAATCTCTGTGAGTTCAAGGGCAGCCTGGTCTATAGAATGAGTTTCAAAATACCAGGCCTACAGTCGTGGGTTTCTACAGTTCTCCGCTCTTCAGAAGCCTGAGACCTAGGTGGCATGACACAGCTATGACACAGTTAATTGGGAACTGTATCTGGCTGCTGGTTCTAAGCTCAGCGCTTCCTGTCTTCTCTAGAACCCTTGGGCTGACTCGCTTTGACCTGCTGGGTGACTTCGGACGCTTCAACTGGCTAGGCAATTTCTACGTTGTGTTCCTCTACAATGCAGCCTTTGCCGGCCTCACCACACTCTGTCTGGTGAAGACCTTCACTGCAGCCATGAAGGCAGAACTGATTCGAGCCTTTGAGCTGGACAGACTGCCTCTGCCTGTCTCTGCTTTCCCCCGGGGTTCTAGGAAGAAACATCATCAGTGACCTCCAGCTGGGGGTTGACAAGGAGAAAACTGACAGTGCCTAGGCCTGGAGGGGAGCCCGAGGGCTGCTGGACCTCAGGACTGGAATCTGAGAGGGTGGGTGGCGGAAGGGAACTGAACTGTCTGCACTGTTGCATAATCTGAGCCAGAGTTTGGGACCCACCTCCTCCTGCCTTTTCAGATGTATTTGTGGTCTCAGCTGGGCTGGAACTGGAGGGACTGGCTCTAGTTCCTGGTCCCAAATCCGTTTACACATCAGTCTGCCTCAATCCTGTTCCAGGCCATGCCTGAAGCCATGTTTACATGATTTGATGTGCAATAGGGTAGGGTAGGTTGGGGGGAGTGGGACGACTGGGCCAGGGGTAGGTTCTGGAGACAGGTTGTTGTCCTTGCCTCTGGCCCGGCAGAGCCTAAACACTGTGCTATCCTGTGGAGGGCTGTGGGCCACGGGAGAGACCAAGGGTGCAGGGAGGAGGGGCCACACTCATCAGCAATAAAAGTGATCCATGGTAAAAAAAAAAAAAAAAACAGGCCTATACAAAAAACCCTGTTTCAAAGAACCAAACAAAACAAAACAAAAAAAAATCTTAACTTCATAAAGTTTATATTTTATGTTAAAAGTTTTTCAATTCATATTCAGCATGTTACCTTTGTTTAAAAGTGAAAATTCACATATCAGCAATAAGGTTAAGTTATCTGTCATAGTTGTATGTCTATCAAACATATATGCTTCCCCTTTCGAAGTAGAATTTTGGGAAGTTGCCACACAACAGGAATTCTACTTCTCAGACCTCATAACAGCTAGGTCATGCCTGTGATAATTTACTCTCAGTGGGATTTCAATAATGGGTTTACAGAACAAATTATTTTAATACTTTATGTTTATTTATATCTGTGTGGACCCGCTTACTGCAGTGCACAGGTGCTAGTCAGAGGCCAATCGGCAGGAATTGGTGCTCCCCTTCCGCCATGCGGATTCCAGGAATCGAACTCAGATCATCAGTCGTGGAGGCAAGCAGAGGCATCTTACCAGCCTCAGGGTCAGACATTTTAGAAGTAAAATGTACTTTATCCATAGCTGGATTTTTGTTCTCATGTGTTTGTCTGTTGCTTTTTCTGGTTAAGTTCAAATAATCACAAGTCCTGAGGGATGTAGAGCCACATGATGGAAGGAGCTATCCCTCAATCATTTAGATAGGAAAGCAAGTCCGAAGGACCAGAGACCTTCTTATGAGCAAAAATAAACTACAACATTAAAACACTAAACTATAGTACTTAGTGTAGCAATTAGAACTACCTTAATTCAGTACACTCACAGTGCTAATGTTGCTTATCTTGCAGGTGTTGCTTACCTCACTAAATTTGATGTTTGTTTAAAGATAGAACCATTACTGTTGATCTTTTACAATTGCAAGAGTGTCAGAATAACAGAGGAAAAGGCAGCTACTGTTCAGCCTGCCATAGGCCAAAGTCGGTACTTCAGGATAGTGTTAGCTTCTCAAGCCACGTTGTAGAGTCTTTCAAAAATCTTAAATGAGGGGCTTTGAGAGATGGCTCAGGGGTTAAGAGCACTGGCTGCTCTTCCAGATGATCTAGGTTTAGTTCCCAGCAACCACATGGCAGTGCACAACTGTCTGTAACTCCAGTCTCAGGGGATCCAACACACACATGGTGTACAGACACACACATAGGCAGAACATCCATTCACATAAAATTAAAAAATAAAGGTTAAAAAAAACCGATTTTTAAAAACTCTGAATGAAGAGGCTATGTAAGTGGTAGGAAACAGTTCCTAGTGAAAATCTAATCAAATAAGGCTGAGGAATGGGAAAAGATATGATATGAGAGAGCTATATTTTTCCTCATTCAATGTGATATTTAAGTACGAAGTGGCTCAGAATCGTGCTTTAAATGTCCAGGTGTGGTGTCTGTGGGAGGGAGAGCTGAAGACTAACAAGAAAGCTTCAAGGGAGATTTAATTGTTTTGTGTGTGTTTGAATACTGTACCCTATAAACATACCACCTATTGCAAAAATGGTTGTAAATACAATAGTTTACGAATAACTTCTAAGAATTGATTGACCAAGGAACATATAACTACTGAGCTTGAACAAAATTGCTAAACAGTCTCTTACACAAAGTGGTGGATCTGATGGCATGAAAATTCCTTTAACTTGGGGAGTGTATGCACTGAATTCCTTCCCTTCAGTTTATAAAGTTTTATAGGTGTTTGAGTTATAGTATCCTATTAAAATCAGTGTTGAAATTAAACTAAACTTAAATCCTGACTTCTGAATCACAAATTACAAAATGGAAAAATATTTTTTAAATTATTCAAGTGTCTGTTGCTTTGTTCAAAATATCAGAGTAGTAATCACAATATGCTAGTAAAATGTAATATTCCAAAAGCTTCATCAAACGACTACTACTGTGGGAATTCGAAGATCTATACCTGGAAAAGTCAGGCCAGGACTACCTAGGAATCAGAAACTTGAGCCAACCCTTGAACACTGACGGAACTGGAATAGGAGAAGGGTTGAGGGAAACCCTACAAAGCAAGAAGACATAGAGGGAACTGCCAAGCCTTGCTTGTGTCCTTAAAGCAATATTTAAATTAGTGTTTTTAATGCTCAACAGAAGTCAACAGCCTCATCCTAGGAAATCAAAGTTTCTGAGATGGGGAGCCAGGGTACTCATTTTATCAAGTTCTTAATGATTTGAGGATTTACTAAGACTTGAGAATGTCTAGTTCCATGTAAATGCTCTTGGTGACATTTGTGTGTGCATTAATTATGGTGACACTATAAAATGATTAAAATAAAGCAGTGGTCAGATCTATAAAGAGAAATTAAAAAATAGCAATTGCCGGGCGGTGGTGGCGCACGCCTTTAATCCCAGCACTTGGGAGGCAGAGGCAGGCGGATCTTTGTGAGTTCGAGGCCAACCTGGTCTACAAAGCGAGTCCAGGACAGCCAGAGATATTCAGAGAAACCCTGTCTCGAAAAACCAAAAAAAAAAAAAGAAATAGCAATTGGGGGTGGAGAATGGCTCAGATGTTATAAGCATTGGCAGTTCAAGAGGGAGAACCTGGGTTCAATTCTCAGCACTCATACAAAAGCTCCCAACCATCTGTAATTCTCCTCTGACCTCTAGGTATCAAGCACATATGTGGTTCACAGACATACCTACAGGCAAAACACCCAAACACATTAAATTTTAATTTTATTTTAAAAGATGTAACTATTTCAGTATTCAACCATATATCAACTACATTACCGATACTTAATTGCATTTAAATATTTGCTTTTCCATTCAATGAGGAACATTTATTACAAACATAACCAGAAAGTTTCAGTCCATTCACCCTTTTGGTGTTGGAGATTTCCATTTATTTGAATTCTAGAAAAGGTGCTTGTGCCAGCATGTCTGGCTCTCTTCTTTGTTCACTGGGATTCACACTAGCAGAATTTTAGGGTAGGAAGCTGGAAACAATGATATTACCAAATACTTAGAGGCAGCTGTTTCCAAAATAAATTGTGGTCCTAATGATCATATTAATAGTTTATATAACCTGATTGTATTTTTGCCTCAACACATTTTTTACACATTGCCATATCCTGTGCTGTTATATGAAGATACTTAATGAAATCTCAGTGCAAATGTTGTCATTTTGTGACAAGGTGCTTTGTTTTTGTAGCTCCCTTGAGAGAGAAGATTGAGAAACTCTGCCCCTGGCTCAGTGTGCTTGGATTTCAAGAGTTTGTCATCATACCCAGCCCCAACATACATTTTAACAATTGTTTTAATTTCTCAATGTTAATGCAAAGAAGAAATGAAAGGAATGAAATTACATTTAAATAGTGTCTTTCAGTATATAAATTATGAATAATAATTATGACTAACTTTATGACATGTGATTGCACATGTTAGGAGACTCACCAGGAATGTGGTCAGTGTGGCACATGTATGTTCACACCCAAATACCATTAGTAACAGGGCCACTGATGTGATAATCCAAATGGTGAATAATTTTGGCTCAGTATTTTGGTTCCATGAAGACTAATTTTTTTCTCATTTGCACAGTGTTTAAATTCCCGTAAAAGTTAGTGTACTATTAAGGTCCTACAGATTACATTCTATACAACTTGGAATTAAATAGGGAGCTTGTTTCTAATACAAGGACTCCTGGCCCTGATTGCTAGATACTTTGTCCCAAGGAGTTCTAGAATAAAGCCTAAGGTTCTCTTGGTTGCTATTCTGAGTACTATGTAATGCCTGGGGAAGCAGGTTGGAATTTATAGAGGTATCAGTGTCTCCATTCACATGCAACTACTGTTTTTAATCGCCTGGCTTGGTCAAATAGTTAATTTTCCTCACCATAGAAATGAATATTGTCACTTGCAGTACGGAGGGTGAGAAGTTTGTAAAATAAAATAAATCAGCCATACATACTCATAATGACACTATTCACAGAAAAATCTGACCAGCGTTCTGTCACGTTTCCCAAAGTCCACTGTTTAAAACCGAAGAAAGCTAGAAAGGATTTTAGCTCCCTACCCACCACATTCCCAAACTAAGGGCAGCAACTTCAAAATGAGACAGGATTTATCCTCAGGTCTGTCCGAGCTATGGCATGCCTTTGGTGGGCAGCTCCTCCTTAGCTGGATAGAGTGGGCTTTTCAGCCCCATCTGACCTTCCTTGTGCCTTCCTTTCCTACACCTGCTACTTTCTCCCTGTTGCTAACTAACCCTTTCCCTACTATGAGTTATGTGCTCCCCCTCCCCTCCCCCCAAGTTTCAGCCGCTATTGACCTTTGAGTTGATGTTGCTGGAAATCTTTAGCATCCGGCACTGAGCAGGCTCCACAAGCTCGGAAAGTGGGGCTCCCAATTAGTTTTGCCTGTGGTTCTGAGGTTCCAGCACTACCCATTTTGAGCTACTGATCCCAACCTCCCTGATTCAGTGATTAGCTTCCCCACCCCCACCCCCACCCTTCAGCATCCCGCTTCCTACCTTCACCCTCCTCTCTAAGCATCAAGGCTGTATTTGACCTGCTGCCTCTCCCGTCCTATCTACTACCAATTCACAGGATTTTACGATATTTTCATTCTGACTCTCGGGTCTGCTAGGGACTAAGGCCAGCAGTTCTTCCTCTTGGCCTCGGCTATGCATCTCCGGCTGGATCACTCACAGCGGAGTTGGGAGCTCCGTGCCACCCAGCTGTCCAAGAAAACTACCTGTCCAGTGCAACCCCCCCCCCAACACCCCTAAGAAGCTGTCATCTTGCAGGTGTAACCCACACCCTATCGGAAGCATCTGCAGATCGAAAACCCCCAAGTGCAGGGCGTCAGCGCTACGCTGCAGGGTGCGGGTGCCCGTGAGCCAGCTAGCCCGCGAACGAGCACGAGCAGAGGGAGGTGGGTGCGCGAGTGGGCCCGGGAGGGAGACACCTCCGGAAAGGGAGCCACGCGGCTGTGCTGGCAGAACTGCAGTGCCACCTCTCTGGAGAAAGCCCTCACGCCTGCGCTCGCACGCACGTGCTCATAGTCAGCAGTACAGGGAGCGTTAAAGCAATGGCATCTACCCTCAACAGCAAAATTCACCCGCCAGGAACCTGCGCGAGCTCTAAAGTCGAAGCCCGCGGTGACTCGGGCTGGAGAATGGACTGTGATGCGGAGATACACGTGAAAATGTGCAAGAAAATCGCTCAGCTCACCAAGGTAAGGCGGGGGTTGCGGGCAGATCAGCTGTGTGCCGGGCACCCAGAGTACGGGTGGGAGTGCAGACGTACCCCAGGGGAGACCCGCACTGAATCCCGACAAACTTTGCCTCGGAGACCAAGGTTATCTGTCCTATATCTGGGTGAAGTGACCTTCTGGAGAAGGCATTTGGAAGCACCAGACGGGATCTTTGCCAAGGATACCCCTGCAGCCAGCTTGCTGAGCAGGTGGGCTGTGCTTTTCCCAAGGTTAGAAAGAGAGAGAGAGAGAGAGAGAGAGAGAGAGAGAGAGAGAGAGAGAGAGAGTTAGTTAGTTAGTTCATGATCCCTTGCCAGCCGTGCTCAGATCATCGTGCCTGGAATGTTACGATTTTATTCTATGCTCTACAGCTGGGGAGATCATGTGAGCCCTATTTAAACACGATTCATTTATTCTTTCATTCAACAAATATTTGAATCATTTGTTGAGCGCTAGCAGCCTTCTGTGGCATCCCACTAAAGCTGGAAGGCAGCCCAGGGGACTTACTATCAAACTGACTGCAGGCATGTGTAGGAGCGTAAACAGGAAAAGGTAGGACTCAGAATATAATTACAGTAATGGAAAAGACCTTGGAAGGTCAGCCAGTCCATCTCCCTGCTTCCTCTCAGGGTCTTGCTTGAATATATCCAGGCTGTGTCTCTGAGATGTTGCCAATGCAGGTTGTTAACTCTTGCGCACTTTCCCAATTAGGAGCAACTCCTCACAGATTCCCTCTACACGTTTCTAGATGAAAAAAATCCCTTCCTCCCTCCCTGCCTTTCCTATAGGGTTTGAGTGGATTAAATTAGTTGTTTATTTGGGATTTTCCTTTTGGCCTCAAACTCCTAATACAATGCCTACCAGTAAACACTAGTTCCAGGTTTTGTTCTAAAGTGTAGTGAAGGACTTGCTCTGCTCTCTTCCCTAGACACCCTCCTCTCACTGCCCACACCTGCTTTTTTGAAGAATGGATAGGCTTCCCTACCATACTGCTTTGCCAAAAGGAATGCAACAGAGGCTTGCAATAGCTATCTTCCCCTGCCCTCCCATTAACTTCTTCATATTCTTTGCACATGAGCCTGTCTCCAGACAGTTGTCTCTTGGAAGCTTTGTACCACTATGTCTAACCCACAGTTACCTAATAGCACCAATCCAAAAACAAAAGTACTTAAGTTTGTTGTATAAAATTCATTTAAGCACCTGGAAAGGCGATTACAGTATCTGGCACCTTCCCGGCCTTCAAAAAGCTAAAATGTTTTTGAAAGGAAACAAGATTTGAAATTGCAAGAGAAATTAAAAACACATAAGAAGTGCTACAAGTGATAAATATGACACTTCAAGCTATGAGTTCTGTGAAAGTAGAAACATAGGCTATGTCATTGTGTGCAGAAACAAGGGAAAATTTATTAAATTATTTGTGATATTGATGATTTATGGAGTTCCTGCTGAACTTAAAATATTGAATATTTTAAAGTATTTTTATTTATGTGTACATGTGTGTCTGTATATATATACTATTGGGTGGGTGCCCATGGAAGCCAGAAGAAGATGTGAGCTTTCAGGGAACTGGAGTTACAGGTGACTGTGAGCTACCCAATGTGGTTGCTGGGAATCAAACTCAGATCCTCTGGAAAAACAGCAAGTACTGTTCACCACTGAGCCATCTCTCTAATCCCATATGCTGAATATTTGAACCATAAAACCTCCGGTCCTGGTTAGTCGAGTCATTTTTGGAAAAGAGACTCTTAATTGAGAAAATGCTTCTACAAGATTTTCCTGTAGGCAAGTCTTTAGTGTATGTTTTTTTTTAAAAAATTACAGTTAGTGTGTCTAGCTGATTGTAGGTAATGCTATCTCTGGGCAGGTAGTCGTGGGTACTATAAGAAAGCAGGTGAGGCAAGCCAGTAAACAGCATCCCTCCTTGGCTTCTGCTCTAGTTTCTGCCTCCAGGTTCTTTCCCTGACTTCCTTGGATGGTGGGGTACCCACGGCAAGATGAAATAAGCCCTTTCTTCTCCAAATCTCTTACAGGGCTTCATTACAGCAATAGAAACCCCAACACAAACATAGTCCTTTCTACTG
>CAJQZJ010033410.1:273008-285321 GCA_907164525.1 Lophiomys imhausi | reverse complement strand
TCATTACAGCAATAGAAACCCCAACACAAACATAGTCCTTTCTACTGTGCTATATCAAACACATAGACAGATCATTTCAATGGTAATTGGGTAGTGATTTAATTCAGTAATATTTATGAAATACCTATTTTGCTAAGCCATGAAGACCCGGCAATACAGAGGCAGATCCTATCCCTGGTACACAATCAGCAATATCTCTCATTCTCCACTACAAATCATGAATAATTCTCACAACGCAATACCTTTCATTACATGTTACATGCTAATTTCTTTTTTTTTCACTTACTACTGTACTTTATTATGTTCCACCAAATCACCATGTTACAAAAATAGCAAGCTGCCATAGTAAAAAGTAAGGCTCCTCTACCCAGCACTGGTTAGCACCATTTCACTTTCAAGCCGAGAAATGGAATAGACTCATCCCAAAAGCACAAGGGAGCGAAAGAACCACAGCGGATGAGTCAGTGGGACCGCCCAGTGTCCCCTGAGCCACTTTGTGGTGTCATTCTCCTTCTACTTCTGATACTTCCTATAATCGTAAAGCTCCTTGTGTCTAAACTGTATGCACTTATGGACTGTGTGCACATACTTTGTATATAAACTGACTGAAGATGCAAATATAATACACTAGGTGTGGGCCTGCAAAGCCTCATTTTACCTGGTGCAGCAGCTCTCTCTGTCACTGTACAACACTCTACCCCCTTGTGCAGCTCACAGGATAATGTCACAGATCACTTTACGCCCGTGGCTGCTGGCATTACTTGACTTCATTTTCCCCGTCCACCCACCCCAAATGCCCTGCAATAGACCGTAGCTTTTAAGATTTTGTTTCTTCAGTTTTGATTGCCTGAGGTTTGATTGGTCCAGTTCTAACAGGTTTTGTGGTTATGATGGGTGCAGGGGGTGGCTTTTCTTCTACTTTTTCCTGACAGGCACCAGGAGGGTCAGTCAGTGTTTCAGGATGTTTATTTGAATCACTGTCCACTTTCTGGGCTTTGCCTCCTCTCTGTCTGCTCTGTTGCTGCTCAGAGAAGAACCATTGCGTGAACTGAAGAACCTCTGCTCTCTGCTTTGCCAACACCTAGGACCGAATGTCTTCTGGCTGAGTCCTCTTCCCACAGCTCTCTTCTGGGGTGCACGCTGTGCAGGAAACAGTTGTGTCATTCCCACTGTGGCAGGGGCTGACTGGAATTGTTTCTGATAAACAATGCTGTTCATTTTGCTAGACTGGCCGTCTGGACTTGTCAAAGTAGCCCTGAATGGACTAGATGTTGGTGTTGGTGCTTCAACCACCAACTGGAGGTGTCCCTGGTTTGATATCAATGCCACTCCCAAAGGCTTTAGTTCCATTTCGGACATTTTCTTCCTGTGGCTGCCATCATGCTATGCTGTGTTCCAGCAGGAATTAATCCTCTGAAAGTCTGGTTGACTGGGGCAGGACAGCTCAGGCTCTGAGCCTGTGCTTGTGGGGTTGAGTACATGCTGATTTTGGTTGTGAGCCTAGCCTTTAACGGCTGAGCCATCTCTCCAGCCCACATGCTGATTTCTTAAGATTTTTGTTTCTGACAAACCACTCTTTAGCCTACTGTTTGTATAGAGCGTATATTTCTACATTTGCACATTTAGTATTTCAATGAGCTTTTCTTTGATAGGTGAATTTAATCCAGGTGATTACTAATATTCTTCCACCATAACTTGTGGGTTTTCTTTCTCATTCTTTTTCTTTGCTGTCTTAGCCTCTATCCCCATGTTCTATAAGATTAGTAAAATGATTTAAATTCTATGACTTCATGGCATTGAGACCTTGAAGCTTTAATTCAACTCATTGTCAGAATTGTCTTTAATATTCCAACTTACCTAACTATGATGCTTTCTATTCAAGTTATTTAAGTGGATTTTCCTACAAAAGAGCTTTCTTCACCTGTTAATGCAATTCAACATGTTTTTAGTGAACACGTGGACAATGATTCATAAATAAAGTCTAGATGGAGAACTAGTCCATTTCTTATGCACATTTCTATTTCCTATTCACATCCCCAACAATACGCAATCTTTTATTCTTTTCTGTCCTTTTCCAAAGGAATTACTTATGTAATTATTTTTGTCTGAGTAAGTATACACATGCTGGTGGCCAGAAGAGGACATCAACTGTCCTACTTTATCATACCCTGCTTATTCCTATGAGGCAAGGTCTCTCCCTGAAACAAGAGGCTTTAGTATTCTCTCTAGGCTGGCAGCCAGCAAAGCTCACTTATCCTTTTATCTCTACTCACTTCAGAGCTGATGTTACAGCTTGATGTATGGGTGCTAGGATTTGAACTCTGGTCCTCATGGATATCCAGCAAACACTCTTGGTCACTGAGCCATCTCTCCATCCCAAATATCCAGGTTTGTCTCTTCTGGGCATTTCATGTAAATGAAATCATACAATATTTACTCCTTTACTTACTTCTAGCTTTTTGTTTGAGGACCATCCATGTATTTATCACATATCATCAATCCATTCCTTTTTATTGTTCATGCATGCATCTCTTATATACTGTCTCATGCTTTGCTTAGTCACCAATTGATAATTTTGGATTCCACTTTTTGTGGCTATCATAAACAGTATTGCTATGAACACTATAAATTCATATGCAAGTCTTTATGTGCCTTTGTATATATATTTAAAAGTAAACTTGTTCATGTCTATGCTGAATTTCTGCTTAGCTATCTTAGAGATTAGGGTGTTTCCCAAGGTCAGTGTACCATTCTACATTCACTTTTTTGGCAAAATTTCCTAGTACACATGCCATCTCAAATTCTGAAATGACAGTCAAGGACAGTTCCAGACTTCACTTTGAACTCATCTTTTACTCTTAGTTATTAGTTTTAATTTTTTAATTGATACATAAAATCTGTACCTATATGCGAGATACAGTGTGATGTTTCAAGTATGCAATAATTCAGGATAGTGTTGTTTCCATCACCTCAATTATTTGCCATTTCTTTGTAGTAAAACTCTTTTCTAGCTGCTTTGAAAGACACAATTATTTGTGTCCTCTCTAGTTACCCTGTGGTGCTCTGGAACATTACAAGGTGTTCCACCTACCCCAGCTGTTCCACTGTGTTTAATAACCAGCCTCTCTCCTTCCACTTTACTCTTCTTATCTTCTGGGAACCACCATTCTACTTTCCACCTTCATGAAATCAATTTTTTAGCCACTACATATAAGTAAGAATATGCGGTTCTTAAGTGAAGTGCCTGTCTTTCTGTGCCTTTCTTCAGTTTCCATAATGCCTTCCAACTGCATTCCTAATGCAGTAAATGACAGGGTTTTATTCTGTTTTATGAGTGGGTAGTACTCTGTGTGAATAGAGAACATATTTTCTTTGTTCATCCATCAGTGGACACTTAGGTGTGTTTCATATCTTGGCTTTTGTGAATATATATTCATCCTTCTGTTTTCCTTCTTGTTTCCTTTCCTGAAATGACTTTTTCTCTAAAAATTGGATCATATTTTAAGGTCTACTTTCTTTAAAAAAAAAAACTTGAAAACCTTTTTATTTTAAATGTGTTTATTATATGGTAACTGTTTTCTTATCCATCTGTTTCTCTAGAAGTTGATATAGTAACAAGCACAAAATACAACTTTACTAAGTTTGTTAAATTCAATTAAATTTCCTCCATGTTCAGGGCTGGAGAGATGACTCAGTATTTAAGAGCACTATCTGATTTTCAGAGAACCTAGGGTTGATTACCAGACCCCCATGGCAGCTCACAGCCATCTGTAACTCCGGTCCCATGGAGTTTTACACCCTCTTCTGTCCTCTGAGAGTACTCCTCACACATGGTACATATATATGCAGGCAAAATACCCATATGCATTTTTTAAATTCTAATATCTATTTGGTTAAGATTTCTTTCATTATACTTATTGCTAAGAAAATATAATATATCTTCTAAAATAATGATGTCCTTCATTTTATCTCATAGTAACCTACTGCTGGTAGTCTAGTAAGTAAATAATCAAATGATCCAAAATCCAAAACTCACAAAACCACCTGGAGGGCTTTTAACAGCATAGCAGTTTGGTGGGTTTTATTAAACTATATTTACTAATATCTAATAAACACCTATAACCTAACCACTAACCCTAACCCTTTTGAAAGGATACCAGATCCTCTAGCGCAGGTCCGTGAGGACAACTTGGTTTGTAGTCTATCTGCAGGAACAATCACTCAGTGGACATCTGGCTATGGTATTACTGTGGCTCTGGTGTTGCTATGGCAGCTTTACCTCAGCTTAGACTTGAGGCCTTCTCCTTTCCAGACAGTTCATGTGATCAGTCTGCCTCAGCCGCTCAGCTTGGGGTCTGGACTTACACAGCACAGATGCTGTGCCTCGAGGCCTAGTCTTTGGTTGTTACCTTGCTGGGGCCTATTCATTCTTCTGAGCCTTGCAACACCCTCATGTAACAGGGGTCACACTTCCGCTTGTTTTCGTAGTCTCTCACCGTCTGTTCACCGTGGCTTCAGAAAGTGTGTGTGCCTTGCACCTTGGGCCAGCCAGCCTTCCTAGGCTTTTCTTGGCCTCCTGGGTTTGCCCTCAACAGAAGTTGCTCTCTGTGGCTTTTCCTGTCAGGGTGGCACTGGAGTCAGCAAATAGCACATGCTGCTTTGCACCTCGTTATCTCTTGCATAAGTCTCTCTCTCTCGATGCACTTGGACTTCTCTTGGGGATGTAAGTCAATGGTAGTGTGCTTGCCTACCATACACAGGGCCCTACATTTATCACCAGTAAAACAGAGACAGAGACAGAGAGAGAGAGAGAGAGAGAGAGAGAGAGAGAGAGAGAGAGGAGAGAGAGAGGAGAGAGAGAGAGACACACACACACACACACACACACACACACACACACACACGCACACCATCGTGTGCACATGTGCGTACCAAATGCAATGGTGACCCTAACTGGATTCTACCCTGGTATTTTGACATGAGGCTTCCTAACAGGAGATGTTACATCCCAGTGTCAGCAGATCATAGGGCTGGCAACTGTTTGACTTCCCATCCTGAACCTGGTGCACTGTAGAGGGTGAGCACAGCTACCCAGTAAACTGTTATCCCAGTAAACTGAAGAAAAGCAAGCCAGGGAAGTACTGTGAGACAATAGGAACGATCCTTTGCCAAAGGCATCCTCCCTCCCTCGCTGCCATTTGAGCCCTGTGTTTTCCTGGCTTAGAGGAATGCAAGTTTTATTACACCCTCTGACTTGACTCTGTCTTCTTGTGTGAAAATATTCATGTGCTTGTAGAAGCTTATTTGGGGACAGCTGTTTAAGTAGTTGTACTTTAAAGACTACAGATCTGCTTTAACAAGCCCACTCTGTTGAAATCTTATAATTTAATAATATAACCTGTGGCATAAAGACATCTCACTGTTTTTTTGCATCATACTTCAAGACAGTATAAAGTGATTCCTAAGCTGAGTATTCTTGAACCCTACTAAGATGTTCCAACTTTGCACTGCCCTTCAACTCTTCTTCCTCCCCCACCTCCACTCTGTAGCTTCATTCTTTTCTCCACACTGCAATAACCAGAATGATCTCAAACCTTCCTACATTGCTGGTAGGAATACAAAAGAATGTAGTCACTTTGGGGAAGTGCTCAATAGTTCCCTAAATGGTTGAACAGAATGTTATGTGATCCAACAATTACATTCCTGAGTACCCAAGAGAAATGAAAACACCTGTCTCCATAAAAATTGGTACATGAATGTTCATAGAAACATTGCTTATTATATTGATGGAAATAGAAACAAACTAAACATCTGTCAACCAAGGAGTAGGTGGATAAATTACACAGAATACATTGTTGACAGGTATAAATGCTAAGGAATACAATTCAAATATGATATGGGGAGTGGCTAAGGGTCTTTCTTCCTTCTTTTCTTTTGCCTTTTCCTTCCTTCCTTTCTTTCTCTTTCCTTCTTTCTTTAAAGAGTCTCACTATGTATCCCTGGCTGGCCTATGACCCACTGTGTAGACCTGGCTGGAGTCAAACTCACAGAGATCCACCTCCCTGTGCCTGCTGGTTGCTGTGATTAAAGGCGTGCATCACCTTATTCAGACTAAGGATTTCATTTGAGAGTAAAAAAATATTCTGAAGTTGAATGTGGTGATAGTTGTATAACTCAATATACTGAATGCCATTTAGCTATATAAGGATAAATTGCTTGGTATAAAAATTATGTCTTCATAAAACCATGAAAAACAGAAACAATAAAATGGAGTTATGTCTGTCTCCTTCTTAGTGTCGTTCTGAATCAATTCCTTATGACTTTATCCACTAAAAAAAAAAAAAAAATCAGTCTACCTCTATTCTCCATTTCTCCCTCCACACTCTAGTTCAGTTTTTCACCTCTAGCTCTCAACTTCTTCTGTGACATTCTCATTAATCACTCTCACCCCCCCCATATTATTGCAAGAATGATATTTTAATGTGAACTTAAGCATATAATTATAAAATTTTAAACCCAATAATAGTTTCTTTTGAAGTGAAATCTCAGTTTCACTTAGAATGAAATTTGTTCATCTATGATGAATGATTTACCATAGTCACGTGAGGTGGCTCTTTTCTATCCCTCAGTGTCATCTCCTCCACCACAGCGGCCTTGCCTCAGGCCTTCAACTGTAAGATCACCTATTGTTGTATTTGAATGTGAAATGTTGCGCATAGGCTCATATGTTTGAACACTTGCTCTCCAACTTGAGGAGAGCAACCTCAAGTTGACAAACCTTACTGTTTGTCAAGGTTATGGATTCTTTAGGAAGTAGAGCCTTGTTGGAGGAACTGGTTCACTTGGGGCAGGTCTTAAAATTTTTAATAGCTAGGCTCTACTTTCAGTTTATTCTCTGCTTCCTGAGTGTGCAATGTGACCAGATAGCTTCCTGTTTCCTCTTCCATGCCTTCCTGGCCTGCTGCCATGTTTTCCCCAGAATGACTACCTGTATCCCCCTGGAAATGTGAACCAAAATAGACCTTTTCTACCTTATGTTGCTTTTGTTTAGGTTATTTTTATCGTGGCAACATAAAACTAAGACACTTGCCATATAACATCTGTATTATTTTTCCAATTCTGGTATCTTTCATATGGAGACTGAGACTATAACATACACATGAATCAGTATTGAGTTCTTAATGCTTCTAAATCTCCTGAACCCACTTGCTAGTCTTCTTTACTTCTTTGTAACACTTAATTTGATATCGTATTGGTTTTGTTTGTTTGTTTGGTATTTGTGTGAGCATTGTCACACACAAATCAGAAGCCTTCAGCAAGAACTTTCTATTTACATAAATGCATTATTGGTGTAATCTGGCATTAAATTGCATAATTGCAATAGTAAATGAAGCTGGTATAAACAGGCAACCCTGGGCCTCAAAAAAGATGAAGGATATCTATTTTTCTAAATGGGGATTGAATATAGACTTCTGAAATATCACCTATTGTTTGTGTACAGAATTAAATTATCATGTTAACAATTTACTAAGAGAAAACTGGGAAATCCTTGAATAAATTGAATGATCACAAAGTTTCCTTGAAATAGTCCCTGCCAGAATTTTGGTTGATTCCAGTTTCTCCTCACTATTGTCAATAATATGAAGGTCTCTCTTTTGACTCCCTCTCTACCTGCACACACTTGCCAGATTCTTTTCTGGAAGTTAACTCCTTCAGCAGAGCTCGCCATTGTTGCAGGAGGTACCTGCGAAGATGAGGACAATTAGAATGAAAGAGCATAAAAAGAGAAATATCTAATGATGTTTCATAGAACCCAAAGGAAATCATGTCCTGAGAACCTGATTTGTTCACTATAAACCTCACCTTTAAAAAGGACATTTATTAAAACTCTCTTCTCTATTCATCTAAACACAAGAACAGATCTATGAGAGAAATGCTTTATACTTAGACAGTAGCTCATTTTATTGTTTTGTTTTTTGAGACAGGGTCTCTCTATGTATCCCTCACCATCCTAGAACTCATACTAGATTGCCCTTGAACTCAGAGATCTGTCAGCCTCTGCCTCCTGAGTGTTGGATTAAAGGAGTTTGCCACCATGTCCAGCTAACATCATTACTTTAAAACTAATTTGACATAATCACAACCCTTTTCATGGATTACCTTCTCATCATTTAATGAACTTTTTTGATGCTACTTAGTATACTGTGAGCTCCAGGGAAGGAGAACATACCTGACAAGCGATCTCAATGTAAATTAAATTATCAGAGAAACACATGTCTTTCTCATATTTCAGAGGCCCAATAAAAGCAAACATACTAGCAATTATCTGAGGGCCAAGCCATTGGCATTAAGGCAAGAAGCAGAAAGACCCACTTTTGCATCTTTGGTATCATCACTGAAAACAGTGGTTTCCCAGACTTCTGAGACATAACAAATGTTTAAAGAGGGGAGGGGGGACTTCTTAAGAATATATTCCCCTGCTTGCTGAATTCCAAAAGAGCACTGTGTATTACCAAACTTTTTAAAATTTATTAACTATTATTTATTGGTCACTGTATTCACTTATAACAAATACAAACACTTAACTACTAACCCTATAAATTCCTACAACTCCTATGACCTAACCACTAAACCTATTGATAACTATTACAACTATTTTCATAAACTTTTAGAAGGATACAGTCTCTGGGGAAGGTCGTCAGTCGTCAGGAACAGTCTCTGTGTAGACCCTTTAATGCATTTAGCAGTCTTTCTTCTGGAATATCTCAGACGTAGATCTATCAGGGTAAATTGGCTACGGCGACTTCACCTTAAATAAGGCTTGAGGCTTTCTTCTGTCTGGAAGACCTCAGTCATCGGTAGGCCAACTTATTTCCTTTGTATCAGCAACTCTGCCGCTCTGCCTCAGCTTTTAACGCTGGCCACAGTTTCGTTTAGGCCACTGTTCGGACAGGTCAAACCCCTCTAGGCAAAAGTTGAACCACAGGGTTTAGTCCTTGGCCCTTTGCTGTCTTGCTGAGGCTTTCTCTGCTCACCAGCTTTTTTCTGCCTTAGGGAGATCTGGTCATCAGTCCACCAGCACTTTCTCCATCAGAGGATACAAACTACTGGTCCTTTCTAGCATGCAGACTTGCTAGCATTGAAGCTCTCTAGCATGGGGCCCCCTTGGCTCCATCCACTTGTCCTTAAATAGGATCTCTTCTTGTTCCACCTGGATCAACTTAATTTGGGCTCTGCCCACTTAGCAGCTGAAAACAATGCCAGGTCATAAAGTCTCTCCTTGTTTCACCTGGCTTCAACCTTGTTTTTAGTCCATAGACTCCCCTCATTTCACGTGACTTCATCCTTGTTTTTAGTCCATAAGCTGATAAGCTAATTGCCCACAGCCAAGTTGATCTTCATGCCCCAGATTGAGACTGTATCAAAAACCCCTAGATATTTACTAAATCTAATTTATATTAATCTAACTCCCTACAACTGTGTAGCTTTGCTTCTTGACCTGGAAAATCTTGCTTTGTTAAAATGCAAGCCCATCATTCAGTTCTCCTTCTTTCATGGTCTTGATGGATATTATTTTCTCTTGATACTAACTATAGAAGACTAAAATAATCACACACAGACACACACACACACACACACACACACACACACACACACACACTGTCCATGTCAAATCCATGTGAATGGTGCCCTATTGAGGAAAAAAAAGAATATTTGCAGATGTAATGAAGCAATGAGATGAGATAGACTTGAATTATTTGACCTGGTCCTAAATTCAGTAACAAGCATCCTTATAAGAGAAAGACAGAGGTGATTTAAGACAGAATGGGAGAAGAGGAGGAGAAGGACATATGAAAACTGTAGCAGGATTGTAATGATGTGCCACAGATCAAGCCACCAAAAAAGTGGAAGGAGCAAAGAATAAATTCTCCCTGTGAGGCTCAGAAGGGAACACAATCATGTGGAGTAGTCTGGTTCCTAGAATTCTATTTTAAACTAGTAGGTGTGGGATGTTTTGATACAGTAACCACAAACAGACATCTTGTACATCTCTACTGTTCCAAAGGCGGCTTCTTTCCCACATCACCACTGACATACTGTGGGGATCATCAGAATCAGCCATGGTTTGAGAAGCTATGTTTTAAGAACATTCCTAGGTAACAGTGCAAAGAGACTACCGTTTGACTGTTCTTTGAAATGATCAAGAGCATTTGCTGGCTTGCTTGCTTGCTTGATTGATTCTGTGGTTGGTTGTTTGCTGTGGTTTGTTTTTGACGTTCTTCCTCCTTACACTACCCACAGCTTCTAATACACTGCTGGGAGTTCATCCAGTAGTGTGAACTGAAGGCTTTAAACTGCCAGATGAGGAAGTTATTAGTGCATCTTTAGTACCACCATTGGTGCCAGGGCCCAGGGAACGACCAGTAAGATCCAGATTAAAGAGTGGACATGGAAGCAAAGTCCCAATTGAAAAGGGATGCTAAGTCACTCCTGGGTGCCAGCTCACTATAATCTCCGAGAGAAGCACGGATGCCATAGCTCCTCCAGCACGGGTACCATATGTGCTTCAGTGCTTCGGTGAGCTGTTCTCTTTTAGAGGTACAATTTGGAAGTACCTTGTGAAGTGATAAGTGATGATAAATATTCTGTTCTGTGAAGGGGGGGATCTCTGGTTAACAATGGGCTTTTATTTTATTATGTAAATATGCAGATTTGGCTACAGTGCTAAGCAGCTCCTGGCAGTTAAAAGATTTAACTCAAATCTTTCTTCCCCATCTTTCTCCACTAAGCTTTTAAATAGGCTTTAACTAAAGCAGCTTGAAGAATACTAGCGGCTTAGTTTATATGTGTCTCTCAGTCTAGTTTTACATTTTGCAGATGAAGTTGCAATGGATGGATTTACAGCAGAAACATTTGCAGATAATGGCACATAGATAGGTGCTAGGGAGTAAGGCTAGGCGGCATGGTGCATTCAAATTCTGAAACCTAAGTTTATCTAGATCAGAGTTTGGTTAACTTCAAGCCAGTTCCAAGGGAGTCAAAGAGAACCCGTTTCTGGCTTCATTCATTTTCCTGCCAGGGCAGTCTGTCCTTGAAAAGCATGCACCCTAAGCATCTGCTATTCCTTGCACTTGCAAGCTCATTAATGGCATGTTCCCAGAGACCCAGAAATAGCAAATTCCATTAAAAGGCTTATCATTAAATACAATGCAGCTCTTTATGTAGGAGAAGAATGGCCTCTGAATAAGAGTCCATTAGAGCTCTGGGCTGGAAAAATTAGGTCAGCTTTCTTTTAAAAGAGAAATTAATACAGCAAGCAAGAGCCAGCAATACTGCCAACATTCATCTTACAATGCGTCTCCTCTTTGTGCTGCCAAAGTGCATTCATCCAGACTTGCTATTCCTGTCCCCAGCCACTGGGAGCAAGGCCCATTTGCCCTGTGGAAGACTATCAAATTATCTGATAACAACCTAAATAAATATGAAAGGAAAAATTAGAACCAAGTACAGGCTGTGTGTGTGTGTGTGTGTGTGTGTGTGTGTGTGTGTGTGTGTGTGTATGCATGTGTGTGTGTTGTGTGGGTACTCTTAAATGTAATCTAAACCAGGCCATAGAAAAGCAAAACTAGCCAATAACTACCCTCCCTCTTCTTTGGAGGGTCCTAATGGCAGTTCTCATTGCCAAATGTAGAGGTACTGTCACTAGCAAAGACCTATGTAGAGAGATTATTTTCAATGTAAGAGCATCAGGGTTTAAAAGGACTGCCCAGTGTTCAGTTTCCTCAGAACATGAGGATATCTTGGTAGCTGAGGCCAAGGGGCAGGAGAATAACCTATCAAATACAATTAGAGGTAGGAAATGGGTTTAGAAGTGTCATCAATATAGACTCTCAAAAGTAGAGAAAACATAGGAATGAGTCAGGTACATGTCTGTAGGGAGAGAGCTGTCCAGCTACCTGGACCAGAATAGTGGGGGCTTCCAGAAGGTGGAATGGGCAGAAGTCAGAGAAACTGACAGTTAGAAATGGATGCTCTACCCAAATCTGGAATGGAGATATGATGACCCACACCACTCCACCCCTGTGACTTCATTTAACATCAATTTACCTCCCTATGGGGGGCCTCCCAACAGGGACTGTGCAGATTATTCAGCAGGTAAAAGACAAGTACTCTTGCTTGCCACCAAGTTTGATGACCCACATTTTATAGGGAAAAAGGGAGATACGAATGGTAGGAGAGAAATGACTCCCATGAGTTGTCCTTTTACACACACACACACACACACACACACACACACACACACACACACACA
>CAJQZJ010033410.1:221053-272998 GCA_907164525.1 Lophiomys imhausi | reverse complement strand
AGAGAGAGAGAGAGAGAGAGAGAGAGAGAGAGAGAGAGAGAGAGAGAGAAATTATTACCTCCCTACAGTCTTGTTCCCACATGCAGTCATATTGGAGGTTAGGGCTGCCACATATGAATATGGAATATAGTGGGGATACAGTTCAGCACATCACAGCAACAAACGTCTTGGTTCTTGGTTGTAACTCCTGCTTTACCAGTAGGTCGACTAGCTTCTAAACTTTCACAGGGCTCCTTGCTTTAACTAAAATGCATGATGCTCAGCTTACTCACCTACTTCAGAGTTTCTGCAAGAGAAAGTGAAATGGAACTCCTTGAATTTCCAAACTGACCACTTCCTGTTCCATCATTGCTACAGTTGGCAAGGAAGTCCTTCCTTGGAAAGAGGGTCTCTTGGCCTCTTTTACTCTTCCCTTTCTTGGAGAAGGAAGATACTTGTACCCTTTGACTTGATACTCACTAGTAGGAGCCCTAAGTGCAATTCTGGCATTCTACTTACTTTGTCAAATTTCTGAAAGCCCAGGCTGAAAGCAAAAGACCCCCATCCTAAGGTCCCTTGCTGCTGATCTGTGGCCCTGTATGAAGCCTAAACATTGCTCTACACTTAAGGCAGTCTGAGCCTAAGTAGTTTTGACATTTTGAGTCAATTAATTCCTTGTAGTAGGCGCTATCTTGTTCATGGTGGGAAATTTAGCAGCATTGGCCTTGACGCAAATATCTACAACTCTCTCCCAGTTGTGATAACCCAAGCTGACTAGAGACTTTGCCAAATGTCCCCTGGGTGGTGAGGACAGCCTATATACAAATGAAGTAATAACAATGAATGACTTAGGGTGAGGGCCTTGTCCATTCAGGGCTGAAATACTCTTGGCATTGACTTTAAATAGCCTCCAGTTTTCTACAGCAGGGCCCAATACAAGCCCCAGAGTCGTCTGAAGGAAGGGTATTTCTTCTACCAAGACCAAACAGCTCTTAGCAAATATGCAACAGTATGGCGGCTCCTGCTCATCAGCCAGTGCTTCTGAGAAGGACTAAGGACTAGACTCCCATTTTCCCGGAACTCCTTCAGGACTCCATTATACTCTAGAAATTAAAAGAACTTTTAACGCCCAAGTAGCAACAACAAACAACGTAACAAGTGTAGCCTGTGTCCAAAACATAAGTCTTTTACTGGTTTATTTATTTGGAAAAGCAGAGAATAGTGACAGGCAGAGGACCTTGGATGCCAGAAGGCCTAGATTTGAGTTGAGCTTTGGATCTTTCACTTCTCCAGAGCTTCAGTTTCTTCACCTGCAACTGATAAAGGACATATTGGATGCATTGTTCTTCACATTCTCCTCGAGGTGTTTCTAGGCTTAGAAGCTAATTTGTGTATGAATTCTTAGTAAAGTAAGCACTTCATAAAGTGCTGAGATGGTTATGGAATCCAAGTTGATCCAAGAGGGAAGAGTCGCAGCTGTGTAGTCAAGATGGAATCACATCAGCATTTGTCATGCTCAGAAAATCCCCCACAAGTGCTGGAACTGTAGCCCCCTGGCAGATAAAATAGTAGCTAAGTGGCACAGTTACTGGCTGTAGCACAGACAGGAGCTGGAGTCTTTACAATGATCTTTAAGAAGCCTGATTAGCAAGTGCTAGCTGCTTGTCGATCTCTCAAGTTGCAAAGTAACCCCCCCCCCCCAATACTGCAGGAAGGTCTGCCGTCCTAGGTTTCTTGAGTTGTGGTTCCTGGTGAAGTGACCACCAAAGGACAGTGTTTTCAGAAGCAGGGCAGTACATACATGGGGGAAAGGAGCTGGTCACTGAACCGAAACAACACCTAGAAGCACTAGAAGGGACGCGTAGGACCAGAAAGTCATCCCCTTGACTGACGTCACTGGGGTCCCTCTGCAACGTTTAGTGACGTTTCCAGTCACACTTCCACTGAGTCTAGGAGTTCGATCCTTAAGCCAAAGTCAGACTCACAGTACTTCAGAGAAAAGATGAAATGAATTTTAAATCCATGATCTTTATTCTTGGGTTAAGTTCTGAAATGGCCTAAAGCAGCTAGTTCACATTTTCTTCACTCTTTCAACAACCTTTTATTTTCACCTGTATTAGGCTGCATCGATTTTTGCCTCCATACACACAGATACTGAAGTCATGTAAGTCACAGTGGTGTGTCAGTGCTATTTGACTGCACGTGCCATGGAAAGGATAAAGCTGTCTATGATCCCGGAGCACTGCGCAGCTGTCACTCAGGCCTCATTCCACCAAGTGTCATTTAGTGGCTTAAATGAATCTTATTTACTACCCCTTTAGCTTCGCTGCAGAACACCTTTACTTAGGCAATAAACATGACAACGCAGCTTTCTGTAGATGCTCCCATAGAGTCTAGAAGTCAAACCACCTTGCCTTGGGAAAAAAAATTGCACTTGTCACACTTCTGAAGCAGGTGTAAAAACAGGCTGGAGAAAGCCAACTATCTAAATTATATTACTAACATCAGATAGCTCCCTGGCTTCTGCTATAGGAAGGATATGGGTTTCTGATCTTTTCACCAATATGTGATCAATGACTCCTGCACTGATAAAATCATTTACCATGAAATATTGCTACTTCTAAAAATAGGCATTGTTTTTAAAGTGGCATATGTGTATATGTGAAATATGTGTGTGTATATATATGTATGTATATTTACACATTTGCCACTTAAAATACATACACACACATATCAATGTGTGTAGTTCTGTGTGTGTATCAGTAATTGCAAAGTAAAGCAAGTTTTACTTCTTCTATTCCTAGGAGTGGAAGTAACATGGAGATAATTTAATGATTTCCTCCGGTCCTTAAGCTAGAGACTAGTAGGTTGAGAGGCTGCTCTGAAGTTGTACAGCTGGTTTAATAGCACAGGGCTTACTTAGAGTTTGATATTAGTTCTGTTTTTGACACATTGACTTTGGTATTCCCATGAGACACTCAGGTCCAAAAGTCAAGGGAGTTGGTTTTTTTAATGACTGTTCAAGTGAGAGGTCATGATTGAGTTATAAATTTGGGAGGAACACTATTAATGATTCTCTCTCTCTCTCTCTCTCTCTCTCTCTCTCTCACACACACACACACACACACACACACACATACACACACACACACACTTTCAGTCCTGAATTATTTAGAGTGTGATGCACTGTGGAAAGCTGAAAATGATATTTCTCAGAAGTACTTGCAGATAAATTTCGATCCTAGTCATACAAGTCACTGACAATTGTTTATTCCACATTTTGCTAAGAGATTTAAAGTTTGATAGCATAACATTAGAGTGAGCAGTGTAATATGTCCTTCAAGCTTCATTACTCAACCTTAAAAATTACCAGTGCATGTAAATGCTGCTTTATTTGGATTAATATCTACTCCCTAAATCCTATTATCTTATAGCAATCTCAGAATCATTTCATCTATAAGTGTTTTAACATATATGTATATACTAATATATACATATATCTTAAGTATTTATAGCATATCTACAATACCATAACCATATTTAAAAACTAATAGTGATTCTTAATATGCAGTCAGTGTTTGTATTAAGTCCATGTTTTCTTTAAAACTTCCATTACTTTGTAGTTTTAATCTGTATACTAACAACATTTGTTCTTTTTTCAAATCAGGATTTGTGTGTCTCAGTTGGGTGCTATCTTTTAATGTATAGCTTCACACAACTTTCTTTTTCTTCTAAAAACCAAAACAAAACAAAACAAAAAATGTGGCATCTCTTTAATTCCAGCACTCAGCAGGCTGAGGTCTCTGTGAATTCAAGGCCAGCCTGGTCTACACACTAAATTCTAGTCCAGCCAAGGCTTCATAGTGAGACCCTTTCTCAAACTATCACCGCCAAATTAAAAGAAAAACAAAAAATTACTAGGTGCTTGGGTATCAGCACTGTGTTCAATTGGAGTATCATACTGCATTCCAAGTGCTTTAGTCATTTTAAATTAGCAACTGCTTGGATTAGTGCAGGCCAAACCTATCTTTGCATATGATACTAGATTCATAAGTACCATCATATCTCATTTGGGGTTCATCTACAATTTTCATGTATATATCTGACTTACAGTAGGTCATTTCTGTCCTTAAAAAATAATAATAAAACAAGGTATTTATGCTTATAATCCCAGCACTTTGGGAGCCAGACTCAGGAGGATCACCATGAGTATAAAGCCAACTTTATCTACTTAGCAAGTTCTAGAACAACCAGGGCTTCATAATGAAACCTTGTGCCTTGAGAGAGAGAGAGCAAAGGAACATACAAGTTTTGTGTAGTAAGCTTGTGATATCTTGAGCTTCCTCTTACAATCCAATTTTGGCATTTACTTGTTAGTCCATGTAATGGAGTTGTATTAAAAAGGAGTGTAACCTACTGAAACCTCTGGACGTTCTTTCTCATGTTAAGAACATGGCTTTCTGGGATCAAAGTAAAAGCCAAAAGTTGTTGCTACAGTTTAACCACTGTTCTTCCATTAATCTACCCCACCATTCATGAAACCACCAAAAAATTACCCTGTTCTTTACATTTTCCCCCTATTCAAACTTCTGCCCAGCTGCTCATCTGTGCATCTACCCTCCCATGCTTCTACCTTTCTTTCCTACCCATTATTCACCCATTAACCCATGTCAATCATGGGATCAAAATCTTTCCTGAATCCCTGCTTCCTGGCTGCTCCCATTGCACCCTGTATTCCGTTCAAGACATGGCAGCACTAGCCCCATCAGCCTCTACCTGTTCTAGTCCCTCTATACTAGTACTGAAAATACCCAACTGCAGTTCTGCCCAGTGATCACGGAGCAGATAGATCACATACGGACCAAGAACTCCTGTTTCTGTCTAGTGTGGTTTTGGAACTAATCTCATACTTCCATCTGTCTGAACTTACTCATTTGCTTGTTTAGGGCCAGAATAAGTTCTCTGGTTTTCTATCTCTGGCTGAGTGTTTCTTCAACAAGCTGAAACTCTCAGGATCTGATCAAAGATGACTCTTGTGACCACAGTGTTGCTTGTTGCTCATTCTTAAGTATTTCATCACTTCTAAGCAGTGCACAAGGGCACCTAGAAAGCCAATTAAGATGGCACACAGCAGGATCTACTTGAGAAGGGTTTCTTTTGGTTAGTAAAGGAAATCTTTTCTCAGATGCTTGTGTTTGGTTGGCTCCTCTGGATCAGGACAGAGTTCTAGGCACAAACAAAATCAGGTTGATATGAATAGGTGACTGCAGGGGCCATTAAGGCCAGGCGACATTACATTTAATTCAGCCCTTGAGTTCATATTAGCAAAATTACGGCTTTGTTGGCAAAGAGAAGATGAAAGAGTTGGATACAGACTATCATATCTAAGCTACTAAATTAGAATTTAACATTGAAATGCATCCTGAACTAATAGAGTTGTAGTATGTTTTCCCATTAGAGCATTGGTTCTCAGTCAGGGAGTATTTTCTCTTGGGTAGTTTGGTGGTATTGAAATATATTTTTTGAGTTGTCACAACTGGGGGTGTTACTAGAATCTAGGGATGTTTTTGAATTCCCACAATGCATAAAACAACCAACTATAACAACAGAGATATCCTTCTCCAAAGCCACCAGTGTGAGGTTGAAACCCCTCATTAGGTGGGTGTGGAAGGAAATTCCTTTATCCTAGCTCTAGAAGGCAGGGGCAGGAGGATATCACACCCCAAGCCAGTCTGGGTTACACAAGGAGACTCTGTCTCAAAAATAGAAAAGAAGAAAAAAAAGGGAGGAGAGGGGGAAATAGGAGGTGAGGGAGAAGGAAGAGCTGGTGAAAGAAAAGGTGGAAGGAAGGAAGGAAGGAAGGAAGGAAGGAAGGAAGGAAGGAGGGAGGGAGGTAGGGACACCTCCTCCAACAAGGCCACACATCCTAAACCTTTCCAAACACTTCCATCCATTTGGGACCAAGCATCCAAACATAATGACCGTATGAGGGCCATTCTCATTGAAACCACCACAACTTCTCTTTTCAAGGTTATCAAGCCTAAGCTTGCTTGCTATTCTATCTCCTATCTCAGTTATGAGAACATGACGTAAGCTGGGCCAACCAGAATCTTTCTTTGGATCAGTCTTCAAACACTAGGAAAAGAAAAATTTCTTTTTACTACACTAGTGAAACTCTCATCTGTCTGCATGCTATGTGAAGAGAAGTAAGTCATGAACATTAAAAGGAGCAGCACAGACCCTAACCTCTTCTCAAAGTTCTTTCTACTGGGCACTTAACAGCTCTCCTACTCTAAGGGCTTCCTCTGACACTGGATCAGTACATCCCTTTCACTTGGTATAGAAAGCAGATTTCTAAGATGGCCTCAAATTCCCAGCCCTTGGTCTATGCCCACTTCCTTCCAGTTATTTAGTCACACTGATCTGGCCTCGCTGTGAGAGATTAAGAGAATTAAGGTTCCAAATAAATTGACCTGAAGAGAAGCAGATTTTATACTCCATCTAACTTAATCACATGAGCCATTAAAACAGAATCTAGATATTAAAGATGAAGAAATCAGACTTGAAGTATGAAGAAAAACTCAGTGAGGAAGATGGCGAAACTACATACTAAAGGGTGTGTTGATTTTCCTGGAGTCGAGACAAGGCTCCTGAGGACAGTTTGCAGACTTGGAACTGAATCAATGGGGCTTCTGCTCCATTTCCTCTAGATAAAAATCCAGCTAGGCAACTTCTTGGCTTCATATAGTCTGCAAAGTCCTGAGCAAATAATTCAACCATGCCATATCTATACTTCTGATGTGCAGGTCTTCTTTTATGTGACTACTCTGGTCATTTGTCAGCAGTGGAAAGACAATACCCTTGAATTTATTTTATTTACACCTGAAGAAGTCCTGACTAAACTTAAAGCAAATGTAAGTTCCTTGCACTGCTGTGTGAAGACTCTTGAACCTATTGTTTTTCCTGCTTTCCTTGGCCATAAATCTGCTTGTATGATGTCTACTGTTGAGTGAGTTAAGAATTCAAAACTACTTGCAGTGGGGCTGAGGGAGCACAAAAAGGACTTGGTTCTGAAGCAGGCTGGGGAAACTGAAGGAACAGGAGAAAGTGACTGGGGATCTTAAGAAGAAAGATCTAATCTCCCTGCTTTCCCTGTTCTTAACAGCATTAAGTGATATTCATAAAGTATCAGTCAGATTCTGTCACTATGCCCAAGTCTCCAAAGGATCTGGTTTTGTGAGGGGTGAGGCAAAGATCCTCACTCACCTGGGAAACCATTACAATCTATTGTCATTCCCTCTGCCATTGCTCCCTCTGCTTCAGCCACATTGTCTTTCCTATAGAGCCATCAACCTTAGATACCCCTTAATACCTGATAACTTAGCCTCTCTCTCTCTCTCCCCTTTCCTTCTCTCCTTCCCCACTTCTCTCCCTTCATTACCCTACCTCTCTGCCTCTTTCTCTCTCATTTATTTTAAGATTTTTTTTCATAGTAAGAACATTTAGCATGAGTTCTAACCTCTTAGCAAAATTTTAGATGTACAGTACACTGTTGCCTAAATATACAAGATTTACCACAGATCTCTAGAAACTTAACTCTTCTTGATTGACTGTAACTTTATACTCATTTATCTCATTTCTGCTTACCCCAGCTCCCTGGTAATCACCATTCCACCTTTACTTTCCACAAATATGACTCTTTTAGATTCTACATGAGTGGAACCTTTTTGTTCTTCTGTAATTGGCCTGTTTCACTCAGCAGAATGTCCACCATGTTCATCCATGCTGTCTCGGACTTGGCTCTTGAATTCTTCAAAAAGTGATAATCCTTTAGATAATATCATTTCTCACTCCCCATCTTTGCCAGACCTTCCCTGTTACTGTCTCAATAAAGCCCTCCTTGAATACCCTTTGTGAAAAATATAACTCCCTTCCTGAATCAATCCTTTCCTGACTTATTCATCTGGCTAGCAATGATTGGTTCCTAGCAAATTGCTTATTTTACTTACTTAACATTTATTTAGCTAGTTAGTTATTTTTTTGGCTTCCTCATAGAATGTTAGCCTCATATACACACCAGGGCTTACATTTGGTTTAAGCATGTTATATCCTCCTTACCAAGAACAGCACCTGCCACACAGGGAGCACTCAAGTGTTTACTAAATGACTGATCAAAAGGAAGATGTGTACATAGAGATATATATTTCCTAAGGATACATAGAGATATATATTTCCTAAGGATATTACCATCTTTCTTCTTACAAAGAAATTGGCGGTGTGTGTATATTTTAGAAACAGTGTGGGGTGTTCATTTCCTTTAGCTCTAGGAAGCCAGGACAAGAGAGAGTGGGGTTTGGCAGCCTGATTTTTATGCAGAGCTGACAAGAAGACTGCTGGGAAGGAAAAAGAAATGCCTGATACAGAACACAGATCCCCTGCAAGGCTTGATGCTGCAAAGCCTGGGGCCTGAAGGTTTGTTCTTGATGACAGTTATGTTTTATAAATATTAAGTAAGGGCAACCATAAAACCATTCACTCAGCCTGCCCCCCATTGAGCAGCTGCCACTCTTCTGAGTTGTCTATTTTAATCTAAACAGTAATGCCAGACTAACAGCAGCCGTCTTCCCAAGGTGAGACCATAGATTTCATTTCACGAAGAAGGGTAAAGAATAGCCCAACTGGGTTTTAAAGCTACAGTGAAACATCTACTGATGTTTTTACATGTATGCCTACCACTCATTTTCTGTTGTCATTGTTGTATGAACCACTTGGTGCTCAGCATTTGTCCTTTGTGAATATATGCTTTGTGTCAGTCATCATGCAAGCTAAAGAAGACAGAATTATCAAAATAAAGAAACTTTTCTCCTTTTGTTGAAAATAGATTATTTATTTTTGCTTCATATGTATTGATGTTTTGCCTGCATATGTGTCTGTGTGGGGGTTTGGGACCCCCTGGAACTGGAGTTACAGACAGTTGTGAAATGCCATGTGAGTGGTGGAAATTGCACTCAGGTCCTCTTGAGGAGGAGCTGGTGTTCTCAACCTCTGAGCCATCTCTCCATCCTCATATGTTATGTGAAGATTTTTTTTCCTCACATAATATGTTTTGATTACAGTTTCTTCTCCCTCTGTTTCTCCAAGTTCCTCCCCACCTCCCCTCCCATCCAGATCCAACCCTTTCTGTCTCTCATTAGAAAACAGATTTCCAAAGGATAATAAAATAAAATATAATAAGATAAAACAAAACTAACACATAGGAGTAAGACAAAACAAACAGAAAGAAAGAGGCCAAGAGAAGGGGAAAAAAACCAAAAACAGAGACCCACTCATTTCCACACTCAGGAATCCCATAAAAACACCAAGCTATAATGTATTTGCAGAAGACCTCTAGGGCGAAAAGAATAAAGAAAAACTATATTAATAAAATAAAAATAATAATAAGATAAAACCTTTTTAAAAAGGAAAAGAAAAGAAAAGGCTCTGACACAACATTATGAGACAAGGAACCTCCAAAGATTCCGTTGAGTTTGTTTTGTGTTGGCCATTCACTACTGGGCATGCATACTACCCTTAAGAGTAGTTTGTTTTCCCAGTGAGACTCCTTTGACAGAAACTAAATTTTCACCTGTAAGTGGTTCTTAACTGGAGATTGCTTCTGAGTTAGGAACTGGGGCATATGTCCACTTCTTAAAAAAACTAGTTGATTGGTTGGTTGATTGGTTTTGAGATAGTCTCTCTATGAAATCCTGGCTGTCCCAGAACTTACTGTGCGCACCAGGCCAGCCTCAAACTCACAAAGACCCACGTGCCTCTGAGAAAGTAACTTTTAAATAGGCGCAGGTGTGGCTACAGAAAAACCTAAAACAACAGCAACTTAGAGAAATTTGTTTTTCATATTACATAAAGGAAGTCTAGATGTACAAAGTTAACAGTTGGCCAAAAATGTCTATGTTGGGAGCCAGTTAATTTATTTTCTTTGCCATGCTCTCTAGCCTAAAGCCCTCATCCCACTGTGTGTTACATGGCTAACCTGACACCTCCCAAGAGCCTAGAATAAATAATACCTATGCAAATGCCATATAGGTGCCACAGTGATGGTTTTCTGTCCTGGACAAAGGTGGGAACATCAGAGGCAAAAATCCAATACCTACCCTGGGACAGGACTTGAAATTCCCTTGCCTGTAAGACGAGTTCCAATCTTGGCCAGTGAGATGGAATATAGAGTCACATGGAGAAGAACCATCTAAAGTCAAATCCAGCCATATAGTGTACTTACTTGAATCCTAGTTATATATGAGATGTTGAAGCCACTTGCCTTAATCCAGAGGCCATTTCCTTGTGGTTATGGAATATTCCATATTCTAGTAGAAATAACTGTAAGATTTGTAAGACAGTTGAGGTTCATGGCTCAATTCTTTATCATTCAAAATTCATTTTTCCTACCTCATTTGTTGATTCGCATACCATCTGTTGAATTCAAGACCACATGCCAGAATAATTGTGGTCTGCTAGGTGATGAGGCTACACTGATTATTAGCAAACAGTTCTTACTAGTACTTTCTACTAAGGACCTACTACAGGACCTACTGCAGTCGGCTAGCTGTCTGCCCCCAAAACTGCAATCTTGTTAACAATGACATTTATTAGTAACTATAAATTGTTATATATTAGGCCAGAGGAATTGCCTGCAGGCATGGCAGGAGGCCGGTAGGCCAGGATTACTTTAAATGGTGGCCTAGGCCTCTGCAGTCCTTTTTCCAATAATTAAATACACTCAGACCTTTTTATGTATCAATGCTTAGTCCTTAGCTGGGCAGACTTTCAGCTAGCTCACTTAAATTAATCCCAGACACCTAATTCCAACCAACCGTGTGGTTTATTATACCTTCTTGGGTCACAGAGCTCATATGCTGACAACCTCTGCTTCAGCAACCTGGTAGGGAGCTTCCTGTGTGAGAGACCCAGTGTTCTTTTTCCAAGGACCCAGGAAGTCCCACCTTCCTATACTCTTTCTGTCCAGCTAACTGGCCATCAGTGACTTTTGTTAATCAAAGAGTGTCTCAGAAAGGGTGGTAACCAGATCCCTAGCACTGAAATCAGCCTCCAAGGACCAATACATTACACCCTCCTCCAACAGCCCCCTGTGTGGCATTTAGACACAGGGATGGTTAAGTTGTGACCCTGCATCAAACCCAGCAGGCTCTGCATTTGATGGGATTCCCATCTACAATGTTCTGCATTAGAGTATGGCTGTCAAAAGGACTTCCGGGAATGCTAAATGAGAGGTGTAGTCAGCCATTGGTTTAGAAAAAACACTCCAGATAGACAAGGAATAAAAGCAAGGTAAAATGAAGTAGCCAGAGTTAGGGCTGTTTAGAGGAATCATTGCAGAAGTTTCTAGGCAGTGTCAAGAGCAGGGTTGCCCTTCACATTACAAAAGCTAAATGTCCTTATTAATGCTGTCTCGTTCCTTCCCTGGAGAGGTCTATATTAGGTTGAGTTCAGAAACTGAAGGCTGAGGTAGCTATCTTCAACATGAGCTCCATTATTTGTCTGTGGCCTGTGGTTAAGGAACACCTTTCATGCCTCATTATGTCTCAGCAAGAGTCTCTTAATCCCTTCTTTGTGGAACCAGGAGCTTTATTGCAAAAGAAAACACATTTATGGTAATTAGACTGCTCAAACCAAAAAAGACCATTCTTGTTTCTCAGCAGCCAGGCAGAGAGCACACTGAAGCCAAATCTTGCAGGACAGTCCTTAGAACTCGGCCTTTCCTTGTCTGCACTTATTTCTCCTTCCCAGACTTGTTTCTCAGGTATATATACCTGAGGATTAAGTGATACCAAAAATATTGCCTCTCCATTAAAAAAGAATATTTTCTTCCTGGTTGTATTTGAAGTAAATCTATCATAGTGAAACTAAGAAATGCACAAGAACAAAATGGGAGAAGACTGAGTAGGTATAACATCCAAAGATACCAGGTCATGTTCTGTTATCTACTTGACCCTTTTTTCAAATTGTTGATGTGCATTCACATGAATGAAGGCCTGTAGTTAGAATTTTAAATTGTGCTACATTATCAGCATCATTTTTATATACATTTGAAAATTTTCAACTCAATCTGTTCTTGTAGTTGGTTGTCTGGTTTTGTTTGTTTGTTTGTTTTTAAGTCCTTGTCATAGTGGACTGGCAAGGACTATATTCCTACAGATCTTCCTGGCAGTCAAAAGATGGACTATCCATGAACTTAACCCAGAGAGGCCCCTCAGCTTCTGGGGTGTACAGCATCTGCCCTGTTTTCCACACATTGAAGTTCTGAATGAGCAGTTAACATAATTCTCTGCTGTTGCTTTGGGGGCCACATGTAGTCAGAGCACAAGAATCTAGCATTGCATGGGAAAACAATTTTCAAAGGTGACTGAAACTGCAATTTAATTATCAATTGTATTTATTAATAAGTATAAACTATAAGATTAGGCCAGTGGAGCAGCTGGCAGCTGTAGTGGGTGGTCTGGCAGGATATCAGCCAATGGGCCTGGCCTACCTTAACAGTTGCCTGATTTATCCTGGGGAAAGAGCACCAGACCAAGGGTGGCCTACACCACCTGTAACCTAAACTCTGTTAAGTAATATAAGTTGTTATATTAGGCTGGTAGAATTACCAGCGGCTTGGCAGGAGATTCGCAAGAGTTCGACAGGAGGATGGGAGTCTGGGAGTCCGATGGCCCTGGATTGCTTGGACTGACAGCCTATAAGTTGCCATGGTCCTTTCCCCAACAAGTAAATACACCAAGTCCTTTTAATGTTTTAATGCTTAACCCTTAGCTGGGCATACTCTCAATTAGCTACTCTAAATTAACCCGGATCACCTAATCCCAAACCACCATGTGCCTGTGATTACCTTCCAGCATTCTCAAACATGTCTATCTGCTTCCATGTCTCCTGGTGAAATGAGTTAATCCTCTGTGTAAAACACAGGGTCCCTGTTCTAACCTCAGGAAGTCCTGCCTTCCTATACTCTTTATGCCCAGCTAATTGGCTATCAGTGACTTTTATTAACCAATAAAGAGAATGCCTCAGAAGGTGCGGTAACCAGATCTCAGCATTGGAATCAGCCTGTCAGAAGCAATGCTATTAGACCTTCCCCAACAGGTGACCTATAGATCATAAGTGCATTCTTGAGCTTTGTTAAGTGATCTTCAGACAAGGATATGTATCTTCAAACAGGATACTGTCTGTCTGATGGCTTTGCAAAAGCTACAGTAAACAGACTGGGAAATATTTAGAGAAAATGTCCTATAGAATGGTAGAGAAAACAATTTAGGATGAGTATTAAAAGTATTTATATTTACCAGACTGGGAAGTTTGCCTTTAAGCTACTTGTAGTCTGGAGAATGCTGTATAAAAGTAATGTTGGAACTCTTTGTTGTGTCAGTTATGTAACTGGGAAAGTGGATGCACATAACTGTTTAAGTATGCTAGCAAAGCCTGTGTATTAGTTACTTTTCTATTGTGATAAAACACCATGACCAAGGCAACCTATATAAAGAATTGGTTGTTCGGGGCTTATGGTTCAAGATAGGAATCTATCACTATCATGGTGAGGATCAGGGCAGCAGACAGACAGGTCAGAAGCTGAGAGCACACATCTCGATCCACAACAGGAGGCAGAGAACACAGTGAGAATGGCAAGAGCTTTGTGAAACCTCAAATCCCACCCCCAGTAACACACCTCCAACTAGGCCACATCTCTTAATACTTTCCAAACAGTTCCACCAACTAAGGACCAAGAATGCAAACATGAACTTATGAGAGCCATTCTCATTCAAAACATCACAGCCTGCTTTTAAATTGTAAGCATATAAAATCATAATGTAGCTAACTGAACTTGAAGAGCAGCTATGTCTACTTTTGTGTTCATAAGATAATTTATTTTTAAATTTTCATATATTTGAGTGTATGTTGATACATGCAAGTACATACATGCCATACCACACATGGAAGTTCAGAGGACAACTTGGGGGAGTCAGTTCTCATCTTCCAACTTGTTGAGGCAAGGTCTCTTTCATTTCTGCTTTTGTACTACGTATTCCAGGCTAGCTGGCCCTGGAGCTTTCAAGCAATTCTCCTGTCTCTGCATCCCATTTTTGTTAAGAGTTCTGAGATCACAAATGTATGCCACCACAACAGGCTTATTACATGGATTTCAGAGGTGAATCTCAAATAATCAGGCTTGCACAGCCAGTGCCTTCAACTGCTGAGCCATCTCCCTGGCCCCATGGATCTGTTTCTACTCTTGTAGTTACAGGTTCTTATGCCACTGCTTGGATTACTACATGTGAAAAAGTGTTAACCTTTCTGTTTATTCATAATATAATTATCATTCACACATGTGCATATTGCTTGATCTGTTTGTACAGCCAAGAGCAAGTCATTTGAGACTTAAAATGGACAAAATAGTCCCTTTCCAGGTCTCACATATTTTACAGTTTGTGAACTTCCGTGAAACAAAGGAAGGATATTTCCAGGTGTAAGTATTGCAGTGATGCTAATTAAGGGCTTTGCTGAGAAACTGACTGCAGCTTTCAACTGAGTCTTGTTCTAAATTGGTTTGGGAAGCAGTTGAGTTTCAATTACTGAGAAGCTTATATCTCACAGTTCAATGCTATGTATCAGGCACCTAACAACATCCAACTCTCTGATGGATAATAATAAGATTTTAATTAGCATCTTGGATCCATGTAGAAATTTATTCCAAGCTCATTTGCTTGAAGGAGCCCAGCCTTGTCTGGGACCTATTCCAACCTGTTTTCACAGAAGAAGGGACAACAAGCCCATGACCTTTGCTTTTCTGAGCAGCTCATTACCTAAATTAAGGGTTCCTTCTTGAGAATAAGCTAATTCTATTTCCTCACTTGGTGCCCAGAAAATCTAGGCTTCTCTCTTTGTATAGTGTTATGAGTCAAAAGCTTGGTGGCAAGAGATAGACTGGCTTTTTCTGTGTTCCTTTGTCTTACAGTGTTGGTTTGAAGTTGAGGTGGCATGGCCAGCTCCCCAGTTGTCAGGACACTTCCCTCTCTTCCACACCATACCTGAGATCCACTGGTTCAGTCAGTTTTCCTTGCTGGCAGCTTTCGAACTTGTATCTCATTCTTTAACTCTGAACTGATGTAGCTTTCCTCCTATCCTGTAACACTCTTCTCCCATCATCACATCTAGCCTGCACACAGCTAGATCACTAATTTCAAAACCTGTAAAGAGGACCGGTTTTTTCTCTTTAAAACTCCTAAGAGTCTGAATCTTGTGAGAAAAACTTCCTGCATGAAATACATACTACAGATCATCAACTTATCTCTGGGGCAAGGCCTTGGAGTCTTTATGTATACTATTTGCTACATTAATATAATAAAGCCTAAGCTTCTTTGGGTAGATATTGGACCCTCTCCTAGTAATTGTTCTATTCCTATGAGGTGACACCCAGTCAACTTATAATGGAAGCACTTAACTGGGGACTTGCTTACAGATTCAGAGGGTTAGTCCATGAACGTCAAGGCAGGGAACATGGAGGCAGGCAGGCAGCCATTACACTGGAGCAGTAGCAAGAGTGCACATCTGATCCACAAGTTGCAGGCAGAAAAGGAGACTGGGGCTGGCCTGGGCTTTTGAAACCTCAAAGCCCTCCTACTAATGACATACCGCTTCCAACAAGGCCACACCTCCTAATACTTCCCACACAGTTCCACTAACTGGAGACCATGCATACAAACATATGACCCTTTGGGGGCCATTCTCATTCAAACCACCACATGTCCTGAATATCTGACCCCTGCTTACCTGTCTAGTGTTATGTCTTGCTGTACTCCTTGAGTGCTCCCTTCACTCTGGATCTTACCATTTCACACCCCTTCCAACACTGATTACCGCCTTCATTTCTCCATATCCTCATCATCATTTTTCTTTCTCTTTTTTATGATATCCATTGTAATGTGTATATAATAACATAACATTGTAGTTTTATGGTTTATATTTCCCCAACTGTTATAGACATTCACTGTGTTTTCATGTGCTTACTGGTCAACAACATTTTTTTTTTTAACTAAAAGGATGAAAGAGAGGAATTGCCATGAGATGAGGTGGGGAACATTGCTGAAAGAGTTGTTTGTGAGAGAAAAGTGCACAATTAAATTGAGACTCATATCAGATCACTCTCTAAATTGAAATATTGGCAGGAAACAGGATTCATGAATAGAAGTTAGGTGGCAAATCCAACAGCATAGACAAATAAACTGTGAAGTTGCTAGGAAGCAGAGCATGTGTGGCTCATGAAATTAGGTGGGATCCCAAGGAAGGTGTCTAGAAAAGGGAAACATCTGCAGCTGAGCTCCGGGTTATCACATTCAAAAGATGAGAAATGAAGAGGAACCGACTAGCCAAGGAGATGAGGCTGTGTTATGATCAGAAGGAAAGTATGGCAAGGGAAGACAATACCCCAAGGAGGAAGGAATAATTTACTAAGTCAGATGTTGCTGAAAAGTCTGAAACTTAGGTGTTAATAGCTTTGGCAGCATGGGAGTCATTATGAGCTTGATGAACAATTGGGTAGATTGGTTGGGATAAGAGCTGATTGAAGAGGACTCAGGAAAGAAAGAAGAGGTGAGAAATTAGTGACAATAGACAAAATATTAGAGGAGTTTTCTATAACAGGTAGAGGAACATATGGGAAGGGAAACCAAACGAATGAGTTCTATTAGTGATGAAATACATAGGGCCAGATATAGTGGCCCAGGTCTGTGATCTTAGCACTTCAGAGACTGAGAAAAGAAGACCATGATGATTTCAAGGCCACACTGGGCTATGAGTGAGTTCAGAGTAGCCTCACAGAATGAGGACCTGTCTCAAAAACACAAACAACAACAAAACATAGGGCAAGTTTATGATGGAACTGGCCTTTTAATGTCAGTGCAAGAGGAACAGGGAGAAGTACCAGAGAGATGGGATCACTTCTTACCCCTTGCCTTTTTCTGTGCCTCTGCAAACTTCCAGCAAAGCATTTAATTTTCCCACTGTGTAATAATTGACTCATATCCAATCTCTTCTCGTATGTTAGTGAGATTTTCCTCCAATATTGCTGTCTAGGAACAGATTCTAAATCTCAGTGGCTACGACAGTAATTGGCTTCATGTTCAGGTTGGCTGCTGTTTACTCCAGGCTGTTAATTGGGGTTATGCATACTCCACGTGTCTCTCATTCTGGGACTAGTGGTAACTCTGTATATACTTACCCCATGAGACGGCAAGTCAAAATGCATTAACACATTTAGGGTCTCTGCTAGAAACAAGTCCACATTCCAATTCCCAAAGCAAGTTACAGAGTCAAGTTCAACCTTATTATAGAAAAGATGTAAATTTTCATCTATACACGAGGAAGGAGAGATGAGAAAATAGTGACAATATACAAAATATTAGAAGAATTTGCTATAACAGATAGTAAGTGAAGTAAGTAAAGTTGAAGAGAATGAAACAAAAATGTCAACAAATAATGTAGTCTCCAACACTCTATTAGCCTACAAGCTTCTCAGCAGAATCGTCTAATTTGCTGTGTTTTCCAGAGCTTGGAATCATGCTGACAATGCTCCCATCATTGAAAAATGCTACCAAGTACACTGAACACCGGCTTTTCCCCAGCAAATAATTAGAGCCCAAGTATTTTTTCCTGGACAAGTGATAGCACTTATGTCCTTGTAGATTATCTCATTAGCTCTGAGTATAACCCTCACATGTTGATATTATTTTTCTAATTTTACTACTGATCTTCAATAGGGTTGAATCATCAGCCCAAACTCTCCTGCTAAAATTCTGTGAAGTTGGTACTCTATGAAGTCCAAGCTTTTAATCAATCCATCTCTTGATGCTAGAAAAGCATAATCAGCCTAGGAATTAGGTTTGGGACATAACAAACATGGCAGATTATTGAAATCATGCCTATGGAAAAAGGAATGCTGAAGTATGAGATAAATCAGTTGTATGGTATCATATACAGAGCACAGAAGAGGTCAGAACACTTAAGTGTAAAATAGTGTGTAAAAGTTTATTAGTTAGCCGGGCGGTGGTGGCGCACGCCTTTAATCCCAGCACTTGGGAGGCAGAGGCAGGCGGATCTTTGCGAGTTCGAGGCCAGCCTGGTCTACAAAGCGAGTCCAGGACAGCCAGGGCTGTTAAACAGAGAAACCCTGTTTCGAAAAACCAAAAAAAAAAAAAAAGTTTATTAGTTATATGCAACAGAAGACAAGAAGAAAGGAGAGAGGGTGGAGAAAGAAGAGGATTTGAAAATGGGTCAATGATCTAATGAGGCAGTCCAAGAAATGCCCTTGTCCCTGTTATGCTTATGAATATTTGCATAAACCTCCACATTTCATGTTGTGTGGCAAGATCAGTTTGATGCTTGTAAATGTACCCCAAACTCTTCAAACTAGTTCTATGCAAAGTGTTCCATCACCCCCTTTTACAAGAGAGGCCTTTTTCTTTTTTTTTTTAATGTAGGAGTAAAATTCTCATTTATGAATAACAACCTTATTAAATTCTCCAAATAGAAGACATAGAGTTGACTGGATGAGTTAAAACATCAAGCTTGGTGTTGTTGAGGTGGCTCAGCTGTTTAAATGTTTGCCAAGCAATCATGGATACCCATGTTTGACACCAACTGCTATGAAAGCTGAGCACTGTAGGCCCTGATGATAGTCCCAACACCTGGTAGCTGCAGATTTTGGTGAGCAAGCTGCTCAATGGGAAACACTGGGGAGAAAAAGTAATGTGTGTTAGGAAGACATCTGACATGAACCTTTACATACACATACAAACTTCACGTGATTACACTCATGTTACCTATTGTGCTTGAAATTTTTCCTACCTTTTAATTCTTTTACTGGCATTGAGCTGGATCAAGGCCCCTACATGGTAACACTTCTACTTTCCATGTACTCTAGAATCTCCCAAGATCATTTGCCTTTGAAGGACACAGGGACAATGTCTGGATTCTCATGTGGGGATCTCCTAGCTCAAGAGAGGCCTTTTTCATTTCTTCCTAAGGATCTTGTATTGATTATGACAACTTGAATGTTCTAAAGCTATTTTCTGAAATTTTACTAGTTGCATTTATAGGCTGAAAGCAAATTCTACTTACTAGTAGAAATTAAAAATAAAACAATTACTTGATGATGTATCAGATAAATGTGAATAATTTCCACAGAAACAACTTTATCCTTAGAGACAGAACTACATTATAGCATAGCCAATGCAATGGCATCCAAAACAGCCAAAAACAAAAAATGAACAGAAATGACATGACCTTAAAAATATGATAAATAAACAAAAAATCAATATGTAAATGGACATATATAAAAGATGAGGTGAAACATAATATAACATGTAATATTATAAAATACAGCATATCACAATATGATTAACTTTCTTGGGTATGATTCCTATCCATGAGTGGGTGTATGGGTGACCTTATAGGTGAGGTGGAACAAAGAGAGGGTAGGAAAGATTGAGTATGGGCATCCTTGGAAAGCCAGGAGCTATCTAGACAGATGGTAGCACAACACAGTAGTTTGGAGAAATCCTTACAGGATCATTTGGGATCTTCAGGTAGACACTAAGACTAATGTGCCAATGCCAAACTTCTCTGAGACAATCTGTGCATACAATATGGGTCTCTACCTGCTACTTCTAGTCTGAAATCTGCTTATATGTTGATTTAGGAGGGGGTACATTGGGCAAATGTTTGCATTGCAGGAAGACTCCCTTGAGCATGCTTGAAACAGTACCTCTCTCCTAGGTACTTAATTTATCCTGAATAAAGTCACAAAGCTGTCTTCTTATTATTGTGTATGAGTATGCAGTGTATATGTAGCTGTACTGGTACCCTGATCCATGGACATGTTTGTGAAGGCCAGAGGCCGACATTGGGTGTCTTCTTGTATTGCTCTCCACTTTATTTACTTTGTAAAGACAGTGCCTCCCACTAAAGCCAAGTTGACCTTCAGCTGGCATCTAAGAAATCATCACTTTCCAGAGGGATCCCACTAAATCAAATCATTAAGAGCACCTCTCGCTATTCCCAAAGGGCCTTTTCAGATGTCATTTTTACTGAATATCTGCTTCCCTTATTTGAGTTTAGAACTTTGGTACATGTCAAGCAGGGGTTGTTTACATGAGCAGTAAAAACCTTGGTTACTAAATAATTTTTTTTACTTTTGAGATTATAATTACATCATTCCCCCTTCCCTTTCTTTCCTCTAAGCCCTCCCATATACCCTTCCTTGCTCTAGTTCAAATTCATGCCATATTTTTTCATTAATTGTTATTACATGTATATATGTTTGTACATATGTATTCCTAAATATTACCTGTTCAGTCTTTTAAGTATGTTTTCAGGGCTGATAATTTGATATTGAATAAAACAATCAGTGTAATCTCCCCTGGGGAAGACTATTTCTCCCTCTCTTCAGCATTCCTTAGTTGCCTGTAGTTATTTGTGTAGGGTAGAGGCCTCATGATCTTTCCCCATCCACTTTGGCATGTCTATTGTTGTTGTCCTTGTTCAGAGCTCCTTGGCAGATTACCACAACTTCTAACTAGGTGACTTAGCTCCAGTGACAGGGGACTCTTGGAAGTTTGCCCTCAAATTTACACGGAGGCACCTGCTCCCTTAGCTCAATTTGCAGCAATAAATCACAACTGTGAGTCTGAATATGTGCTGAGCTTGTGAGCCGTCCAGTGAATCACCAAACCTGGAGTAGTCTTTATAACCCCTGTCACATCATGGGAACTAACAAATGTCATAAAAGACAAAGACCAGCAGGTCAGAAGCTCAATATGGTATCTCATTTCTAGTGTATGTCAAGTGCTCAGTGGGTAGGCAACCCTTTTTGTTCATTCAACTCTCAGATATTTTTCATTTTAAATTTAGTCTCTAAATTGTGAGTTTTGAGTTTGTGAATGGTAACAGAAATACTGGGAAGGGCATATACCTTTGGTCAATCTTAATCCCATGTTGGCCCTAAGATGAAACACATCATCCTATCCACCCAAATTCTATATTTATAAGGACCCACTTCAGTGCAAGTGACTAGGAAATGATGTCTCTTCTGATATCTGTTCCTAGTAGCAATTCTTCTCTGTAGGAGAAAGGTATGCATTATTGATGACCTGTAGAAATTCCATAATAGACACTTGTTAGGAGTCTACTGTGCCCCTCCTTCATATAAAGTGCTGTAGACCAACATACAGAATGATACTGTTCTTGGGCATTCAAAACTTGACAGTGAGAGGGGATTGGTCACCTCAAGACTTAAGAGATGGGAAGCCTTACTTTTTTCTAGAAGATCTTTCCTATCAGAGTCCTGCTTCTGTTTCTATAGTAACTTGTAGTCCTCTCATAGAACTTGTTAGTATTCATTAAAAGAAAGAAATCCATGTGTGTGTGTGTAGTTGTGTATTAATGTGGGTGGTTTTGTGTGTGTGTGTGTGTGTGTGTGTGTGTGTGTGTGTGTGTTTGTGTGTGTGTGTAGATTAGAAGTCAATGTCAGGTATCTTCAATCTCTCTCTACTTTTTTTGTGTGTTTTGTTTTTGATGCAACACTATCTCATCGTGAAACTCTGACTGGCCTGGAACTCACTTTGTGGACCAGGTTGACCTTGAACTGAAAAAGATCTGAATGCTGGGCTTTAAAAAAAAAAAAAACACTTTACCATTAGGCCTGACTCAACCTTCTATTTATTTGTTTGTTTGTTTATTCTTTAATATAGGGCCTGTCATTGAACCTGGAGCTCACAAATTAAGCTAGGCTAGCCAGCAAGACTCTGGGATTCAGCATTTTATTTGTTTCCTGTGCTGGGAATACAAGCATCCCACCATTCCCAGATTTTATGTGGGTACAGGAGAACCAATTTAAGTCCTCATGGCAAGCACCTTACCAACTAAATCATCTCCATATTCCCCTAAGTCTTATTTTTAAGATTGTAAATACAATTACACACACACACACACACACACACACTATATATATATATATGGAACATAGCTCTTCCCAGCTGTGCAGAAATAACAAAAATAAACAAATGACTAAAAGAGTCAGTGAGACACACTGCAATCCTGGGCAGTAAGTGGAAATTCCTGAGTTTCACCTTTTTAGGCTTTCTCAAAGTTATGGTACTTCTCTGCACTCAGTTCTCAGTGGTAGAATAAGAAGAAAAAAAATATCATCTTTGGAGAGTTGCCTTGGGAGTTTCCTGAAATGAGAATGCGTATCCAGTACCTCATTGTGCAGTAGGCACCAAATGGTCTTTATTAACAGAAATCACATCCAGCGGGATAGCAATTTCAACTTCACTTACTTAAAGATATCATGTTAGAAAAGAGCCATTGGGAGGCCATAGAAACCACTGGAAGTGGCTAAATACTGTGCATGGTGTGCAGTATTGTGAAGGGGTACTTGGGGAGACAGTAGCTTCGTTTACTGTGGAGTCTTCGTGAAAGAGTGCAGAAGGGAAAGGGGGGAATAGAGGCAGGGGCAGGAAGAGAGGACTAGAACAAGAACACACACACAGAATCCTGGGTTCATGGTTTGTAAGATGGAGCTGATTCACCTAAGACTTCATGGTTCAATCTGACTGCTTCTCTCACTTACCCATTGAGAATCTTTTGAAAGTATCCACTGGGAGCCATACACTGGGGATGGATGATAATGAACAAGAAACCAAACTATTCTTTCCTGGGGCCTGTATTCTGTTAGCAAAGGCAAGAAGTAAGCCAATAGCAATATCATATGAACATAGTGAAAAATCAGATCTTAGCTGTATCCTGGGTACTTACTCTTTTTTCAAGATCTGTGGTCTCTAGTAAACTCTTGTTAAAGAAAGATGTGCTGACCACCTGTGGGGTGCTGTTGGACCCTGGGGGTCCCCGAGGTCCTGATGCCCAGAGACCACCAGAGACTGAGGTTTGCTGCAAAAACGCAAGAGGATTTTTATTAAACCAGTTGCGCCAGGGTTCAACAGCCTTTGGGAAGGGCTAAACCCCAATAACCATTCTCAGGTAGCTTATATGCACAAAAGCCGTGAACAGGTGGGCACATAAAGGGAATAATGTGTAGTTAACTTTTAGCCCGCTAGATGACAACTGCAGGTGAGGATAGGGAAGTGGGGATAAGGGAAACAAAAGGGAATCATCCCAGTTGGCTATGTAAACTCAACCTTTAGCTTGCCAGGATGGGACCATTATCTTTTAGTTAGATAGTTCCAGGGAATGTCCCCAGGGGTCATGAGGTCAGGGAGAAGGCCTTCCTAGGAAGGGGTAGTGGTATTTATTATTTTATTATTTTCTACAGCCTTACAGTGCACTTGACCTTCTTTATGAATAATCTTGTGTTTGTGAATGTATACACACATGCAGACAGGGGTAGCCAAAACTTCCTCTCATAGACTTTCATAAAAAATTTTTGCTATTTAATAATTATGTGTTTCAATTTTTAAAAAGGCAATGGAAACGTTTTGGGTTTTTTTCCCCCAAAACTACATAAAAGGGGATCTCTAGAGTATATGTTGTTTGTCTCTGGCTGAAGAAAGGGTCCTCACCTGCTTAGCCTCTACCAAACACCCTGAAATGACACTCATCCTCCAAAGAATTCAGGAGAGCAACGCCATAGTTTCCAAACTTAGGTGAAACAGCAGTAGGAATCTGACCATGGCACAATAGTTTTGTAGACAGACCCCTAAGGAAACACTAACAACTCACCAAGGCTAACGTACGTTAAGTTTCAAAGTGTGTTGTGGGATCCCTAAGGAGAACATATCTTCAGTGCCCACAGGAGCCTCCTTTTCCATCATTATCAGTGAGAACACTTCATGTGGGTCTTGCTTAGCCTCTTGATTTTCCCATCTCTCACTCATCGTCAGTGATCTCTTCCTCTTACCTAAGTCATAAGTTTCCTTAACTGAACCCTTGACCTTATTGACAACAACAAAAAAACAAACTCTGTTCCATCCAGCTCATCAAGTTTTGAAAATGTTCCCACTATCTTGACCCTCTCACCTGTGACAGAGCAAGTCGGAAGCCAGCTCTTGGTGACCAATCCATCTAGTCCTTGCATTCATTCTGATGAATGGCTCATGAGAATCTCAGAAGAAAGGAGAGAATTTTAATTAAACACATCATTCCTTGCTTCCCAGCAAGGTAGACTACTTGCTTCATTTTTCTACAAGACAGTTCACAACTTCTCACTCTTCAAACCTCCCATGTTTCCTTCCTTGTCCAACTTAGCACCACTGTTTGGTGACCTTAATTTGTTCTGGGCTGAGAATGTAGAAGCCACCTTCTCATCTCTGCACTGTAGTGGCCTCTCATTTTCCTGTCACAAGTGCTATGAACTTGTTCCCATCTTCCCCTTCTTCTGTTTCTTGTGGAAGACCCATCTCTGTGAGGCACCCTTTTCAGACAACTTGATCTTTTATTACCTTTATTCCTACAGCTTTACTTTGGGGTTCTCTGTCAGTCATTCACACCTTGCACACAGATATATTCTAGACTCTCCTATAGCAAACAGCAGCAACTTTTGTTTCTGTAACCCTCTGTCTCTAGCTCAGACTTCCCCCTCTGAGCTCTTGCCTTCGTGACTTCTCCTCCAGTATGTCTAGAGGCATGTCAGATAGTGCCGAACACAATTCCTGATTTTCCTCACCACACCTGTCAGTTATTATTATTATTATTATTATTATTATTATTATATTATTATTATTATTAAGCAGAAATCACTGTGTAACCCCGGGTAGCCTGGAACTCACTGTATAGACCAGGCTGGCCTCTAGCTCACAGAGATCTTCCTTCCTACAGGTTTTATAAATTTAAGCAAACATCTACCTGTTTCTCAGATCAACCTGGGCATAATTCTCAATTCCTGGGCTTTGCACAGGATTCTAAAGCCCTTTCATACCTTTGTCCACTCTGCATGCCAAGCACCCTTGGATTTTCTTTCATTTTAGAAGTAGACTGGACAGCTATCGTTACCTTGTTCCTGACCTTCTGAGGAAAGTGTTCAGTCTTTCTTATTGAGTACGATTATTAACTACAAATTTTATGTGCTCTGTCAACTTGAGGAGTTCCCCTTCAATATATAGTTTGTTGTATATTTTCTCTCTTTTTTTTTAGAGATAGAGAATATGTTTTTATTCTTTAACTGAAAATAGATGATTTTTCATACAGTACGCTCAAATCAGTTCTCCTCCCCCAACTCCTCCAAATTTCTACCTCCCCTCCCATCTGGATATATAACCTTTCTGTCTTTCCTTAGAAAACAAACATCCAAGGAATAATTATACATTAAAATAAGATAAATAAAAAACAACAAATTGGATTATGACATAACAACCAAGCAAGAAAAATAGCCAAATAAAAAGCACAAGAAATGCAAATAATTATAGGGGCATACACATTTGCACACTCAGAAACTGTTGCTGGAGTGGTCAAGAGCCTAAGACTAGATAGGCCAGAGACCTAAGGGAAACCAAATACTACTTATGTTCTAAAAACCTATGTTCTACTAAAGGAACATAGCAATAAAATGACACCTTAAAACATTTTGTTATATTCAAAGATGACTTCTTGCTCAGTAATCATTAGAGAAGCTTCTTCCTGCAGTAGACAGGAAGAAATACAGAAACAATATGCAAAGAATGAGAGATATTTTCTCTTATATTCATAGATGCTGGGTTTTCCATGTAGGGCATGGTGGTGTATGCCTTTAATCCCAGCACTCAGTAGGCAGAGGCAGGTTGATCTCTCATTTCAAGGCCACCTTGATCAACAGAGCATGTTCCAGGACAGCCAAGGCTCCCTTTCTGGAGGGGTGGGGGACAAAAGATGCTGGATTTTTCTCAAATGTTACGTATATTGCTGGATTCAATCCTCTAAGATTCTACTGGATTTTACAGCCCAAAGCGTTGTTGTTTTAACAGAGATAACTTCAGTTCTTTCTTTTAAAACCCTTCCTGGATTCCTACTGTACTCAGAGGATCCTTTATAGAGTTCCACCAAAAAGTTCCTCCCAAATCTTGTGCATTGTCACTCCTCGACCTCGGTTTCACTCCCTGACTGTTTCACTTCCCTACTCCCTTACAAGCTTCTCCTGGGAACCATTTCTAATATGTCAAATTATTGCCGCCTTGAAAATCCTTTTCTCAGGCATGGAGTGTGTGAAAGGTCCTCAGTGTCAAGGTGAAGCATCTCTGGTCACATTCACCCTCCCAGGCACCACCTGCTTCCCCTAACTGCTCTGTCTGCTGTCTTGCAGGTGATTTATGCCCTGAATACCCGTCAGGATGAGGCAGAGGCCAGCGTGGAGTCGCTGAGGGAAGCCCACCAGGAGGAGCTCCAGGAAGCAGTGGCTGAAACCAGGGCCAGGCTCCTGCAGGAACAGGGCCGCCCCAGTGAAGACGCAGAGGCCCTTCTTAAGCGCATCCAGACCCTGGAGAATGCCCTGGAGCTGCAGAAGAGGCTGACACAGGAGGCCCTGGCTGAATCAGCTTCCTGTAAATTGGAGACCAAAGAGAGGGAGCTACGGGTAGAGGCTGAGCATGCTGAACGAGTCCTGATACTTTCCAAGGAGATGTTGGAGCTCAAGGCCGATTATGAGAAGAGGCTCCAGCTACTGACTAGCCACGAGGGTCCCCAGTGGGGCCAACTATCCCAGGAGAGCCCTGACGCCACAGCAGAATCTGGCCAGCAACCGGAGATGCACCAGGTCCTGCTGGAGGTGGAGCGATTGCGAGCAGAGAATCAGCAGCTGAGCCAGGATTATGCCCGCAAGGCCGAAGAGCTACAGGCCACCTATGAGAGGGAAAATGAAGCCATCCGGCAGGCCATGCAGCAGTCAGTCAGTGAGGCCTTATGGCAGTGGCAGGAGAAAGAGTCGGGCCTTCGAAAGAACTTTCAGGTCCAGGAATCGGCCCTGCAGGCTCAGGTCAGGAAGCTGGAAGGAGACCTGGAACACAGAGGGCGCAAGATAAGTGACCTGAAAAAGTATGCCCAGAAGCTGAAAGAAAGGATCCAGGTAAAGCCTCTTCTTCCTTCCCAAGGGGATAAGCAGGCAAAGTTGCTTTTTCTGAACAGTGCTCCACTTCCACCAAAGTCAGTATTATTGCTGGTATCCATTCTCCCACATTCATTCAACAAGTATTTATTGAATACTAACTTTGGGCTAGGGCTAGTAGGCTCATGGGCACGGTATGCACAGTGAGCTACACTGTCCCTAGCCTCAGAGGACACAAAGTCCTACAGGTCACAGGTGAGAAGAAAAATACTGAGGGGCTTAATGCCTGGCCCAGGAGGCTGGCCACACAGGAAAATTTTCAACTCTGGCTAGTATAATTCTAAATTATTTTAATTTTGTGTGTGCATTCTATAACTTGGCTTCTCCTAAAGCCCTTAGGAGTTTGTGTTTAAAGAGAGCAGACCCATTGATGAGCCAGTTTTGTAAGCCCCACAGAGGCACAGAAACCCATGTCTCAAAGCAACAGCTAACATTTGTAACACTCTCTGAGTATTTCTTTCTACATACTTTTTTCTTATCCTATCCTCACTGGAGAAGGGTTAAATAACTTTCCCCAGGGCCACCATCAGCGGGTGAGTAGGGATTGGCAGCCCTGTGACCCTGCTGTGTCCTCCTGAACCTACTTTCATCTGCTGGCTGTCCTATGCTCCTGGCATCTCCATCCAGAAAAGTAAGTAAGATCTTCCCTCTGTTTAGGACCTAGATGTGCAGCTGAGGGAGGCTCGACAGGAGAATTTGGAGTTGAAGAGCACAGCGAGAAAACTTGGCGAGAAGTTGGCTATTGCCAAAGACAGATTAATGCTTCAGGAGTGTCCTGTGACACAGAAAACTGGTGAGATGCCCCAGATTGATTCCTGAAAGATGGAAGATTGAGGGCTGGAGAAATGGCTCAGAGGTTAAGAGCACTGGCTGCTCTTCCAGAGGTCTGGAGTTCAACTCCCAGCAACCACATGGTGGCTCACAACCATCCATAATGAGATCTGGTGCCCTCTTCTGGCTTGTAGGCATACATGCAGACAGAACACTCACTGTATATGTAGTAAGTAAATAAATGTTAAAAAAAAAAAAAAAAAAGATGGAGGATCAGCTGCCAGGTTCAGCCTGGCACCAGGGAACACTCACAAGACCAAGGGAGCAGAAACTGGGCCATTGTATCTGCCCTGCTAGGTGGATGAATCATGAATCAGTACTGTTCTAGGCACAGATGAACTAACACCAGCTCCTCGCCTGGAGCTGCACAGGACAGCTATCTAAAAGATTTGATGCAAAGGGAATCCTTACTCTCACAATGCTCTCCCTGATGCCGGCATTTCAGCTTTTCCTTCTTCATGATTGATCAGTGCTATATTTTTTTTCACATAATTTATAGATGATGAAGTGAGGCCAAGAGAGGATGAATGGCTGATTGGAGGTCAGCTAAGTGTCTGGTGATAAACGTTAGTGTTTCGATCTAGTGAATTCTGACTCTGTCTTTCACCAGGATTCCACAACCCAAAGTTCTTGAGTACTTGAGCTATGACAGGCATGATGGTAAAGGCAGGAAACATGAGCTCTGCCATTGGAAACTTTGAGAGATTGTTCCATTGCAGGAAGCAGAGAACCAGGGTGTCTGGGAAAAAAAGAAAATTCTCTAGGCTGGAAGGGGGAAGAAAAGAGGTTTATGTTGGAAACAGAGGGTTTAAAACACTGATCTTTAGAAATAGGGCACAGGGAACAAAGAGAAAAAAAGATAGCAATTATAGTCATTTCTGTTATTTCTCTCCCTTAAGATTTCCAAAAATACACATGCACTGGAGAACATGCTCAACTTCTTTTAACTCATAGAAAATGAAATAACATTTTTTACTCAGGAAGGGAGAATGTGGCAGTTATTTAAGCTCAGGCTACTGCCTTGAATGAAGGCAAGGATCATTACACGGACCACACTTGAGGGCTGCAGGTCTTCTAGCAGGGACTACATGAAGGAGTGGTAAGCAAGATGTTGAGCAGCAGAACTGACCTCAGAAGGCCTTAGACATGAGCATCTTGACCGATGTGGAAACCCACACTTGCAGATGACATGAAGATTGAGAAGGAAGCCCTGAGGAAAGCCAATGACCCGGAAGCCTGCAGTCTTCATCCTCAGCAGCATCAAGGCTTTCCCACGTTGTGCCACTGCACTGAAGGAGGCTCAGAAACACAGGTAATGTGTGATGAAGGCTGAGGGGGAAATCACAGGAGGCTGGCAGGAGCTTCAGGTGGAGGTCATTCCCATAACTACAGTGGATCCACTTGGAACCTCAAGCCCCATTATTCAGGGATTATTTGTCTCACTGGTTTCTTTTTATTTTATCTTATGTGTATGGATGCTTTGCCTGTATTTATATCTATGTACCACTTGCATGCCTGATATCTACAGAGTCCAGAAAAGGGCACTGAATCCCCTGGAATGGAGCTACAGATGGTTCTGAGATATGATGTGAACACTGGGAATCAAACCTGTGTCCTTTAGAAAAGCAGCTAGTCCTCTTAACTACTGAGCCATCTCTCCAGCTCCCACCACCACCAACACCACAACCAGTTTCTTGCCAGTTCCACGTCATTCAAACTTAGGTGAACAAGAATGTAGCAGAGTTTTCCCAAGTTTATATTTACCAGAGAACATAGGCATTGCTTAGGTACTATTTCCACTCAAAACAAACAATATGTTCTTTAGAAACTATAGTGATTGCTGGAACGTCTGATCCTGTGACAGCTACAGTATTCTGCAGAGCTCTTGTCCAATGGTATACACACTGAAATGTATATCACATATATCAAATATATACAGTCTAGTAAAATGTTTCACACCTTCTTATACTTGCTATGAAATAAGCATATAAATGTATAAAGGAAAATGGACCTCATCTGTCCCCAGCAGTCTTACAAAGTTTTATTTCGTTTTCTAGACCAGGAAAGAAGCAAGTGGTGAAATAGAGCGCATGAAGCAGCAGTATGAAGAAGACCTTCGTAAAGCCAGACATCAGACCGAGGAGGAGAAGCAGCAGCTCCGAGAGCAGCTGGGGAAGCACCTAGAAGACTTGGTGAAGAAGCACGCTGTGGAAATGAAGTCTGTGCGCTCATCTGTGGAGGTGGAAAGGAAGAAGCTGAAGGTGAGCCTTGTTCGCAGAAATCATTCTGGAATATTTTCCTTCTCCCACCTTGTCTTAGTTAGGGTTTCCATTGCTATAAAGAGACACCATGACCATGGCAACTCTTATAAAGGAAAACATTTAGTTTGGGCTGGCTTACAGTTCAGAGGTTTAGTCCATGGTCATCATGGCAGGAAGCATGGCAGCGTGAAGGCCGAGATGGTGCTGGAGAAGGAGCTGAGAGTTGTTCTACCTCTTGATCCACAGGCAGCAGAAGGCACTGCATACCACACCGGGCATAGCTTGAGCATAGGAGACCTCAAAGTCCACATCCACAGTGAAGTACTTCCTCCAACAAGGCCACATCTCCTATTACTGGCACTCCTGTGGACCAAGCATTCAAACACATGAGACTATGGGAGCCATTCCTAATCAAACCACCACATACCTCCTTCCTGTTTCCCTTTCCTATTTTGTTACCCAAACATTTATTGTGCTCCTACTGTGTGCACATCTAGGCTGGTTCTCTGATGACAGGTTGAAGAAAACAGTCACTGCCCATAAAGAGTACAAGATCTCTTGGGCGATGATAATGGGGAACACTTGATAATGGAGCACACTAGCTTCTGGCATTGCTGACATAGAGCAGGATTGTGCATTGTGACATTTAACTTAGGGAAATTCAACTGTGCTTACACAACAACAACAGAGAAGCTCCACTAACTGAAAACTGAGGCCGCCAATACTTCCTAGACCCCAATTCCAACTCTGCTGCCCACCGGAAGTTATTTACCTGCCCCCTCCCACCTATTCTCAGAAATTCTGCTTTCCTGAAGTCCCTCATCAAGATGGATAGTGATAACAGAACCTCTTCAAGTAGAGCAGTGTGAGGATTAAAGGAGAGAGTCCACACGAGGAGACAAAGCATCTGCTAGCACCCTGTCTCAGTGTCTGTGTGCTGATCTCACACAGATGAGATGCCTTTCCACAGACAATGCCTTGGAGCCTCCTCTCTCCTGGTAGCTGGGAAAAGTGTGTCATGTACATGAAGATTGTAGGGAAGAGTACTCAGAAAGTAAGAGGATCATGAGTTCAAGGCCAACGTGAGCTATGTATGCAGATCCTGCCTCAAAAGAGGATGCTGTGTCCATCAATAGTATTATGAACACGAGGAAAGACTTCATTTGATTATGAGATAATTGTCTTTGTGATTTGAGAAGTGTTGAGTGTTCACTGAAAGATAAGCAAACATCACTGCGGGACAGCTTTATGCAGTGGTTAAAAACAACAAGAATTCAATACATATATACTGAATACATGAATATGATCACATGAAACACCCATACTATTCCTGAGCCTAGGCTTTGGCTCATCCACAAGCTCTGTGACTGTGGGCCTTACCCTCTCTGAAAGCTGAATCCTAAAACAGAGTGTGTCAATGCACATTTATATATGGTGTTGCATATGGGCGTTTTGCTGCATGTGTACTGTGCAGAGGCAGCTCAGCAGACAGCAGCTATTGTTAACTACCATGTACTTTGGACAGCGTGTGAAATAAAGATATTGTAGAGCACCTATTATATTTTATATTAAGTGGCTCACAAACACTTTGACTCTTTCCAATGTTAGAGAGTAAGAAACCAAGTCCAGGGATGCAGTGTATCAGATAGTGGGTACAAGGACTTTGATTCAAACCCAACAGCCTGTCGCCAAAACCTGTGGCTCCCCACTTTTGCAAGGAGAAGACTGTCATTTTGAAAGCATTTTTTTTCCTATGAGCTTCTGTGAGCTGCACATATCCAATCTTCAGAAAGACAGACTAACACTCCATCCTGGGTCCACATCAGCAGGAAGGACAGTCACTTTCTCAAGTGTGGTTTGCCCTGGTAACCTGGTGAACAAATCTGACTCTCAGTGTTCAAATCACACTTCAACCTTAATCAAGTCACAAGCCCGTTTGGGAAATAAATCACACAGAAATTAGCCATGTTTAGTTCCTGCTATTGTTTTACTTCTTGTTCATATTTGAATCTGGTAATGGAGATACTAGGAATGAGGCAACATGGATTAGGGAAAGGCAAAGCTTTGAAGAGACCTCCAATCCAGGGTTTATGAGCTAAAGATAGACACAGTTGTCCCTGTAGCATTAAAATTGCTTCATTTCTTTGTGGGTAGATTGCACATCCTAAATACTACCCTGATCTAAAAGAGCATATGGCAGAATGTGGCTGGGTTGGCCTGGAAGACTGCATGTCTTTCCTGGCCATAGGACTAGAGGACATTATCATGCTCTCTTGGCAGTTGGAACTTAGTGCACATGCTATAATTAACATTTGAGCAGAGTGGTTCTTTGGGAAGGAACGGAAACAGATTTGCGGAGCTCTCCCAAGCTCAACATGTGTGCATTTGCCATCTCATTTGAACCACATAAGATTCCTCCTGGGACTCACAGATCCTTTGGGCAGTTTAACAGGAAAAGGAATTTAATATAGGGTAATAGGTACATTTTCTGTACATTCAGGGGAATCCATTTGGCAGCTATAAAAAGAGTGCTGATGTCCCAAATCCACTGAACAACTTAAGTAATATCGTCGTGTTCTGCTTGTTGTACAGTTTGACTACTTCTGCCTTTTAAGGGCATTCAGACCATTTATATTTTATTTAATGCTGAATCCCACTAACTTGACATTTTTACCTTTCTGTCATATTTGTTAACTGTCTCCACTTTTACTGTTTATTTATGACACATTAAATAGTTTTGATATTTCATTTTATCTCTGCTTTAGACTTCTTATGCCTCTTTTTTGCAGGTGAAGAACTAGCGTTTGCTTTAAGAATAATAATATGCATCTTTAAATTCATCACAATCTTTTTAAAAATAATATTTTCCTTCACACATGAAAACTGTTTAGTAATATTTTCCATTTCCTCTTTCCTGCCCTCTGTATGTGTGTTATCATATATTTTATTTTAAATCCTATGGTATATTTCTTTTGTACTAAAACATCTTTTGAGACAGAGTCTTACTGCGTCATGCTGGTTGGCCTGGAATTTGTGATGTATACCAAGCTAGTCTTAAATTAAGAGATCTGCCCTCCTCTGCCTCTCAAGTGCTGGAATTAAGAGTGTGTAGCATGATGCCTGGCCTACTGAGGACACAAAATGTCAGATTCCCTTGACTAGAGTTATAGTTAGTTGTGAAGGTCCCAGTGAGGGTTCTGGGAACTGAATTTTGGTACTTTGTGAGAGCAATACATTCTCTGAACTGCTGAGGTGTCTGTCTAGCCCATTTATAATGTGCATGTGTATGTGTGTGCTATACTAGGAAAAATGCCTAGGGGCCAGCACATGCTTACTCTACCACTGAGTTAAATCCCTAATTTTAATTTTTCCTCTGTATTTATAAGTAGCATCTTCTTTTGCTGCCAGACTGGCTTTGAATTCACTCTGTAGTCAAGGCAGGCCTTGAACTGGTCATCAACAGACTTGACCCCTTGACCTTGGATCAAAATAAATCTCTTTTCTTTATAACTTACTCAGTCATTGGTATTGTGCTATTAGCAACAGAAAACAGACTTAGGACAGAGTAGCTCCTTCCTATACCTGTCCTTTTCTTCATGCCTGCCTTTCCCTCCTCTGTTTATTTGAGGTAGAGGAGGTTTTGCCATGCAGCCCAGGCTGGCCTCAAGCTCCTGCCTTAGCTTCCTGTGATTTCAGGCATGCATTACAACTCCCAGATGTTTCTTTCCTTAAACTTCCAATAACTGTGGACATTATAGACAAAGAGACAGAAAAAAGACTCAGTCCTGCTCCTATCATCTGTGGGATTTCTCCATGTAAAAGCCTGCTGCTGGGTACATAAGAGTTCTGTGGGAATGGTGATCAGGGAAGGAAGCACTCTGAATCTGACAAATCCTCAGTGCATGGAACCCCTTCTCAAGGGTGGTTAGACTCATATAATTGAAAGCATTGGTCTCTACTTTGTATTCCTGACCTAGTGGTTGCTTTCCCACTGTACCTGAGCAGAGGGAAGATGAATGCTTCTGTTGAAATCCCCAAGGTCACTTTGAGCTGAGCTGGCCACGAGGCTTTCTGCCTTCTGTCCTCCAGGTGACTCAGAACTGATTTCTCACAGTAGCCTGTGTGACCTTGAACCTATGAGGAAACTTACTAATGCTAACATTTACTGCTGAAGTCCCTTATCTCCACCTGTAGGGGATTTTATTTTTCACTCTAGGTCCATCTGTCAAGGCACCAGCCGAAACTGTGACTGATTATGTGTACCAGAAAGTTGTGCTGCATAAAATTTAAAAAACAAAAGAAAGCCTTTCCTTCATGCCAAAAATCATTACAGCAGAGTGTTTTCACTGGCTGTTACAGCTTGAATGTGTCTTGGCAGACTTAGCTTCCATACCAGTAAACATGGTAAACTGGATTTTGTTCAATAAAAGCTTCTGTGAATGAGAAGCTAATAGATGAAATTTAAAAAAAATATATATATATATATATTGCTAAGGGATTCAAGTGATGCCTTAATTTATTTCAACTTATTTAGTAGCAAAGGGTAATCTATATATTGGCTTTAAGAAGCAATGGCTCCCAAACAGGAATCCCTAAAGAAGATAGCATGGGCTGACTGAAGAGAGAACACATACCAAGTTACCATGTCACCCAACCCTAATAATCTAATTATAAGTTCTTTTAGACTTTTTGAAAGTGATTGACCCCAAGGGACAGTGCTAAGGGGTACCCCAGGGCCACAGGATGATCTGGGCTTGGTCCCACAGAGAATACAAGATGTCATGCAGGTGATCAGTAGCACATGCTTATAGATCTTCCAACCAGAAATCTGGGAATCAAATAGAACTTCTCTCCACCCCTAATAGTCAACACACAAGTATGTCAATTCTGTTCTATTCTGATGGCCCCAGAATATCTGCATATCCTTCTGTCCTCAATGGTTCCAGGCAGACCTAGTCAACCTCAATGATTTGATGGACCATGTCATAACCTTCCATTCTCCCCATTTAATATCACCCAGTCCATCCTAGCAGGATCTTGTGCCAGCTATTCACATCTCCCCGCAATCACAACAGTGAGTTTTGAGTTCCTTCCCATAGTTCTTTAGACCCTGCAGAGGCAGAATTCTACTTGCTTCTCCTGCCTCTGTCCACTCTGATCTCTAGATTTTTTGTTCCTCATGTACCCTGTGTCCCTTCCCTTTGGCCCTTTGTGCATTGATTTTCCTCGATCAGGTACTATTTCCTCCTCACTCTCCCTTTTACCCATGTAGTTCTTACTGAGCTTAGCGATCCTGGTTTAAATGTTAATATTCTCTCAAGTCTCATCTGCTCAGCTCTGTGATGATGGGGGCATATATAGAACACCCTCTCCCTATATTAGCATCTATATCAGAGGATAACACTTGTAACTGCTATTCATTGTGTTCTCCCACTGGACTGCCTTGTTCTCTAACACCTAGATGTGTTGTAGCCAGTTCACACTCTTTGGCTCACACTCAGGAGGCAGTTGTCACACCTCTTTCCAATTTCATACTCTATATCACTGTAGTAATTAGACATTGGCCACAGCAAAAGTACTGGTACTGCTGGGCAGTGGTGGCACACACCTTTGGTGGATCTCTGAGTTCAAGGCTATCCTGGTCTACAGAGTAAGTTCCAGGACAGCCAACTCTGAGTTTAAGAGTACTCTGGTCTACAGAGTGAGTTCCAGGCCAGCCAAGGCTACACAGAGAAATCCTGTCTTGAGACCCCCCCCCCGAAAAAAAAAGGTGCTTATGCCTTGGAAACCAAGAAATGCTACCATCAATGTGTTATTATCAGTTAATTTATGTATTTGAAAAGTCGATGGTTAAGCATTTACCAACTTGCACTGACTATATCTGTAACTCCTTTATCATAGGAATTATCATATTGTAGCTGTTTAGTTACTCTTGTTCTGTTGGGTAAATGGATAAATTACAGTGTTCTGTCTGACACCGAGTTGCCCCAGGACAAACCTCTGTCCATGGGTTTCAGTGCTCTTCATTTCTCTGGGTAGCCTTGGCTATCTTGTAGACCAGGCTGGCCTTCACATAGAGATCCACCTGCCCCTGCATCCCAAGTGCTGGGATTAAAGGTATGCCACCACACCCAGCACATCCAATGTTCAAAACCATTGAGGCATCTCCTTTCAGTGAATCCTAAATTCCTAACAAGTCCAGATAGCTACCCTCCTATCTAGCCACACTGTCACCATGGGTCCACCCATCTCCCAATCTCACCCAAAAGCCACTTTCTCTATAGCATTTCTTTATCCTCCCTCTAACTATGCTTAACCTCTTTTCTTATTATTTCTCTGTCTAGCATAGTATTTATCACACAGAACTTTGGAGGCATAGCTTTAAACTATTTATTTGTCATTATATTAATATCTCTATATCCCTTCCAACCCACTGACCTGAGGTACAGAAGAAAAAAACATTAGCAGCGACAGGGGGTGTAGATCTCTTCAAACGTAGGTCCTTGGGGTGATTTGTCAGGATTCCAGAAGTGCAGTCAAACAACAAAACCAGGAAATACAGCAACAGGAACACAGCCAACCAGCAACAATGACAGTGGCTAGCCAGTATCAACAGTGGTGGTGGCAGCAGTTGTCACACCTCCACTTGGGGCCATGGTCTCTTCAGCCCGACCTGGGTCGCAATCGGCAGCAGAAAACTTGAGGTGTTCTCTGAAATACAGAATTTCTCCTCAAAGTGAAAGGAAGTAATGAGAAGCACAGGCCAGGAAAAAGCCCCTCTGTGTTTCTGGGGCTTCTAATTATAGCCTCTCAAAATCCATACAAGGATGTTTTTCCAGTTGTCAAACACCATGCTTCCCCCAACACACACAAGGTATTTTCCTGTTGACTAAGATCATATGCTCTCTAAGGAGTCCGTTTATCAAAGTATGTTTTCCAGCTAGCAAAAAGCATGTCCCCTGCACATGGCAGTTTCTGGATGACAAAACATCATGTGCCTTTTTACAAGTTTGTTTTTTAGTAGTGGATCTAACACTTCCACATCCCACACTTGGGACCAAAACAAAAACACATTCATAACTGTGTTTTTAAAGAAATCAAAACTTCTACTACAGTACTTAATAACTTTTTTGTTTTTCACTCAAATTTAAGCATGTAAGGATTTTTTTCTTTTTATATTCAGCTCTGAGAAAAGAGTCCAGCATGTGGTACAGCTCAGTATATATTTGTTGGATGAATGAATGACACACCATCTATCTGAAGGTCAGCTTAGAGCCTGCTTAGACAGCCTTTTCCTCCCCTCTAAATAATTAGAAACTTTCTCCATAAATTAAACCATATTGGAAATGCTAGGCACCTTAGGAATGATTACATGCTTATTGTTTATAACTGTTGCTATGCTAAGCATATAGCACAGTGAGCATGAAAGACCGGGGAGAGGGAAGTCCCTCACCCGAGACTTGGGACATCACGGCCACCCAAAAACTCACAAGAGACTATCTTGATGCAATCCGCAAGAAGTTTATTTCAGGGATCAGCACGCTGAGGCCGAAACTTGTATCCCATGCAGGGGTAGAGGAGTCACGACCCCAATTTTGGGGAGAGTAGGTTATTTAAAGAAAAAAAAACCACAAACCAAGGGGTGAGGGGAAATACAAGTGGAAAGTACCAGCCCATTATTTAGTTAGTCATGTGGGAAACACCCTATACTTGTTTTTCTCAGGAATGAATTTAATCTTAGTTTGCCATCTGCTTTGTGGTCAGCTAGTTCCTAGAGCCTGGGGCTCATGACCCGACTGACCTTCATTCATGGTTCCGCCTTTTTATAGTCAGCTAAGTTCCTGGAACATAGCTGGCCTGGCTCCACTCTGTCTGCCAGGGGGGTCTTTAAAATTTTTCATTCCTTTCAAGCACACACAGGAGGAAACATGTCAAGATGACACAGCTAAGATGAGGCAATGCTTCTCTCATTGTCTCCACAATGTACTATAACTACTTCGTACTGATACTGGAGTAAAGGAGACATCATTCTGCTACTCAATGGATCCTGTTGGGAATGGGCAGATACCATGAAAATGTAGTTGGGTGTTTTTTGTTTATTTGGTTTTTACTTATGAGACACTTGGAAATTTTCTTTTCTTATTTGATGCTAAAAAAATTTAGAGTTAAGGCTCTACGTGCCACATCCTAGCCCATCCATATGTGTGCCAGGCTGTGTGATATGGATTTAACACTTGTTTTATTTCTTGATTGACTGTGTACTTCGAATTCATATGTTCTCACCGTATTTTACTCTATTGGCTTCTTTGGCCCTCTTCAAGAATAAGCAAGGTGTGAATACATAAGTGACCTGCTTTCCTGTCTTGTGTGGCTAATCCTTCTAATCCTCATTTAGGAAGTAGAAGCTCAGTTGGAGGAAGTGAGGACAAAATCAGAAAGGGACATAAAGCAGCTGGAAGACGAGAAAGCTGCCCTCAGTGTGAAGCTTCAGAATTCTCTACTTGAGGTAAATCCTGAAAACCTAATGCTTTGGAATAGAGGTTGTAACCCCTGGGAATTTCTGGCTAAATGAGAGGCGGAGGTTCACAACCTCCCTGTGTCCTCTGAACAAAATAAAGGGCATCCAGCCAGGCAGGAAGGCTGTCTGGTCTGGGGCGTGGGGGGAGCATAAATTTAGCTGCAAGTAACTGAGAGCCTGATTTATAGAGTCTTAAACAAAGAGGCCTTTACGGCCTCACACAAAAGAAGGAAACAAGAGGCTGCTGCTGTTGATTCTGTAGCTAAATGACAGCAGGGGTGGTGAGTCTCCTGTCCTTCTGCTCCAAGATGCATTGTCACCTTTGTGGGCCCAAGGCCTAGGCCCCATCTGTTATGACAAGTATATTCAAATTATATGACTGCATTGATAGATAAATGTAATCCAAGCTAAGAATTTTTCTTTTGTTTTTAAAAGAAATCAAAGCACAGGTTCTTAACAGTATTGAGAATTAGTGGAAGAGGCTAGCAACAAGATCTAAGTAATTTCGGAGCCTGGTTGGACCAAAAAGTATAAAAAGGTCCCTTTTTCCTTGCTGCTCTTCAAACCTTGAAGGGACTTTTGTCTCCTAGTGCCCTCAGGGACCTATGAAGCTGGTTCCTCGGCCCCTACCCATGAACCACAACCTCTAGGGAGCAAACCTATGGCTCTAGGAGGCAAGAGCTAAACTGCTGAGCTACATACCTACCAACCCTGAAGTTCTTTCAAAATAGTGTCAAGTGGTTAGAAATAGATATCCATGGAGATAGATTTCAAGGAAGCATGAGGTTAATAGAGTAAAATTTGGGCAGTGGTTATTTCTGTGTTTGTGGGGTATTATTTCTTCTGACTCATGAACACACAGTTGTTGATCATAATTATTTTCTCTAGTTCTTTTTGTATATCTGAAATTATCATTAAAGAAGAAAAAAATGGAAAAGTGTTGTGGTTTGAATAGGTCCAGCCCCTATAGACTCATATGTTTGAATGCTTGGCCATAGGGAATGGTATTATTAGGAGATGTGGCTTTATTGGAGGAGTTGTGGCTTTGTTAGAACCCAGTGTGAAATGCATCCAGTCCCTTCCAGGCTGCCTTCAGATCAAGATGTAGAACCCTAGGCTCCTCCAGCACCAAGTCTGCCTGAAGACTGCCTGTATTCTTGCCATGAAGATAATGGATTAGACCTCTGAAATTATAAGGCAGCACCAAATTAAATATTCTCTTTTATAATAGTTGAATTGGTCATGCTGTCTCTTCACAGCAATGGAAACCCTAACTAAGACAAAAAGAAGAGAGAAAACAATACCACGAAAAAATAAATAACTGCTGACCATGCCCTGCTGAGACCTATTATTTCAGGATCTCAAGCTGGTTTTGAAAGAATCTCTACCCAGATTGTTTCTGTCCTGATGCAGTCTGAGGAGCTGCACAGCAAGGAGACCTCTTTCTCCCCCTTCCTCTCTCTCCTCCCTTCTATTCCTTCTGTCTTCTCCTCCCTCTTGCAGTACCTCCCATCTTCCTAGTTCTCTAGGGGCTACTCTGCCCTGCAGCGCTTAAAGTGGCTTCGTATATGTGTGTGAGACCAACTGGCACCATAAAAAACCCGCTTACCTAACAGAACTATTTCCTTAACCAAGAGATAAGTTGTTTTGCATATATTAATTCTTTCCAACCTCAACCATCTTATAACATAGGTGCTATTATTTCTAATTTGAAAAAGAGAAAACAGAGACAGAGAGAAGGTAAATCTACTTTCTGTGAGATGTATAATTAATAAGTAGCAAACATGAGAGTTGCACTCTGGCAGTGTTGCTCCCTGTTCCTCATCAGTATGTCAAGTGCTACCTCTGGTGTCACCACAAATGACTGAAGGTCATTGAGGATCTGAATGACTACCTGTCATAAGCCATGGCCAGGGACAGAGCTGCTTTCTGTTCTTTAGTCTTGGTTCCTTCTGCCACACTAATGGTGCTACTAATTAACTCCTCCTCAGAACTGGAAATGGAAACATCCCCCCCTTGACCACATCCAGTTCTCCTAGCAGGTAGACCTCACACGCATACCACCTCTCAAGCTGTCTCTGAGAAAAGGGAGAGCAGTCCTACCAAAAGGGGAGCTTTGGATTTTGTAGGGTGGTTTAATTAGATGGGAGAATGGCCGGAGAGCATTAAGGGAAAAGGAACTGCTATAAGCAGTACTATTACTAATAACTGTTGTGAGCAAAGTCTCCTGCAGGGATTTTTGGTCGTTGACATATCAGGATGTTGTGACCTAACTTCTCTGCTGAGGTAAGAGTCACATGACTTCTGAGAGTGCAGAACATTCCGCTTCCACTTTCACAAAGGGACTCATTGGCCCACGGGCTGTTGATCTTGGTGACTTAAGCAAGTTCATCTTGGGCCAGCCTAACATCTCAAGCCCAGTTCCGTCCTAACCCCACTATCACAGCAACTCAGTCAAGTCATGTGGGTCCTATGGCTAGAGCCTGTCTGTCTCCTCCTTGCTTTCTACACAATATCTTGGACAAGACTCTCAGAATCCTCTACCTCAGTAGATTACTTACAGGTTTTACATAAACAGTTACAGGCTATGCATCTTGGGACATGTTTACAGTGCCAGTTACTTGGAGGCTACGGCGTGATGATTGCTTAGCACTGGAGGTTAAGAACAACCTGGGCAATAGAGCTAACACCCTGGCTCTTAAAACATGACAGGACAAAGCAACAACAATAAAAACAAAACCATTTTATATTTCATAAACCTAGAAAGATACACTCTAAATAGTTTCCTATAAAGCAGCAGTATTGCTGGGATAGTACCTACATTCTGCAAGAACATTGCCATGGGCATTCTCCCTGGACCTGCTAATTTCAGAATTCATTTGGTAAAATTAGAACCTGCAATAGGGCCCATTCCTCCTTCCTAAAACCTGTAATCCCTATTTTTTCCAATCTTGGCTCAATTTAACTTACTACCACTGCTTCCCTCTACCCACTCTGTCAACTCCCTCATGCATTCGCCCACCAGGAGGAACCTTACCTCAACCTCACATCCATCCTGCTGTCCCTTGGGATTTGATGTTCCTTCATGACAGCCAAATGATTCATGATTGCCAAATGATACAGGGGGGATTGGGGCTCCTATTTGAATTCTTAGTCTCATTAATACAACAACAACAACAAACAAACAAATGGAAGTTCAGGGATAATTTTATTAGAGTTTAAAAGAGAAAAGCCCCAGGACAGGCAAGTTGCAAACCACAGAAGCTGCCCAGAGGAGAAGAATGGAGGAAAGAAGAAAAACAGCCATTCATTAAGCTGGTATGCAAGTCAAGGTGGGTGAACAGCCACACAGCAGGGACGGGAGCTTTAAAGAAAGAGTGAAGAGCCAGGGGTGGTGGCGCATGCCTTTAATCCCAGCCCTTGGGAGGAGGAGGCAGGCAGATTACTGTGAGCTCGAGGCCAGCCTGATCTACAAAGAGAGTCCAGGACAGCCAGAGCTGTTATGCAGAGAAACCCTGTCTTGAAAAACCAAAACAAAACAAAACAAAAAAGAGTAAAGAAGCTCAAAGTATCAGAAAAAGCATATTTACAGTTTGGCCAGCATCTGAAAGAAAGACAGAAAAAGAAGCAGTTGCAACTTACTGATTCAGTCCTCAGATAGTTGGAGAGACCCAACCAAAGATTGTGGTTGCTTATAAAGATTGTGCCATGGGAGAGGCTGAGTAGGAATTTGGGGAAAGAAAAATATATTATCTCTTTGAAGGAAAATTTATTGTATTTATCTCTTTAGTATGGCTTAGGGTGAGCCGCCTGGGTGGTCCTTTGGCCTTGCAATTTACCCAACACAACTGGAATGTTAGGCCTTCACCTGGGCCTATTCTCTTGACCAGAAGGATTTTTTCCTTAATAGGCTTTTATTAAGGAAATAAAAACTGCCTACCCTCTCCTATTATGCCTGCTAATCTTGTTTCTTAGAATTCCCTTTCCTACCCTCACTCCTGGCAGACTCCTACTCATCCTTTCATACCCTTAAAGTTCCTAGCTTCTGTAGGCCAGAATTTATCACCTCACATTCTACACAGTACTACTTGCATCACTAAGGGTGTTGTGAGGACTGAAAGATTTAATACGATAAAAATACTGACTTAGTTACTTTTATATTGCTGTAATAAGACACCATGACCAATGCAACTTATAAAAGAAAGTAATTATCTGGGGATTATAGTTTCAGAGAGTTAGAATCCACGATGATCATAGTGGGGATCATGGCAGCAGGCAGGCAGGCATGGCATGAATGATAGCCAAGCTTATGTATTGACCCACAAGCACAAGACACAGAGAACTAACTGGGAAAGGTGTAGGCTTTTAAAACCTCAAAGCCCACCCCTAGTGGTACATCATCTCCTAATCCTTCCTAAATAGTTCTACCAACTGGGGACCAAGTATTCAAATTCATGAGCCTATAAGGGCCATTCTCATTCAAGCCACCACAAATACTTTCATTTATTACTGGCACAAATACACTGTTAATGGTGGAATGTTGTTTTGTACATGTCTCCACCGAGTGTTCCTTTGTTTATAAACTGGTATTTCCCTCAATATAAAAGGCTTAAAGACAGAAATCATTTTCATTACCATATAGTCTTTCCCTTCCTATGTTCCTTCCCTTCCCAATGTGGTGTATGACAAGTATGAGAGCTACACAGGTTTGCTAACAGTGTCTGAGCTTCTGCTATGGCTATTCGCCTCACTTTCTACAGTCTTCAGGGGAAAGCAATCTGTTTAATTGACAATTAGCAATTGGTTGGCTAGTGATTATCACCACAATTAAAACTTTATAATTTAACAGTCCCTTCTAGCCACTCTTCTTTCAGTTTTTCTGCGCAGTTCTTCAATGCTGTTATTTTACCCACTAATTTTTTTTTAAAGAAATTAAGGAATCTAATACTTATGTGCCTTAGGCATGTAACACCTTTTGCCTGTTCTTTTCTTCATTAGAAAAAGAGAATGAAATAAAACAGAGTGGCCTTCCAAGACCTTTCCAGATGCTTGGGGCTTTCTCCGTGCTTTTCTAAGTTGTTGCTTCTTCTCCTGCCACATGGCTGCTTACAAACGGCATGGTTTTCTTTCTTCCTCTTCTCCACCTCCCTCTTATGGGTAGCTGCTTAGATTTAGTTTAGCTGCCCTGGATTCCTTCTTTTAGACTCTAATAAAACTATCCTCAAGTTTTCCTCTAAGTCTGTTCTTAAATTCTTTCATTAATGAGATTAAGAACCCTTAAAAGGGCCCCCAATTTCCCAGGTAACATGCAACACACCAGATGAGGCTCCCCAAAAATTCCAGTCACCATTTTCTCAAGTCCTCCCCAAGAACTGGTGTCAGGACTAGTGGCTGGGAGGACTGGAGAAGAAAATGCAGGCACCAAGGTACACAGAAATGGATGAACAGGAGCCTGGGGAGGCCTGTGGTTAAGTTCCAGGTTCTGATGTACAGTATTCTCCCACCTGGAGTCTGGATGTATTAAAAACCTGAGCAGTTAGAAAATAAGTAAAATTTAGGTTGTAGCTTTCTATGGTTTCTGCTGCCAAAACAGGAATCAAGAGTTATTCTACTCAGGATCTCATTCACCAACTCCAAGGGAAAGCCTGAAGTGTCTGGGAAAGTCTCAGAAGGCCACTCTGTTTTATTTTATTCTCTCTTGGTGTTGTTTTTCAAGACAGAGTTACTCTGTGTAGCCTTGTCTGTCCTGGACTCACTTTGTAGACCAGGCTGGTCTTGAACTCAGAGATCCACCACCCTCTGCCTCCCTAGTGCTGGAATTAAAGGCATGCACCACCACTTCTGGCTTCATTATCTTTTTCTAATGAAGAAAAGAGGAGATAAAAGTCTTTATATGCCTAAGGCACTAAAGAATCTAAGTATTAGATTCTTTAATTTTAAAAAATGTAGCGGATAAAAATAACATTGAAGAACTGCACAGATGAATTGAGAGAAAAGTGTCTAGAAGGCACTATTAAATTATAAAGTTTTCTGAGAGTCATCTTGAGATGCATTTCTCTGGTGATTAAGGATGTTGAGCATTTCTTCAAGTGTCTCTCGGCCATTAGGGATTCCTCCTTTGTGAATTCTCTGTTTAGCTCTTTCTCCCATTTTTTGATTGGATTATTTGGTTTCTTGGCATTTAATTTCTTGAGTTGTTTGTAGATTTTGGATATTAGCCCTCTGTCAGATGTGGGGTTAGTGAAGATTTTCTCCCAGTCTGTAGGCTTCCGTTTTCTTCGAATGATGGTGTCTTTTGCCTTACAGAAGCTTTTCAGTTTCATGAGATCCCATTTATTGATTGTTGGTCTCAGGTCCTGAGCTGTTGGTGTTCTGTTCAGGAAGTTGTCACCTGTGCCAATGAGCTTGAGGGTTTTCCCCACCTTTTCTTCTAGTAGATTTAGTGTGACCGGCCTTATGTTAAGGTTTTTGATCCACTTGGAATTAATTTTTGTGCAAGGTGATAAGTATGGGTCTAATTTCATTCTTTTACAAGTGGACATCCAGTTGGACCAGCACCATTTGTTGAAGATGCTGTCCTTTTTCCATTGTGCTGTTTCGACTCTGAGATTCCATCTCATACCTGTCAGAATAGCTAAGATCAAAAGCTCAAATGACAGCACATTCTGGTGAGGTTGTGGAGAAAGGGGAACCCTCCTCCATTGCTGGTGGAAGTGCAGGCTTCTGCAACCACTATGGAGGTCAGTATGGTGATAGCTTAGAACACTTGGAATAGCTTTGCCTTAGGACCCAGCCATACCACTTCTGGGTATACACCCAAATGACTCCCCATGGAATCATAAGGAAGTTTCCTCATCTATGTTCATAGCAGCCTTTTTTGTAATAGCTAGAAACTGGAAACAACCCAGATGTCCCTCAACTGAAGAATGGATTAAAAAACTGTGGTACATCTACACAATGGAATATTACTCAGCTATCAGAAACAATGAAATTATGCAATTTCCAGCCAAATGGATGGAACTAGAGAAGCTCATCCTGAGTGAGCTAACCCAGACTCAGAAGGATGCACAGGGCATCTATTCATTTATAGTAGGATTTTAGCTATATAGTACAGGGTATCTATACTACAACCAACACACCAAAGGGAACATGGACATAGATTTTTTATTTTTTATTTTATTTTTTATTTTTTGTTTGTTTGTTTTTTAGTTTTCTCTCCCTGGCAATGAGATACTTTTCATTGGTGGTACTGCCTTATAGGCCCCCAGTGTATGAGGAGGCTCTTGACCTTCATATGGCTTCTGAACTGGGGTGAGGGACTGTTATATAGGGACACTCCACTCCAGAGGAGTGGGATGGAAGGGTTAGGGGGTAGAGGGTGGGAAGGCAGGGCTGGGAAGGGGAAAAGAGGACAATATGATGCAGATGTAACCTGAAGCAACAAATAAATAAATTTATTTATTTAAAAAATTATAAAGTTTTAATTGTGGTGGCAATTGTTAGTCAACTAATTGTAACTTGTCAGTTTATTTCTACTTATGAGTTATAATCTGGATACTAACAGAATACCATGTTGCACCTGTTCTGTGGGTTAAAGTTGTGTCTGGGAAAAGTGTGTTGGAATCTTAAACCCAAATCCCTGATAAAATGACCTTATTTGGAAATAAAGACTGGGTAGAAGCAATCAGTTGAGGTCACATTGGATTATAGTGGGTCCTAGGTCCAGAACAGTAGTTCTCAATCTGTGGATTGTGACCCTGTTCGCAAACCTGTCTCCAAAAATATTTACATTATGATTCATAAAAGTAGCAAAATTACAGTTATGAAGTAGCAAGAGAAATAACCTTGTGATATGACGAGCTGTATTAAAGAGTCACAGCATTAGGACGGTTGAGACCCACTGCCTTAGAAGAAGGCTATATAAATACAAATATTTAGGGAAGGAAGCCACGTGACCACTGGCAGAGCTTAGAATAATGTGTCTGGTAAACTAAGGAAAGGCTACTATTACCAGCAGCCTCGCTGAGGGATAGGCTGGGGGCAGGTTTTCCCTTAGAGTTTGAAAAGGGAACCAGCCAGCACTTCACCTTCAGATGTCTGGTCCCAGAGCTAGAAGAGAATAAATTTCTATTGTTTAAGTCAAGAACCAGTGGAAATTCATCAGTGCAGTCCTAGGAAAATAATACAGCTTACTCCAAGTGCAACATACAGGACCCAGATTCCACCCTTAGGCATCCCTGCAAGGACAACATCATAAACAAGTTTGCTGTGACAGGAAATAGGAACAAGGATGTGGAGGGAGGGCTGGGGGCTGTTATTATTGCACTTAGTGCTAGAAAGATTCAAGGGTTCCCCCCCCCCTTTTTCCCTCTGCTAGGCAGCCTTCTCAGAAGGAGATTAATCTAACAAGCTTTTCTCTTTTTCAAGCCACAAGGATAATTCCTCAGAACTCTATTTCCTGCATGGTTTTTGCAAATGGATTTTGTGCTGACTTTTCCTCCTAAGCATTTGGCATTGCTGAGGGGGCACATAAAGAAGCCTGTTAATGTCAGCACTATGTATCCCTGGGAATGTAGAAGGGCTGTAGAGGAAAAGAGAAATATCCTTAATTAATGCACAAAAATCTAAAGGTTACCTGGCTCTCTACCATACCATAGAAGTGGCAACTTAAATTCTGGGCCCTGCCTCAGTTCCGCGTGGAGGTGCCTTATGTTGTTGGATAAATTCCTGTAGTCTTAAAACCTGAAACAGAAGACAAGAGAATCTAGGCAATGAAACAAGGGCTCCTGGATATGGTCATTAATCTGAGACTCAATTCTTCTGGATCAGTTAGTCTCATTCTAAGTAGGATACTGCAAAAGCCATCACTAAAGTAGCAGTTTGCTTCGTTCTAGGAAAAGATGAGCCCAGTCAAAAGCATTCTGCATTTTCTTCTAAAGTTATCTAAATACATCGCTATACTAGATCTGTAGAGTGACATTCCTTGGCCAGGTGATTGACCTGCCCAACTGGATTAATTCTTAAAGGAGTTAATCTACCCAGGGGTAGCCTCCATTCTGTTGGCTAGTAAATAGCATTTTTCCTCCCAATGGGTCCCCAGTGCTATGGTAACAGGGTGACTTAGTTAAGCACATATTTACCAGGGAAAACATAAGCCAAGAATTAAGTGAATGTGGCTTGAATGACATTTGGATGGAAACTGCTCAATTATAAAGCCCTGTTTTCATCTTTGACTTCATTAGAGTCTTACAACGAATCCATTTTACAGAGGAGGAAGACGCAGGTGAGAGTTGTTAGTTGATCCCCATGTCCCTGGCAGATCAGCCAGAATGGAGCCACTGGAGCTGACCATGTCTTGTTCTTGGCATATAACATACCCTCAAACCTTCCAGGGAAAAGGCCTCAACTCTCTTGGGATTAAGGAAAGTGCCCAGGACTTCCTGTGTAGCCTCTGATACTAGACTAGCAGAGAAACTTTCAGCAGCCCTTTTGCCCACATGTCATACTAGAGGACAAGCCAAAGAATCGGGGACTACTTCTTCCCCAGGCTTGGTCCTCTCTGCTCTCAGACTGTCCAAGTCTACCCTGCTTGAGGTTTCTGCTTGAGAAACCTGGAGATGTTCTTATTCTCCCTCAGTTCCTTAGCAACTAGCCTTATAACCCAACATTCAAGGGAATAATTCCTGGAACAGCTATTTTCACAGGCTCCTTCCAGAGTTGCTAAGAAAAGTTGCCCCTCAAATATTTTAGTATCTCTCAGTTCCACAGGGTGATTGCTATAGGAAGGTAGAACAGAATCATCTGGGTTCCTCACTGATGAAATTAAATTTAAAGTAAGACAGATAAGCTACAGATGAAACACAAATACAGTTTAGGAAGACAGTGTAGCAAGCTGTATTTTTGAGAGAAGATACAAACACGTGAGTATTGGCATATAACCAGGGTTGATGAATAAGAGTCTAACAGTCTCAGTCACGTGTCCATACGCTAGTATTATCCCTGAAGTTCAAGATGTCTCCATTTCATTAAATGCCTTGTGTGTGTTGTGTATGGTATAAGATATTTTGATATGGGCTTGCACTATGCACTGTAAGATGGTTAGGGTTCTAGGCACCTCTAAGAACAATACTCCCTCCTAAAGAAAATGTCTCCAGACACTGCCAGATGTTTCCTAGGAACAAAATTAGCCCCACTGAGAACTACTGTTTCAGCTTCTATAGTAAATCCTAGAGAAGTAAAAAAAATACAAGTACATGGAAAGGGGATGAGTTAGCTCACCATAATACCCATCTCCCATCTGACCTCATTCATCTAGAACATTGTATTGGACTAAAATCAGCTTCTATGTCTCCAGATAGTAGGTGCAGACCTCTCTGACACAGAGATGCAGGACAGACCTCCACAACTGTCAGGTCTATTTGATTTAATTTTTTATGTATGTCATTCATTCGTGTGGAATATCTGAGATGGCCTCTGAGCTGGATGCTATAGAAGAGAACTGTGCAGAACACATATCTTTAAAATGATATGGACCCTTAGTAATAGAATTCAACATCTCATTGCTATGGTTTCTTTTTTTTTAACTTTATTTTTTATTTCTTCAAGTTACATCTCAATCGCAATCCCCTCCCTACTCCCCCATCCAGTCTCACCCTCCGCCCTCAACCCCCCATCCTCTTCCCTTTTTTTTTTTTAAGTTTAAGGTATATCTTATTTTCCCCAACAGCTCCCCCTTTCAGTCCAACAAATGACTCTTTCTCTTATAATAATAAATACAATACAAAACAACAGAGGTAATTAGGCCACAGTTATGAGGGTTATATGGCTTAGCCTACATTCCCAATGTCCAGTCCATATGGATTTGGCACCTGACTTTAACATTCTACTATCTAACCATCTGCATGAGTTTAAAGTTCTATATCTAACTCAGCTTTCACACTAACTTGCAACACAATTTTAAAAATATCTTCTTAGATCCATAACACTCTCTTGATTCCTAAACAACTCAAAATTTAATTATGAGACTCTATCTATCTATTCTTCAACCATCTCAGATACCTAAGAGGGATAAATATATCTGATTTTATGGGAAGTGCAGGGCCTGCAGCTTCCAAAACTAAGAAATGACATACCAGTGGCTGCCTGGACAGTTCCCATTTTCTCTCCATACATTACAGCATCAATCTTCAGCCATTTGGCCCCGTTTCTCTGACAGACATTGATTGTAGAGCAGGAATTATGAAGGGCTTGTCTACCCTGTCTTGGCAGAGCTACGCTGTCGACTTACCTGCTTCCAAGTTTTGTCCTTTTTGGACAGCATTCTGTCTACAGTTGGAGCAAGGGCTTTTCACACCAAGAGATAGGCTTGTGACTAATTCAATGACCTCCCACTGGAGATTCTTCGATGCTCATCTTCTACTTGGGGTAGAATAGGGGGTGTGCTGTCAGGAGCTGATATGTCTCAATAAAAAAAAATCTAAAGTTAAGAAAACATCTTTGAATGCCATATTCTGCAGATCTCTTGAGGTTTTTGAAGAGGCCCTATCTGTCTCTTATATTAGGATAAGCAGATGTTGCTTGTCTCTTAGCAACTTTATTTCTGATTAGCTTAGAAAATAACTATAATAGACTGTCATAGTACCTAACACAATGACAGGCTTGCATGACTATTAGTTTGCAATTATTTCTTAATTATCCTAAACAGTTTATGACAATTAGTAGCAAAAGGCCAAAACTTCACATTTTATTTTTTTTCTTTACCCCCTAACCCTTCCATCCCATTTCTCTGGAGTGGAGTGTCCCTATATAACAGTCTCTCACCTCAGTTCAGAGGTCGTATGAGGGCCAAGAGCCTCCTCATACATTGGGGGGTCTACGAGGCAGTACCACCAGTGAAAAGTGTCTCATTGCCCGGGAGAGAGAACTAAAAAACAAACAAACAAATAAGCAGACAAACAGATAAAAAAGAATAAAAAATAGAAAAAAAGTAAAAATAAAATGAAACTGAAAAGCTTCTGTAGGGTAAAATGTCATTCAAACAAAACGGCAGCCTACAGACTGGGAGAAAATCTTCACCAACCCCACATCTGACAGAGGGCTAATATCCAAAATCTACAAAGAACTCGAGAAATTAAATGCCAAGAAACCAAATAATCCAATCAAAAAATGGGGACAGAGCTAAATAGAGAATTCACAAAGGAAGAATCCCTAATGGCTGAGAGACACTTGAAGAAATACTCAACATCCTTAATCATCAGAGAAAAGCAACTCAAGACGAATCTGAGATTCCATCTCACACCTGTCAGAATGGCTAAGATCAAAAGCTCAAATGACAGCACATGCTGGCGAGGGTGTAGAGAAAGGGGAACCCTTCTCCATTGCTGGTGGGAGTGCAGGCTTGTGCAACCACTATGGAGGTCAGTCTGGCGATATCTTAGAAAACTTGGAATAGCTTTGCCTCAGGACCCAGCCATACCACTTCTGGGTATACACCCAAATGTCTCCTCATGGAATCATAAGGAAGTTTCCTCATCTATGTTCATAGCAGCCTTATTTGTAATAGCTAGAAACTGAAAACAACCCAGGTGTCCCTCACCTGAAGAATGGGTTAAAAAACTGTGGTACATCTACACAATGGAATATTATTCAGCTATCAGGAACAATGAAATTATGCAATTTGCAGCCAAATGGATGGAACTAGAAAAGCTCATCCTGAGTGAGCTAACCCAGACTCAGAAGGATGCATATGGCATCTATTCACTTATAGTAGGATTTTAGCTATATAGTAGAGGATATCGATACTACAACCAACACACCAAAGGGAACATGGACATAGACTTTTTATTTTTTATTTTATTTTTTTTATTTTCATTGCTATGGTTTCTGTTGAGCAAATATTCTGCACTTTGAAGTTGTTATATGCTCTTTCAAATAATGTATTCTTTTCAAAAGAAGCAATCTGTATATGATATAGAATTCTAAAGGAATGTTCCTTATCCCAGGATAACCACTTGTTTTCTCTCTTCCCATATGTGTTTCTAGAGATGCAATGTGTTTATGCACACATTATTGTGTATATATTTTCCGCTAACAGTAGCATATTTTTGTTGGCTTGCTTTTTTTTTTTTTAGCTTTATATAGCACACCAGTATACTCCTGTTACAGCTTCTTCTTCTTCTTCTTCTTCTTCTTCTTCTTCTTCTTCTTCTTCT
>CAJQZJ010033410.1:174019-221043 GCA_907164525.1 Lophiomys imhausi | reverse complement strand
CTTCTTCTTCTTCTTCTTCTTCTTCTTCTTCTTCTTCTTCTTCTTCTTCTTCTTTTTTTTGTTTTTGAGACAGGGTTTGTCTGTGTAATAGCCCTGATTGTCCTGGATTTGCTTTGTAGACCAGGCTAGCCTCAAACTCAAACACACAGGGATCGCCTGTCTCTGCCTCCCAAGTGCTGGAATTAAAGGTGTGCACCATCACACCCAGCCCTACAGCTTCATTTTTTTAAACCAACTTGTATACTCTGGTTTCTCTTCGGATCATATAAATCTTTAGCCTTTTAAAGCCAACTTGTTTACTTCTCCTTTATAAAAGAAACCACAATATATTTAGTCTTTTTCTTATGAGGGACCCACATTGTAAAGACACTCTTCAGTGGCTAATATGTAGAGGGATATAGTATATGCAGTAGATCAACAAGCTCATGGACAAACCAATTTCCTGAGTTCTTACTGGCTGGAAAATCTTGGGCAGATAATTAACATATGTTTGCTTTAACTTACTCATCTATAAAATGCAGTTGATGCTGCCATTACCTCAGAGGGGTTTGTGACAGCCAAATGAATTAATATATGTCCAGTACTGGAAACAGCACTTAGCATGTGTCAATAACTGTTCATGCTATAGAATCACTCATTCCTGTGTTGTGTGGATGTTTAACTCTGACAGATGGCATCATGCACTTTCCCACTGATGTTAGTCCATGTATACTGCTACCAGCAGCACGTGTAAGTGGTCATCTCAACACACTTTGTCAATATGATAATTTCCAAAACATTCTGAACATTGCCAATCAGAGTTTTAGAATGTAGTTCAAATATTTGCATGACAGCCCAATCTTTGCCAAGGTCTAGATTTCATCTGCCCAACATCAACAGGCTGTAGGACAGTCAAACATCATGAATGATACAGGAAAACAGGACATGCAGAAGAGGGGCTGTTCTGGTGGTAGCACAGGGATAACAAAGCAGAGTATTAAATACCAGCCTCCCCACTAATGTTCTTGCTAGATTAGGGTCTAAAAAATTTAAGAGTTAGAGGTTTAAAACTTTGGCTGTTGGTTGTCCTGCCAAACTATCTCTGTGAGTCAAGACTGATAAAAATAACAATGTTAATTGAGAGAAAAATTTCCACTCCCCAAACATGCAGACCTGGGTGTGGCTCTGGGGTGGATCCCCACCAAAGTTAGCTAAGGTCTAACTAAACCTTTTCCTTGTTCCTCCAGTCCAATATTGAGATTATCTTGGTTTCCAAAAAACCAGTCCAGTCTTAGTAATTTTGAAAAGAAACTTTATTCTGGAAGACTCTTGGTCCATGTATTATAAACTAGGGATAAAAGGGGGAAGAGATTTTCATAGAAACCCCTGCCTCTGTTCTCTCCAGAAGGAAAGGAGAACTGCTGTGGTCACCATTACTGAGGTCATTCCACTCCCAAGAGTGTGTGGTATTTCCACTGCACAAGACATGGGGCTGGATGACTAGCTGAATGAGGCCCAGGTTTCTCCTTAGACAGTTCAAGTTCAAAAGGGGAAATCTAGTGACAATTCTGGAGTTTTAGTTTCTTAAAAAAAAAAATACTGAATGTGTTCTCATTTTAATCCCAGGTGTGGGGATATGCGGCTGCTTCAGACTACCTGCAGCAACTGCCTATTATTTGCGTCACACTCTAGCAGAAGTGTGCTTTTGCCAGCTGTAGATCATGTCTGCAAGTGTGATGTTCAGAATTTTGGGAACTTTCCAGAGGATATATAAATACTAGAGCCCTGATAGGTAGAGGAGGTGGTTGTTGGTCATTCAGGGAAGTTGGTTGCAGTTTGTTAGTAGTTGTGCTCAAAGGAAAAACAAAAAGCAAAAGGAAATAAGTAACATTCAAAGATATCTCTCTCTCTCTCCTCTATTCTTCTTTCTCTTCTATCTAGTGATAGGAGTGAAACCTGGGGGATAAAGGGTGGGAAAAAGAAGAGCCCACAAAGTGGCAAAGACCAGCTACATGGAAAAAAATAGATATTTATTTAAAGAATAGCATGATAGCATGTGTGATGAGTGCTACAACAATGTCGGAAAGACTCTTGCATAGCCCTTATTGGGGGGAGAGAGAGAGAGAGAGAGAGAGAGAGAGAGAGAGAGAGAGAGAGAGGGTTTAGGAAGGTATTTCAGAAGAGTAACATCTGCTGACATGTGCTGATACTGGAATTTGAACATAATCTCACTAGAGTTATTCCAGGAAAAAACACAAGATGAGATTCCCAAGGGCTGTGGGAATGAGGAAAGGGGTACCATAGGCCTAAGAAGCATCCTTTGCTCACTGGAAGCCCTTTGTGACTTGCTGGACACATACCTGAAGGATTATATGAATCCAAGCAGTTGAGCTATCCAAGAGGAAAACAAGCAATGTCTCAACTACCCTCAGGCTGCAAGGGGCTGGCACTGTCCATCTGGTCTTAGTTGAGGGGTCTAGTCTCATGACATTGGGAACAAGGTGGGCCGATTTCACCTGTTGGAGAGATTCTGACACCAGTGAAGATGCTCTGGAACCTGAGAAGACAGCATCAGGTTGGGCAGCAGCTCCTGTCTGGGACTGAGATAAAGGTTCTTTCAGCTCTGCCCCAAGCCTGCTCAGGACCTCAGGCTAGTCTGAATACCCCCGTCATGATCAGTAGCCACATATGTTATGATGTTAAGCACAGACAAGTCCCTGGTTTGGTGTCTACAGGCCCTTCATCAATCTCCAGGCACATGCAAGTCATCTCTTAATTTTATGCACAGGAAATTGAGGCCCTATGCTCCTTCTTTTAGTGAAATGGCAGCGATAACCCATGCGTACCCTTCAAACACCAGAGATTTGTGATAATGGGCAGCAAAAACCATATAGTAGCATTTCTTGAAACCATTAAACATTCTATAAATGTAAGGTGACTTTAAAGTATCTATTACAGTCCCTAGCAATCATTTCAGCAAAACACCATTACATTAGGTGTTCTATTTTAAGATGAACAAAGTGCTCCCTTTGAAACACTGTCAACTGAACTTTAAAGTGATTTTGAGTGTTCCTGTCTAGATTTCCTGATGGTGAGTTTTCCATTAAAATAGAAAAAAAAAACAAATCTAGATGAGGTTAACTAATGGAAAGGTTTTAAAATAACCACCCTTGCTTGGGAAGAAGCTCTTTGTTGGACATTTTGGAGGAGAGATGGAGTTGTTTCTTTTTCTATGTGCACAATTTATATTTAGGTCCCTGTAGCAGTGGAGAGAACACTGGGCTGCCCTGAGAATTCAATGGAGAGCCTAAGAGAGAGAGTCAGGGGCAAGGGAGATGTGGGACCCTGAGTTCCATAAACCAGGAGTAGCTGTTCTTACTAGAGGGCTTGCTAGGATGGCAAGTTGGCAACAACTGCAGAATAGTGAGAGTCTGTTCCAGTTGGAGTTCAGAGAAGTGGACAGCTGAAGCAGCTGTCCTCTGGCTGGAGTTCAAATACCTGCACTGTTCTAACAGAGTTACTAGGATTGGAAGTGTTCATTCAGCCACCTCCTTATTGCTCTCCACAATAAAGTTCATTTGTATACTATTCACGTGTTAGCCTAGCACCTTTTTAATTAAAAAAATTAATTTATGTTCATGTGTATGAGTGTCTGTAAACTGTGTACAACATGTGTGCCTAGTGCCTGCAGAGTCCAGAGGAGGGCATCAGATTTCCTACAACTGCAACAACAGATGGTTGTGAGCCACCATGTGCGTGCTTGGAATCAAACCTGGGACCTCTAAAAGAGCAATCTGTGCTTTTACCAGTGGAACCTTCCCCTCACCCCCCAGTACCTCTAGAATGATGTGTTTGACCAAGGTCAGGGCAAGAGAGAGGGAGAATTTCTCATGATCTCTTGGAATTGTAAAGCTATGTGTCCCTTTTCCATGCTGGACCATGTGTTTGTGGGAATAACAATGCTATCTTCTTAGTTATTCTTCCACTACCTCATGTATCTTCAAATGGATGATGATCAACATTGTTTGTTGTATTAGGCCTGGAGACTTAGGCCTCCAGGTGAAAAGAGCTGAGACGCAGGGTGGCACTTATGCCCGTAAAATAAATACACCAAAACCTTTTAATGTGTCAATGCTTTGGCCATAGCTGGGCAGACTCTCAACTAGCTCACCTAAATTAACCGACCACCTAGTCCCAACCAGCCACATGGCTTGCTATACCTTCCAAGCCCACAGACACATCTGTCTCTTTCTGTGTCTCCTGGCAAAAAGAGAGCTTCCTCTGTCTCTTCCCACAGTTTCTTTCTTCCTTCCAGGAAGTCCTGCCTTCCTATTCTCTCTCTGCCTAGCTAATTGACCATCATCAAGTTTCATTATCCAATTAGAGAATGCCTCAGATAGGCTGGTAACCAGATCTCAGAGCATGAATTCAGCATCTTAAAACCATGCATAAGACCTTTCTCCAACACAACACCTTTCATGTAAACTTATACCTGACGTGACAGTTGATGAATAGAACAGAGAGTGTCATTCTTTAGTCCCAATAATTAAAAGGTTACACTGGGAAACTCCTAAAACAACCTTTGTTTTAAAGAACTCTAGGGTCTTTTTTAAGTCACTGGTGTTGGAGGCATGGTCTTTTCTTCCTTTGAGAAAGATGATGTGTTAGTCTCTTTTGTGTTACTACAATGAAATACCTTAGGTATCTTTATGACCTTGTAAAGAGTTTCATCTATCCCATTTTGCAGCATGACTCAGCCTTGATGAAAGTCTATAACAGAGGGACCAGGAATGTTCAGAAACAAGAAGTCATTTGTGAAACAGGAATCCAGAAAGAAACACAGTTTGGGGTCTTTGTAACAACTTACTCTTTTCAAAACTTACTTCATGAGACCAGTATCCCCTTCTGAGAGTAGTATCTCAGTGACCGAGAACTTTTCACTAGGCTTCACTTTTTAAAGGTGAATCCCATGAATCCCTATGTCCATAACTGTGGACAGCCTCCCAACACAGGGACCCTTAGGGGCAAACCATACCCAAACAACAGTAGATACCTCTGTCTCTTGTGTTCACAAAGCTGGACACCATTGGATATAAACAAAACTCCCGAGTTTCCTTCCATGTTCAATGAGGAAACTAAGCAAACTTCATCTCTCAGATTGATCTGTTTATTGCAGTAAGAATACTTGTCATGCATATGGCAGATGTAGTTTTTGACTGGCCATATACAAACCCTTCCATGAAGGAAACGGGTTGGATATGCTAAATTCTACTGAAATCTGTTGTTTTAGAAAAAAAACTAAAATATCCCCTGTATTCGATTTTAACAATGAAGACACAAGAGCCAGATGCTGGGATGAAAGCCTGCTAGCTCAAAGAGGGAGAGAAAGCACCCACCTGATGTTCCTATTCAGCTGAAAACCCTAGAGCAAAAACCCAGAACTAAAAAGCCCAGAAGAACCTAGAGGAAGCCTTGAAGGAGAAAAACCTTTTGAAGGAGAAAACCTAAAGGAAGTAGAACTTCCAACTCCTCCTGCACGATGTCTTAAATACCCTCAGCTCAATGTCCCTTCTTTCTGTTTAATCCCTGTCAGCTGGTTTCTTGCTCTGCCTCTTGACCTAAGGTTAAGTTTATCTAATCCTGTGGACAGATTGGATTAAATATGTGGGCTAGGGCAGATCAACACTACAAGTACTTGTTTATAGTAAACAGAAAGCTCTAGGATTAAAGGCTGAGCCACTCCATTCTTAGAAACAGATTATTCAGTTCACAAACTTGGGGTTCACAATGTGATCCAATATTTTGCAGCAGAGATCTAGTTAGGTAAGCTCTGAGAACTGACAGTGTTTTCCATGGAAGAGGGATTATTAGCCTTACATGATAGGCTTTAATAGATATTACAGCACATACAAATGCAGAAGACAGCTTTGTGTCAGGTCAAGTTGGGCATGGAGCCCAAAGGCCCACCCTCCAGCTCACTCTGTCTCTTCCTGTTCTAGGCTCTTCACACCTCCTAGGATCTCAAGAACAGTTTGAAAAACACAGGTGCAAGCTAACATATTTATCTACATTAAATAATAATTAATAAGTAGGTTAAAAAAAGGGAGGACTCTGACTCAAGGCCATGCAACTAGCTGTGAAAAAAAAATCAGGTTGCAATTTACCAGCATTTGATGAAACATGAGAATAAATCTGTCCCACTTTCTTATCCCATTGCTCTTCAAGGACACTGGTTTTCATGATAAACAGATAAATGAAAAAGACATCTTTGCCCTCTTATGTTTCTGTGGAAAGGAGAGGATAACATGAACAGATTCAGTTGACTAATCTCCCTGTGGCTTCACTGTTAGAATTTCTGCACTCTTCCCATCCCCATTTGCAAGGCTTCCAGTCATTTGTTGAGTTCCCTGTCTCCTAATCCTGCATCAAGAGAGGGACCACGCTATAATCCAGGGCATGCATATAGCAATAAGGATGACTACACTTTCACTGGCCACTGACTGAGTTCCAGAACTGCCCTATGACCTTCTTCATAGCTCCCTGGGTCAGGCCCAATAAGGACCATCTGTGTGACACACTTGGGACTGTCTCGTAAGGTGATAAGAAGTTCAGACCCGGCTTGGGGAGACTCCATTGCATATCCCATTACCTGACTCTCTGGTGGTGGGAACTGGGCAAAACACTTATTCTCTCTTGGGTTTGTTTTATGACCATGTGAGTTACTTTGCAGACTGAAAACCTAACAAGCCTCAGGGCTCACGCTAACCATACACCTGGCTGTGTTCTAGTCACTTCACCATCCCAAGGCTTCCCATCCTGCACCTGCAGTGGCATTCCCAGTGGCTCTCTGTAGTCCCTTTCTCTTCTGTTTTCTGGCTTTAACAAGCCAGGCTAAATCCAAGAGTTTCAGTTGTCTCATCTTGTCAATGTTTTTGACTTAGGATCCATGCTCAAAACCAAAGGAACCTTCTAAGACACTGCCCAGAAAAGAGGATCCAGAGAAGCTGACGGATGAAGAAGAAACAAGCAGCGATGAAGGAGAAAGGTACAGGCAGCCTGGCAGCCTGCAGGGTATGCCGAGCATGAAGACTCAGGGAGGAAAGGTTTGCTGGCGTGTTGTTTCTGTCCTCGAGTTCTATGTCTGGTCTCAGCCTCATGCTCAGGGAGAAAACAGAAATATCTTATGGCTTTACACAAACTGCCTTATTTAACTGTCACAGCAGCACAGAGGACATTTTATAAAGAACCTGAAACGCAAAGAGATTAATAATTCTGCCCAAGATTCAAGCCTAGACCGGCTACAGCCTTCTCCTTTATTATCAGGGAAGAAAGGTGGACTCTCTTACAAGAAGCCCCCATCTTATTCCACCCATATTAGTTGCTGCTGCTTATGTATACCTTTTGGTGAACTGCCTTTGTGCTTGGCTTGGCCATGCTCTGCTGGGTTTACACACCTTCGGCTCCTAGCTGAGGGTGAGGTGTTGATGCTTTGCTATGCTATAGTTTAAGTTTCTTCTTCATGCCTATTCATGCTGAGATCCAGGCTGAAGAAGTAGTCCCTAAGAAGGTGTCATGGTAATGTGACATTATGATAGGTTTAACTATTGTATTTTCATATATATAAATCTTTAAAAGACTTGAAATTTTTTTATTTTATATATATGAATATTAGCCTGCATGTATGTATGTGCACCTGTAGAGTTCAGCATAGAATGTCAGACCTCCTGGAACTGGAGTTACAGGTGGTTACCATGTGGGTGCTGGACACTGAAACCCAGGTCCTCAGCAAGAATAGCATGTGCCACTAGCCACTGCAAAACCTCTTCATCCCTATACACACATATATCTTATGCCTGTGTGTCAGGATATTCTTTTCTCTGCAAAGCAGAGCACCCTTCCACATGCCCCCTTTCCCAGGAGCTTTTACCTGCCAACCTCTGGCCTACTGTTCTTGCCATGAAAAATCGAAGGCCTTCATGTGACATCCCTTCACATTGTCAAGGCAAACATTTAACATGCCACTCTAAGCATTTTAATTTCTCAGCAAGTTACAGAGTTCAGAGTGAGGAAAGATGTCCATGAAAGACATTTGTCAACATCTTATCTAAGTCAAGAAACTATTTAAGCTTTCAGCCATCTTTTCAATAGGGAAAGGCCTACATATGAACCCTCAGTTTACACATGGGATAGCCAGTAAGAATTATGAGCATGCTTCTAAAAGTGGGGAGGGCCATGCAAATTATTATGTCTTTTCTTTCTTTTTCTATATATAGGAAAAATTATGAAACTTGGTTATAGAGATTTATTTTTTGGAGCTTCCCAGGTCCCTTAGAAGAACTCTAAGCACACGTTCTCTTATTTGTTAAGCACCCACTAAGATCAGTAGAACTTACAGTAAAACTCAGAACTTAAGTCAAGTTGCCATTTGAAAGACAAAAAGGTTCCTTACTCCAGTAACTCCCCCAGGAGCTCCCTTCTCCCAGGCAGGAGCAGTTGAAACACACACAATCTTTAATCATTATGTTGTTCATATCTTCAAAGGATTGGAGAACCACTCAAGGAAGGAAGTGACTTACAACCTCCACTAGACTCTGGGATGAAGGAAAAGGCAGTGGAGATTGCATATCGACCAGAGGACTGGCAAAGCCAAAATACCAAACTACAAACCCAGGTAGAAGGACACCTCTGAATAAGATATGACTCACCCATCCCAGAGTGCAACTGTGCCTCCTCCTACAGCTGCCTTGGAAAGCACACAGGGCCTCTTTTCATCTAATTTAGGAGGATGTTATAGGTCCAGGGTAGAATAGACTTTCTGATTTTGCTTTTTCATTAAAAACTTCCACAACTCATGAGCATCTACTCTGAGCCATGAGGATCCACCAATGAACAAGTCAGAAAAAAAAATCTTGTGTTTTATACATAGAGATATATACATGTGCAGCAATGGTGGAACAGACAATAAACAATGTGTGTCCTTGTTTTCCATATCTGTAGATTCAGCCAACTTATTCAGATTGAGTATATTTGGTGGAAAGCACATCTATATTGAACATGTGCATACCTTTTTGTTTTCTCAACTTCCTAGACAAAACAGCTTAATGACTATTTATACAGCATTTGGTATGAATAAGTAGAAAAACTTTAATACATATGGAACAGTGTGTATTCATTATATACAGATACTACCCTGTTGTATATGGTCCTGGAACCAGTCCTCTGTGGCTATAGAGAGATAATTGTATTTTCTATCTTACAGAAGAGGTAGGAACAGTAAATACTAAACACAATACATTAGAAGAGTTTCAGGAAGAAAAGTCTCAGTAAGGAGTGAGACCTAAGGTGTGGGAGGCTGCCCTGGGGACCACTGCAAGGCTTCTATGGTTCCTCTATTTCTCTGGGAAGGTTTGTGTCTCAGTCCACAACCCCCTCTTTCTTGCCACTCAGTGCTCTACCTGAGGAGTCCTCTGGAGCACTTGCTTACAGCCTCCCTAGCTCCTCAACACTTCCAAAGATGAAGGAGGTTCAGCAAGGATGAGGTGTCCCTGGAAAGGTTGCCTTTAAGGACAATAGTCCTAGGGAGGGGAGGGCCCTGGCTTGAAGCTGAATGTCTGTCTTAGGAGGTCTTCCAGCTGCAGCATACTCTGTGCCGTTGGATACAAGGGAGGACCTGGAGGCACTCAAGCAGTCAGACAGTAATAGGGAGACACTACAGCAGGGTCTACAGGAGATCTGCAACACAGCCAGGACATGAAGACCCTGCTTGAGGTTGTCCACCATCAAGCCCTGTGCATGCTTGAGAACCTAACTCCAGGCCTGAGCCCAGAAGCAATTCTGGTTTCTTGTTAGCTCAATGTCATGTCAGAGAGTTCAGATGTTATACGTGTAGAGTAGCCAGAATGCCAGGAGTCCCTGTTACCAGTTGCTAGAAGCCAGTAACCACAGATAGAACTGAATTTGAATCTATAATTCTCACTTTTTTCAGAAAGCCAGTAATCCAGGAAGGTAGCAGGGTAATATTCTAAAAGCTATCTTATGTCTCATCTGCAGCCAACTGTAGAAAAAAAAGCTTTAAATTATTTACTAGCATTTATATTATCTTTAATTGGTTGGTGGTGTTAGTCCTTAACTGGCCATTATAAGTGAATGCACAGAGACACCGGGTGGATTTTAACAAGCCTGGGGCTGGGTTGTGTACTCCTAGCCCATCTAAGCTAGCTCATAATTCTATCACTCAACTATAAACCCATATATACATATGTCCCTTTAGACTATTATTCTCCATGCTAAATCAATGTTCCAAGCCACATGGAAGGATCTTCTTTAATCTACCCCATGGCATGTCTTCCTTGTCTGCTCCTGGCTTCTTCCCCAGATGCTCTCTATCTCTCTGTAAAAGTCCTAGTCCCACCTATCTCTGTCTTTGTCCAATCTCTGGGCCTCATCATTTCTTTAACCAATCAGAGTCAATTAAGTAACAGACAGCAAACAGGACCAATTAACATTTAGAATGCTTAACACCATCCCATCAGCCAGCAGATCACATGGGAGAGGGAGGAGCCAAGAAGCAATCATTCCAGAGCTGGGTCTTGCTCTTCTGCCCAGATGATGAGCCACATTTCTGAACAAACTTCTAACAGCAAATATGTGCTAAGCTGTTAATGACATGTATGTGTAGATTCCATAAAATGAGATATAAATGTGTCTTTATACCACAGAGCATGAAAATGCACTGTCCATCCCTTCTGCTCTCTATCAGACAAGTAATGTAGGACATGAAAGTAGAAAGAAGGGAAGAAACCATCTAAGGAGGAGAAAGTGGAAACAAGGCAAGGTACTTGAGTGCATGTGACATGAAATCAGAAAAGGGAACTGCTATTCTCTAAATAAGGTTATTTTTGATACATTGGTATAGAATTTTATATATTGATACAGATTTAAGGTTATTTTCACACACACACACATATACACTCTTATATAAGCTTTTGTGCCTATACAACTCATTTAAAAGTACAGGTTTACTTCTAATACTTTTATGGGCTGCTATTGCATCTACTTAGGAGATTAAGTAATACAGGTTGATGGGTGACCAGTCAGGCTCATGGTCATGTCAAGTACTAGTCTTAATTTATCACAAAAATATGCTTACTAAATTAAACAGATAGTAAATGGTTAAAAATTTACAGTTTGCCTATTCAAATATTAAATAGATTTATAAATAAAATAATAGATGTCTTCAAAACTTTCAGAGGCATACAGAAAATGACATTTAAGGATTGTTTCATCATTTAAAAATATTCTTTGACTTGAGGCAGTCAGCTCCTGACAGCTCCCATTTGACATGGAAGGAGACAATGAGCATCAAAAAATCTCCATCAGGAGATAATTTTTACTAGGCAGAAATGCCTCTACTCTCTCAAAAGACTATATACAGTCCAAAGATGGACCAGAGCTTAAACGCAGGTAAATTGATGTCCTGATTCTGCAAAGACAGAATAGGAAAACCCTTCTTATTTTCTGCTTCTCAATTAAGTCTGTGAGATATGCTTGACCAGAAGGCTGAAAATGATGCTCCAATGGTATCAAGAGATACTTGGGACTGTGTAGGCAGCAAACTGTCATTTTTCTTTTTTAGAACCTGCTTGCCTCTACTTCCTACTGATACAGATAACTTTATCCCTTCTTAAGTCTTTGGTGGTATTGAAGACATAATAAACATAAATTTTCAATTGATCATAAGTTGTTTAGGATTTTAAAAGATAGTTTTGAATCTAAATAAAATCTTTAGGTTTATAAATGTAGGATATGACAGAAAATATTTAGGTTCAGAACTTTAGACACATCAAGATAGATAGATAATTTTTTCAAGGTTTCCTGATACAAATAGGCTAAACATTATGTTCATAATGTGTGTGTAACTTTTATATATAGTTTTCCTTATTTGTTTCATATTGGTTCTTACTGGATATAGTTTTTAAAAATGCCTTTTTATTAGACAAAAAGAGGGAATTGATGCAGCGACCTGTTATGTATTCTAAATATTAGCTAACCTGCTCCCAGAGGACTGCTTGCTGCACACAAAGTGATGCTGTGTTATCTTGCTTTGTAATTGTCTCTGATTGACTTTAATAAAATGATAAGGCCTGTGACTGGGCAGAGAGAGAGGTAGGCAGGGCAAAGGTCTGCAGGCTTTTGGGCAGAGAGGAGGATGGGAAGAGGGAGAAGTATCAGGGAAGAGAAGAGGACACCCAATGGGTTAAATAGAAGAGCAGCACTCCACATGGCCTGGAACATCAACATAGCATGGAAAATAACAGTCCAAGTGGACATATGTATATATTGGGGGTTTGTGTGGGGAATAGAATTTTAAGCTATCATAGATGGGCCAAGATTGCTCAATCCAGGCTAAGGCTTGTTAAAATCCATCAGTGTGATCATTTATATTGGTGGGTTAAGGGTTAACACCACTGACTAAAATATAAATACTGGAAGTAATTTAAATAATTATTTTTACAGGGAACTACTGAGGTTGAGGAAAGGGACCCACAGGAGTGTGTGTGTGTGTGTGTGTGTGTGTGTGTGTGTGTGTGAGAGAGAGAGAGAGAGAGAGAGAGAGAATGCAGTAGAGAGGAAAATCAGAACAAAACATAAGGGGCTGCAGATGCAGCCCCAGTTGGTAGAGTATTCACCTCACATGCTCGAAGTCCTGGCTTCAATCTCCAGCACTACATAACTAGGGTGCGCCATGGCACATGCCTATAATTCACCTGGAAGGCAGAAACAGAAGAGTAATGAATCAGGATCATCCTCAGCTACACAGTGAGTTCTAGACCGGTCTGAGCAACCTGGGATCCTGTCTCCAAAAGAGAAAACTGAACAAACACACCACGATGAAACACATAACTTTATCTGCTGACTATAAAAATTACAAAATGTGTGCTGTTTCAAATGCACAGCAGTCTGATAAGCCCACCACAAAAGACTTCTGACCAACCAGTTTCATGTCTCATTTCTTCTGCTTCTGCACACAGGCTGCAGAGGAGCACTTGAAGAAGGAATTCAGTCCCAGCCTCCAGATCCAACACCAGGCACACCTGCTGGAGCTCCGGGCCCTGGAGGAGAAGCTGCAAGAAGAATGCAAGCAGATGAAATCCCTGCAGCCTGGGCTGCTTGGTAAATATCCCACTGTCCACCTGAGAGAGCCTACGCACATGCCTGCTGCACTACATGGAAACCAGTGGCAAGGGGGGCACACAGGCCACAGTAACAATTCCAGCCCCACTCCCAGCTCTCTGTGAGACCTGGGGGGTGGAGTGGGGGTTCTGGGCTGCATTTTCCTCTTCTATCAAAGTGGAGCTGTAATGTCTCTACCTCATAGGGTCCCTTGTATCCTACTATTGCTTCTGTGATCCTAGGATAAGTTTAGGAATGATCTCTCACTGTTCTTCCTTCCAGAGTCCCTAAGGCAGGAGCTCACAGAACAGCGAGCTGCCTGCTCAGAGCATCAGAAGGCCCTGGAGCTGCTACAGAATGAGCTAAGGGCCCTGGGCCGCTTGGGGAAACAGCAGCCCATTAACCAGTGTTCAGGGGACAGCATAGACCACACCTTTATTACAGAGGTCGGTGGCTTGCCCCTGTCCACACCATATTCTTTGTACGACATTAGGCCCACAGAGAATAATCCCATGTGGATGGGCTTTGGGAGCTAGATCCCCTGCTGGAAATAGCAAGACCCTGCTCCCATTCCTCCCATTCCCATTCTGCAGGCTCTCGTCTTTGAAAAGCAGAAAGCAGATCTGAAGTGTTGTAGGTTACTTCTAATTCAGATACAAGCTTGTACCTCCTAGCCCTCCAGGTAGTCTGGGTAACTCTTGCAATTCTTGGGGAAAATATCTCAGAATAGTCCCCAGACAAACTCCGTGTTTAGACCTCACTGATCTTATTCTCAGAACTCTAGACAACTCTCCTTCATTTTTCTGCCCTGGCTTTGCCCATCAGCCCCTTCCCGGCACATCCCTAATCCCTACTCTAGTTGGAATCATCTTTTTTTTTTATTACTTCAGGTTACATCTTCATCACAGTGCCCTCTTTCCACCCTTCCCAGTCCCGCCCTCCCACCCTCTACCCCCTATCCCTTCCATCCCACTCCTCTGGAGTGGAGTGTCCCTACATAACAGTCCCCCGCCCCAGTTCAGCAGTCATATGAGGGCCAAGAGCCCCCTCATACACTGGGGGCCTAGGCATCATCTTGTTACAATTTGTGCCTCAAGCTTTAGGTATTGAGGTGACACACAACATGGCTTTGTGTCTGTCACTGGAATAAGCACCAGATGTCCCAATACATCATGAAAACCCTGCTCTGCCACTGGCTACAAACTGCATCTACAACCCTGTTCTCTATTGGTCTCCTGGCACCTACACCCTGCTTCTGCCTCCTCATGATACTCCTCCTGCTTGGTGTCCAGCACAGCTCCACACTGGGGCCTCTGTTCTCCCAGCCCTTCCACCCTCAGAGCTCTTGGGGCACTGACTGTTGATATAGAACATCCAACACTAGGATCTCCTATTAGGACAGTGACCATGGAGAAAGGAGTGACAAGGAGTTTTATTGCTGTGAAGAGACCATAACTATGGCAGTTCTTATAAAGGAAAACATTTAACTGGGTCTGGCTTACAGTTTCAGAGCATTGGCTCATCATCATCATAGTGGGAAACATGGCAGAGTGCAGGCACACATGGCTCTGGAGAAGGAGCTCAGAGTTCTACATCTTGATTCATAAGTACCAAGGAGAGACTGTGTGCCACACTGGGCATAGCTTGAGCATAGGAGACCTCAAAACTCACCCCCACAGTAACACACTTCCTTCAACAAAGCCACATCTCATTAAAGTGCCACTCCACGTGGCCAAGCATTCAAGCACGTGAGCCTATGGGGGTTATTCCATCAAGCCACCACAAGGTTAAAGACACGACAGCTTAAAGCAGGTAGATCGTGTGGATTATCTGATCTCTTATTAAACTCTGGAAGCCAACACCCCAAACAAGAAGAGACTTCATGGTAGCCCTCCATCAAGATCCTGATACAGCTTTATCAGCAGCACCTCTAAGTCCCTCGTGTTACCTTAGTGTCTACTGAAATAAACAAAGATTAATTTAAAGATTAAAATTTAAAAAAAAATCTCTACCTGCTGCCATCCCCTCAGGACGTGGTTGTTACAGGACCTCCTGGTTCTGTGCCCAGTACTGCAGAGAAGGGGCTCCTAGAGGACAACGCTCAGCTCCAAGATACTGTACTGCGCCTGCGTGCAGAGGTGGACCAGCACCTGCAGGAGGTGCTGAAGCTGCGTGAGCAGCACCGGTGAGTTTGCAACCCATCTTCCGGTCTCTCCTTCCTCACTGTCCTCCCTCCTCTCTTTTCCCTCTTCACTTTCCTCCGTCATTGTTTGCAGCCTCTGAGATCTGAAACAGGACTCTCACTCCCCACAGAACTCCTTAGACCTAGAATCAGACCCAGAAGAGACAGTGAAATGGAATAATAGTTCAGACAGTGCTGTGCATTCTTGTCTAGCTGTGGCTGCATCCTGACAAAGGGGCTCCAGCACCATGGCTTAGGGTCTTAGGGCAGTTATAGGATGGCACAACATGTGTACAAAAGGCTTGACCCCCTCCCCCCAAAGTATGGAGGAAGCACCAGGCTGGGTGTGGCTTTCCTCCTTGGTTGGAAGGCTTTTAAAACAAATTCAATGTTTTGAATAGGACTTCTTTTTTTTTATTTTTTATTTCTTCAAGTTACATCTCAATTGCAATCCCCTCCTTACTCCCCCCTCCAGTCCCACTCTCCCACCCTCTTCCCTCTCAACCCCCCATCCCCTTCCCTTTTTTTTTTCTTTAAGTTTAAGGTATATCTTTTTCCCCCCAACAGCTCCCCCTTTCAGTCCAACAAATGGCACTTTCTCATATAATTGAATAGGACTTCTTAAGGCATCTGTTTTGATTTGGTTTGTGTGTGTGTGTGTGTGTGTTTTCTGGAATAAGATTTACCAGTTTGTTTTTGTCCAGGAATTTGTGTGTTTCGTCTGTTTTTGAGTGTTTCACTCCCAGAGTTAGTTATTCACAAGTTTTCTTTTTGTGATCTTTATACACATTGGAGCCTCTTTCCCCTGATTATTTTCACTTGGGCATTGTGAACCCTGATGGGCCAGCTCTAAACCATTTTCAGCCTTGGTTGTACTTGGTCATTTAATTTTTAAAGTATTTTTTTTTTTTTGTAAGAGGTCGCAGGCATTCGTATAGCTTGCTCTACCTCACATTGCATGTGAAGAAGGCTGGGTTTGTACTTTGGTTAACAATTGTAGCTTTTCCTCTTATGCTTCTCAATTTGTCCAGGCCTCAGATGCCCAGAGCATCAGGCATGGTAAAGCCCAGTACACAGTGGTGAAGAAAAGAGATACCACATGTAGTGCCAGTTCCTCTAATCCTAGCACTTAGGGGGGCCAAGGTAGAGGAATCTTGAGTTCAAGGCCAGCATAAACTACACCTTTCTGGCCCTACCCTGACACCTCTTCCCCTACCCTCCCCCCAAAAAAGATTCCATGTCAAGTATTTGGAATAAGATTAGGCACTTGGTACTCATAATTTAAAAAAAAAAAACATAAAATTGAGCTTAAGCCTGGGGTTTCTGGATGTAGCTACTGTTAGAGCACTTTCTTACTATGGATAAGAACCTGCATTTGATCACTCATACACACACACACACACACACACACACACACACACACACACACCACACAACGCACTCCCCTACAAGCCTCACTGAACACTTTACTAAACTCATCCCTAGCATGTCAGATTCTATGGAGCTGAGATGGAGCCTGAGAATTACAATTAGAATTTACATTTCTGACATTTTCTGGCTCCACTACTAAGACTATGCCTCACCCTTGCTTCTGTAACTGTCAGTATGAGGAGAGAATGTTCAAACAGAGAATGAAAGAACCAGCCTCCTCCAGGCAGAGCACATAGAGTAGGATCAAAGGCAGATGGACATGGTGGCTTCTGCCTGTAATCTTAGCACTTGATAAAATTTGCTGCCAAGAGTTTGGACCAGCCTGGGCAACACAGAGAGCTCCAGGCAGTGTGAGCTACAGAGATTTCTCTCAAACAATACAAAACAACCAATAAGAGGGTTCCTTTAGTAGGAATAGCCCTGGGTACCAGTGTCCCAGGCAGAGATGCCTACACAAGAGAGAGGCATGTTTAACAAATTGCTCTGAGGTGGTCATAATGCCCACTAATGGTGATGAGGGCTGACCACAGCAAAAAGAGTTATTTTTTGCTCCCCACTCTGTGTACTCAAATTATTGTGAAACAACTCTCTTTCCAACTAACTGAGGTCATGGAGCCTCCCTCCCAGGTGAACCTGAGACCTGAGTTCATCTAAGAGCAACCAGGAGCCCATCTGGCTGAGGTGGAGCACCATAGATCAAGAGATGCACCATGAGATCCTAGGCAAGTCCTCCTTCAAGTGAACAAAGCAATGATCCCTCACTTGGGGAAAAAAAGCAATCGCATAAAAATGTACATGTTCTTCCTGAAAATGGCAGACTCCCCTAAATAGGACTCAGCTGTGGACCTGTTAGGATCCTTCTCTAGGTCAGGAGCAATGATAGCTAATGGCTGAAAACAGGCATTTGTGCTATTGACTGTTCTAGATATACACTAGCTCAATTTCCCCTTGCAATGACCCTGTCAGTTAGAGCCCTTCACCACTTCCATCCATCAGACACTGAGCCCAAGGTCACTTGGGTAAAGACAATGGCAGAAGCCAGGGACTTCAGCAGCCTGGCCCTGACTACTACTCTTTCGGCTATGCCACCCACCCTCTGGAAACCCTGAATTGTGTTCTCCTGGGTTGCAGAGTTCTAGGCCTAACTGGAAGAATACTGCCTCCGGTCTCCCCTCCTGCCTTGTGGGGAGGGGAGTGTTTCTGGGGTTCCCTCCAGGTCTGTTTTCTTTCTTCCAAGGAAGACAATTCTTTTTCTCAGGGTTTTCCTTTACTGATGCTGGAGTAGGAAGAGCCTAAGAGGGGTTAACATGCAAGACTCACCCTGAACTTGTTACCTGAAGACCCCAGGTGTCTTTGTCATAAGGATCTTGGTATTATTCAGTTCATGGCCTTTTAAACTAGGCCATGAAACAGAGAAGCCCTAAGGTCCAAAGGCTCAGGCTCAGAGCCTAGGTGACCCTGAATGTGTTTCCATCCACCACAGGTTGTTGGAGGATGACCAGAAAGCCCAGAGAGACATAGAGATGGAGGCACTTCGCCAAGAGCACCAGAAGGAGATGCAGGCCATGGTGGCAGATTTCAGTGGTGCCCAGGCCAGACTCCAGGCCCGGGTGGCTGCTCTGGAAGCTGAGTGAGTAAGGCTTTGGGCCCAGAGAGGGAGGGACTAGTAAGTGTATGATTTTGGGAAGTGACCTAGTATCCCTAGACATTCATGGTTTAAAATTAAGAAATCCTCTGAGTCTTCTAGAGCAGAAGCTCTTCATTTGCAGGCAATGAGGATGGTTGGCCATCCCATGTTTTATTTGATTTATTTATCTCATTTTTTTAGTTATGTGAAAATTTCATAAATGTATTGATCATATTCATTCTCTCCCTCATCTCCTCCTATATACAACTCCCTTTCCTACCCACCCAACTTTGTATCCTTGTTTTTTAAACCCATTTAGTCTAATTTGTACGCCCATATATTCTTGAACACGTGGCCATCCACTGCATTAACACCAGCGACCTAGCAGGAGCTACACTCTTAAAGAAAACCGACTCCCTATCCCAGCAGCTATCATTGGCCAATACCCCCTCAGCTAGGTGTGGGACTTGATGTCTGCCTCCCATCTCCACGCCAGGATAGTGTGCATCTTGAGCTTGTACAGCTCATGTGTATTGTCACCACCATTGGGAACTGCCTTGCTGTGTCAGAAGCAGCTTTTCCTTGTACTCATCCATCACCTCTGGTACTTACATTCTTTCTGCCCCCATTTCTGCAATGACTGCTGAGGAGGGGTATAGCAATCTTTCTTCTTTAATTGAAAATAGAGTTCTTTCTTGCATTATACATGATTACAATTTCCCCTCACTCTGCTCCTCCCAGTTCCTCCCCATATTCTCTCATCTAGATCCATCCCCTTTCTCTCATTAGAAAACAAACTTCTAAGAAATAATAATAAAGTATAATATAGTATCAGATAAAACAAAGTCTAACACATTGGAATAGGACAAAACAAACAGAAGGAAAAGAATGCCCCATCCCCAAAGGCACAAGAAACAGATAAGGACAGAGAGACCCACTTGTTCATTCAGGAGTTCCATAAAAACACTAAACTGGAAACCAGATATATATGCAAAGGTCCTCTAGGGTAAAAAGAGGGAGAGAAACACATACAAATAAAATAAAGATATGGAAAAAGGGGGGAAAGCTCTAACACAACATTATGAGACAAAGAACCTCCAAATATGCTCTTGAGTTCATTTTCTGTTGACCATCTACTGCTTGGCATGCATTCTACCTTTAAGAGTAGTTGGTTTCTTCTGTGAGACTCCCTTAGAGAAAACTAATGTTTCATTTGCAAGTAGTTATCAGCTGGAGATAGCTTCTGGGTTAGGGATGGGCGTGAGTATTCATTTCTCCTTTCAGCTCTAGGACTCCACCTGGTGCAAACCTGTGCATGCTCTTCAGTCTCTGAATTCATTTGTGTGTTGGTCTTGTTGATTTAGACGGTATTGTTTCCTTGGTCTTTCTGCCTCCTCTTCTGCAGGATTTCCTGAGCTTGGAGGAGATTTGATAGAGATGTCCCATTTAGGGCTGAGTGTTCAAAGATCTCTCTCTCTCTCTCTCTCTCTCTCTCTGCACATCTGGCTGTGCCTCTCTCTTTCTGTATGCTATAGGAAGCTTCTCTGATGATGGCTGAACAAGGCACTGACTTATGAGTATAGGAGAATATTGTTAATAGTCATTTTGATACTTTTTGCTTTTTTTTTTTAGAACAGTAATATTTAGTTTTACCTTAGGTCCCTCAGCTATCTAGTCTCAGGTTCTTGGTTACCCAAGCAGTGTTAGGTATGTGTTCCATCTCATGGAGTGGGAGTTAAGCCAAATCATATATTGGTTAGTTACTCCCACAAGCTTTGTACCACCACTGCACTAGTATATCTTACAGACAGGACACCATTGTAGACCGAAGAGGTTATGACTGGGTTTGATGTTGGTTTCTCTTTTGGTAGCATGCAGAGTACCAAAGACACCAGCATGAAGGCTCTATGTAGGCACCAGCTCAACTTCTCCATGTTAATTGAATTACGTAGGTGTTGTCTTCAGGAATGGGTTTCACCATCAGTTTGTGGAGAGCAACTCTAGAAGTCTCTTATTCTCTGCATTTTGACTAGTTGTGGGTCCCTGTGTTACTGCTATTTACTGCAAATATTATTTTCTCTAATGCGAGTTGAGGGGTGCATTGATCTATAAGATTTATTTTATTTATGTGTATATGTATGTTCGTATAAATGTATGCTACACATATGATAGTACCCTGGAGGGCCAGAAGAAACTTTTTTCTGCTTGCTGGGTGATAGTGAAACTAAAAGAAGGGATGATTGACAAGCAGACCAGTTAGGAAGTGATGTCATGATCCAGGCTGACAGGTAAAACTTCTTCCCTATGAAGCCTGTGCTCTTAAAAACAAAAACAAAATCTTTACCCAAAACAGTTGTAGTGTATCTTGCCCTACAACCCTCAAGAGGGAGATTGCAAGTCCAAATCCAGCAAGGACTGTCAAATGAGTTCAGGATTGGCAGTGTAGTGAGATCATATCTCATAATAAAAAGTTAAAAAAGAAGACTAGGGATAAAGATAGATAGCTCAGTGGTAGAGTGCTTACTCATGTGTAATCCCTGGCACTGACAGAAAAGCTGCAGTGAAATGTATTAACCAAGTCCCATCCAGTGGGCACTTGCCCCACGCCCATCAGTCTTGTACCAGTCAACTATTATTTCATCGACTCTTCATAACCAACCACTGTTTCATGCTCACTTTGACAAGGCAGGATCTGCTGGGAGTGTTGGCATATAGAGGCAGAGGCAAGTGGATTTCTGTGAGTTCCTGGCTAGCCTGGTCTATATGGTAAGGCCAACCTGGGCTACATAGTGATAAACTGGCTCAACTGCACTACCACCCTCCTCTCCCGAAAACAACCTTTGGCTCCAGGAGAAATAATACAATCAATGAGGCAAACAACTACAAAGCAGCAGAGCCAGGATTTGAAGAGGGGCGGGGTTTTCCTCACTTCGAAGTCCTCACTTGCTATCAATAACCATCAGTGCTCTCTCTCCTCATCAGCATCCTGCCTTATTTCTTTTATGGCTGCCCCTGAAAAGGCTTCTTGACTCTAAGACCATGCTGTACTCTATGTCCCCACCAGATGGGGCAAGAACCTCGTGGGCATCAGGGGACCCTGCAGCCCTAGGATGGGGAAGTGCTCTTCTTGTTTCAGAACCTTACCTTGCCCCAGAAGCCAGGTTGCATGTAGAACTGCACACTCCTTAGTTCTGAAGGAGAACTGGCAGGGGTCAATCCAGGAGTGGGGCCTGGGTGGCCACAGTAAGCATGACTCCACACTTTGAACAGACTAAAAGATTCCGGTGAGAAGACAGGAAAAGGAACTTCAAGACCTGAAGATCTGCAGCTCATAGGCCGCCTACAGACACGCCTGAAGGAGAGAGAAGACATCATCAGGCAGCTCACGGTGAGGGTGAGGTCCAGATGGGGAGATGGGGCAGTACTACCCAGCACACATAGTAAGGATCCTTGCTTTGAACCTGGCATTTCTATAGAGGCCTCAAGTGCTGCCTGTGAATCCTTCATTATTTCCCCCTATTACTAAGAAGTACTCATACCAAAACCAAACAAACAAAAACCTGATACAGGGAAAGAAAAAAAAAGTCATTCTATTCCCAAGTTTAACACATTTATTTGATGTTGATACTATTTTTTTAGCCTACAAAATTTGATAAAGATCTATTTACTTACCTTGGAATTTTAATTGAATCATTCAATTTACCATTGTTGATCTTCCTTTTGTAAAATCAACAATCCATTTACTAGTAAGCAAATCCATTCCCTAGACCTGCTTGAAGAATTATTTCCAACTCCTTTGATTTTGTACCTCAAACCCATCAAGACTTGATGCTCTCTTCCTTAGGGATGTCTCTTCCCTTGGTCTGTCTTTGAGTCTTAGACTTATATTAATAAGGAATAGCTGCTCCCTTGGTAAGTATAGGAAAGAATTACAATTATCGTTTTTAAAACATGTTATTTATATTTAAGTAGTGTGTGTGCATGTATCATACGTATGTATATAGGTGTCTTTGGAGGCCAGAATATGGTGCCAGGTCCCCTGGATCTGGAGTTGCAGGCATTTGTGAACTTTTGTGATTATAGGCACTAGGCATTAGTCTTCTGGAAGAGCAGTTAAGTTCTCTTAACAACTGTGCTATCTCCAGTCCCAGTTAAGATTATCTTAAAAGAATAATTGCTCAGGTTAAGAATACTTGTTGCAGCTGAGCATGGTGGCACATGCCTTCAATCCCAGGCTCTGTCTGCTACACACAGAAACCCTACAAACAAAACCAAAACAAAAAAAATAAGTAAAATAAACACTTGCTGCTCTTGCAGAGAGTCCAGGTTCAGCTCCTGGCACCCACACAGTGATTAAGTCCTTAGCACCACACAAATCAAGTGTGGTAGCACATGCTTGAAACCCCAGCACTTAGGAGTCAGAAACAGATCAAGTTCAAGGCCATGTTCATCCTTGGCTGAATAGTGTGTTTGAGGCCATCTTGGAATACATGAGACACTGTTTCAAACAAAGGCAAGGGAAAGGTTGAAAGTTTTTTAATATGGGTAGAGATTCTCTTTGCTTAATTATTTTAACATTTGCACTAGATTTTACTTTCAGGTGTTCAGGATAGATTTTTTTTTACTTGCTAAGGCAGTGTGCCCTTTCCTTCACTGCTAACATGAAACCCCAGAGGGGAAGGTTCCACTCAGCTATCCTCTTTCTCCAGAGCTTTTGTTTTCTCCGCTCACACAATGTGGACAAAACCAGTAGCCCATGCCTAAGCTCTCTGACACCTGGTTGCCTTGGTTTTCCAGGAAGAGAGAAAATTTCACTATGCAGCCTTCCCCAGTGCAATGTCCCATCGGAATAGGTCCTTCTCTTTCAATCCTCACCCAGGATACTTGACTCCTTCCATGAAGGTAAATCAATTTTAACACATCCCACAATCTGTAGGCTTTTGTTCTTCTAAAAGAAGCTGCAAGTGGAGATTCAGTGGAATAGTTGCTGGGAAAACCAAATGGTAAGTAGTCTAACTAGCAGCAAACAGTACTGAGTCTGTGTGTGGCTTGTATTTTGTAGGAACCTTTGTACTTTCTAAAAGCAAATATATTGCTATGAATATTCCATCTAGATGATAGGAGAATATCCCATTCTTCCCTTTATTTCTCCTAACACTTGTGGACTTTGTAATGATGACAAGCATATTCATAACAACCCTCTCACCGCCTATCACAAGATCCCCAAAGTTGAAAAGGATCAGTAGTTTATACCTCAGTGTAAAAAACCTAGACCAGGTAAACCTGAAAAGGTCTCATTTGTGGGTTTTAATCTATGCCTCCACTGTAGCAAAGTAACTTGCTCTCTAGAGGCTCATGCAGCTGAAGATGAGGCAGGGCCAGTCCCTGATACTACATGGTCTCTAGGGTCTCTAAAATATTTAAAATGTCTTTCCCCAAGTCTGGAATAGAGATCATAGTTCTATGTTTTTGTTCTGTTTTGGTTTAGGTTGAAAAATAAAGATTGAGGAAAAAATGGTTTGGAGGGCAGGGGACATTGCTCAGTTGAAGGATAATTGTCTGGCATGCTCCATGTCCTGGATCCCATCCCCAGCACTGCAATAAAATTATTAAAAATTTTCTTTGAGAGATACTGGGCCAAAAGGCTGAAGGTAGATGCTCTAATGTTTTGTGAGAATTGGGGACTGTCCAGGCAGCCAGTTGTTGTCATTTCTTGGTTTTGGAAGCTGCTTGCTCTATACTTCCTGTTTATTCAGATCTATTTATCCTTCTCAAGTCTCTGATGTGGCTGAAGACTAGATAGAGTCTCACAGTTAACTTTTAAGTTGTTTAGGAATTAAAAGGATGTTCTAGGTCTAACAAGATGTTTTTAAGTTGGTAATGCAAGTTAGGATTGAAACTGAGTTAGGTATAGAACTTTAAATTCGAGATAGATAATAGAATATTAATATCAGTTGCCAAATACATATAGACTAGACACTGGGAATGTATATTATACTTATAATTTTCATAATTGTGGTCTAAATGTTATTGTTTGATATTGTATGAACTGTTGTAAGAAAAAGAGCCTTTTATTGGACTAAATAGGGGAGCTGTCAGGGGGAGAAGATACACCTTAAATAAAAAAAAAAAAAGCAGATAGGAGGGTGAGGGGGGAAAAGGGTAGTGGGAGTGGGACCAGGATGGGGAGGAGAGAGGGGATTATGATTGTGATATAACTTGAAGAAATAAATGTAAAAAAAAAAAGAAAAAAAGTTCATCAGCCTTCTGGAACATGACAGTTTTAGAAGAATCATGTGACAGAATATCTAGTAGCATAGAAAAAAATTTTTTTTTTCTTTGAGACATGGTTTCACTATGTAACCATGGCTGACATGAAACTCACTGTGTAGATCAGGCTGGCCTTGAACTCACAGAGATCTGCCTGCCTCTGCTTCCTGAGTGTTGATATTAACATGGTGTGGTAATGTATCTGTCCCCTGAATAATATTTAAAATATAAATGTAAGTAGGACTGTTAACCTCTTTTGTCATATGGGTTGGATGTATTTGCATTTATAATAATGCTGTTTCTGGGGTAGCACTAACAGTTTTCCTCTAACACAACAGAAAAAGAAGATGGAGGAAGTGCCCAGCCGAGTGGTCAGTGTGCCAAACCTTGCCTCCTATGCAAAGAACTTTCTGAGTGGAGACCTGAGCCCCAGGATCAATGCCCCTCCCATAACTAAGTCTCCCAACATGGACCCACGCCCCAGCTGTGGCCAGCCTTACAAACCCACCCAGTTACTAGATGGGAAAACTGACACAAGGTGTGTGGGGGAGGGGGAGGGCTTCTCAATTAGGAGCCTAGCCTTGGGAGCAATGAGAGTCTGGCCAAATGGGAACACCAATGACAGAAATTGTGTTGTTAGGAATTTTGGTGCCAGACTTTAGAAGAACTAATTTTTATGGAATCACTTAAAACCTGGATTAAAAATACACTTTTTCTTAGCTGTGTGGTCTTGGGCAGAAGACCTCTACAGTTCCCTGTATTCCTATCTTAAAAACTAACCCAATGACCACCTGATCAGATCGGAGTGACTAACCCATAAGATATTCCTACCCTCGGACCTGACACAGAAGTGTGGCTTTAGTGAAGGCTACTTTTCAGTGTGAATTTGGTATTACTGAGGCAGTTCAAGTGAGTCTGGCTGAGTGTGGGTGATGCTCTGATGCACCTTCTCATTTTCCTTTGTGATGTGCTTCCCTTCCAGAGGCGTGTGGGGGTTCACCTTGGTTTATTAATTTTCCTTATCAAGCCCTTCCTTCAAAGGGCATATGCTTCAAATTCTAAACTTGAGGTTCACATTTAGAAAAGGCCTCCTCCAAAATGCTCTGGTTCCAGCTCTCTGCATGCCAACTTGCCCATGGCTGTTTAGACTGGAGGGGAGGCACAGACCTCGACTGTTGAGTGAGGACTCACTTGACACCCCTCAATGAATGTAGCTCCTTTGGGTCCTGTCCACAGGCAGGACCCAAGGTCTAGAAAAGACTAGAGCAAAGCACACCAGTTTGCTGGCTCCTGATTCTTATTGACAGGTACCCCTGTTTCTAGCTATTGTTTTTTTTAATTACAGTATTTATAGGTCAGGAGCCGCGGTGCATGCCTTTAATCCCAGCATTTTGGAGGCAGAGGCAGGTGAATCCTCGTGAGTTCTAGGTCGGCAGTCCACAAAGAATATTCTAGAACGGCCAGAGCAACAAACTGAGACCTATCTAAAAAAAAAAAAAAATTAATTAGGGGCATGGCATGTGCCACAGCACACATGTTTAAAAAGTTGTTAGAGGATAACTTTTGGAAGTTTGTTCTCTCCTTTTACTATGGGAGTTCCAAGGATCAAACTCAGGTCCTCAAGTTTGGCAGGTTATTTGATATGAAGCTTTACAAATTCATACTTGACTAGGTGAGTTTCATTGCCTGCTCTTTCTTTTTTGATTGGACATAGTTCATAGCCTCATTAGAATGCTTACAAGTAATATTGTACAAAAGACTCACATCGGAACATTGTGTTAACTATTTTCTTTCAAGTTTTTAAAATTCAGCTAATTTGTGCCTAAGATGTATAACAAATGCTATAAAATACATCTCATTAGTATCATAATCACCAAATGAGTGTAAGAATGGAGAGTCAAGGCTGGATGCCTCAGTGGTTAAAAGCACTGGCTGTTCTTCCAAAGGACCCAGGTTCAAATCCCAGCACCCACATGGTAGTTCACAGATGTCTGTAACTTCCAGGCGTGGTTGCGCATGCCTTTAATCCCAGCACTAGGGAGGCAGAGGCAGGTGGATCTCTGTGAGTTCAAGGCCAGCCTGGTCTACAAAGTGAGTCCAGGACAGCCAGGGGTACACAGGAAAAACCCTGTCTTGAAGAAAAAAAAGGAATGGAGAGTCATTGGTGGTTAGAACAAGAACTAGACTCTCTTTCACTCACCCTACACAACTCATTTCCAGCTGCCAATGTAGCTGGTCATGGTCTAGTATCTTTTGAAGGGATAATAAGCACTTTGGCTTCTCCTGGAAAGACTGTTACTGAATAAATTTCAAAACCATGTACAATTTTCCTTTGATTTTAGGGCACAAGATGGAGAACCAGCCCAACCCAAAGAAGCCGCACAGAAGCAAGGCTCTCCACACCAAGAATGGTTTACCAAGTATTTTTCATTCTAAACTGATCTTTGAGATCTGTTCCAAACAGAACATTAGAAAATCATTTCAACCATCTGTAGGAATAAATTAAAATCGCCCAACCAAGTAACTAGCTGGTAATGACTTACACGTGATAGTTAAAACAAAGAGTGTCACTAACATTCCAGTTTCAATGTGACACTTGTTTATTTAATAATTCTTATAGTCAAAGCTGAAACAAGCCAGATATTAAAAAGCACCCCCAGGAAAATGGTATTACTCCCTGATGACTAAATTATCCTCCATTGTATTTCTCGTGCCTGTAATGTCACACTCCACTTAGTGGGATATCAGACTCGTGACTGCCATGGCCTGCTTTAAAAGTGTTTTCACTTTTTCTTGGTCATCCCCACTCAAGGAGTTATTAGGTAACCAAAATGCCCACCTGACCTCAATATGAAGAGGAATAAAGGTTCAATATAGAAGGAAAGCCAATGAAGACAAACAAAAAAACCACCAAACCTACCCGGAATGGACTGCAGCATGCTTGGATTGCACGTTTTAACTTCCAAGGTCTGGCACAGGCCACAGACTACAGAGGGACAACACCTACCTCAAAAGGGACTTCACAAGATTAAGCAGCATACTACAGTTACAGCCATCAAGCCTGAATTGGAATGTTCAGTGAACAACTGTTTCACCTGACACACGTCTCGGCTTCAAAGACCATTGTGCCAAGTCTTTTGAGAAGGTTTCTAGACTGTTCTCTGATGTCAAAGATTGCTGGAGCTGTTCTTGCATCTGGGACTACATCAGATGTATGGCTTCCCCACTGCATGGACTCGCAGGCGAGCAAGGAAGTGCCCATGGTGCTGAACTTGCACTCTGTCCATTGTGTCTGACCCTCTGGAGGGGCAGATCTGACACTTTTCATGGGTAGAACTTTTTTCTCTGGTGCTGGCCCAGCAAGTGGCTTAACAGATACCACTGCTATGCACTGTCACATACTTGATCTTTGAATAAAACTCTAAATAACTGGGCAATACAAATGGCTGTGGCTTCTAAAACTAGATGAACACAGAGCTCACAAACAAGTTTCATATTAAGCTCATTGTGTACAAATAAAGTTAGATAATTAGATCTTTTTAGGGAAATGTTAACTAAAACTAACAAGTTAAAAAGCAAAATAAGACTATTTTCCCCCCCAGGGTTAAAATTTGAGCCCGGGGTCTTGCCTCTGATAGGAAAATTTACGCCACTCACTAACATTTACAACCTTGTGATAGAGCTTTGTTTTTTACATTGACTCTGATTTTCTAAACATTTTTTTGTTTCCTTTTTGAGATAGGGTTCCTCTGTGTAGCCTATAGCCCAGGCTGACCTGGAACTCACTCTGTAGACCAGGGTGGTCTTGAACTCAGAGATCCATCTGCCTCAAGAGCTCTGAGATTAAAGGTATGCTCCACTACTGCATGGCTTATTAGTCATTTAAATTTTTTTTTTTTGTAGTACTAGATATAGAAGAACCCAGAACCTTGAGCATGCTAGGCCAGTGCTACCTTGCTTGCTCTAAGATTCACTTTTTTGTTGGTGTTTGTTTGGAGATAGGGTCACACTGTGTAGCCCAGAACTATATAGACCAAGCTGGCCTCAAACTCAGATCTTCCTGCCTCTGACCCCACCCCAGCACACCACGATACCCAGCTAGAACCCACAGACCTGAAATACTGGTGATTCACAGAAGGGATCTTTTTCCATTTTTGAATGTAAACATTTGTCACATTTAGAATGAATGGCACATTTTTCAGTGCCAACTTTTTGTCTTTCCTGCTCAGGATAATTGTCTACTATAACCTGAAGATATTGCAGTATTGGGGTGTTAACACTAAAATTTAAGATGGGGCTGATTTAGAGACAAACGAAATGCATTACTTGTGGGCTAAGAGACCAAGATGCAGGCACTAAGCAGATTGAGAAAGCATTCCTCATGAATCTCCAGTATGGGACCTCATACGCAATGGAGCTGGTTTAATCCTTTTATAAGGGTCCTAAACCCATTCATGACCATGCAGCTTTCATTGCTTTATCAACTCCTAATCCTCACCTCCTAACCCTTCAGGCTAAGTATTCCCTATCCCAACACTTGGACCAAAAATGCTTTAGAGTGTATAGCAGTGGTATGGCACATGCAAGGTTCCAAGTTCAGTCCCCAATAAAAAGAAATAAGTAAAATTGTGAGATTTTATATATTTTCAGATTCATGGATGTACATAAGTTATCTTAAGAATGGAACCCAAGTCTAAACATGATATTCCCTTATACTTCCATATCTTCCTTAAACACAGCCTAGTTGCATCTTAATACACCTGCATTTTTAGTACTTAATGCATCAAGTATGTAAGTTTCCACTTACAGTATCAGGTCAATATTGGAAATGTTTAGATTTGGAAGCATCTGGATTTTTGGATTAGAAAATGCCTAGTCTGTTTCCCATGAAGTATTAAGTTCCAATATTTGAAAATTAGCTCTGAGCTTAGGAAATTATGTGGTCCTGCTTTTTTGATCTGGTTATTTTCTCAGCACTGCAACTCTTGGTAAGGAGCAACACAGACTACTTCTCTACTGCCCTCGATTATCTTTCTTGCTGCTTGAGACCAAACCTTTCAAAAAGGGCTCAAAGACGTTTATTATGGTTCAGTCCACTGTGGCAGGAAAGGTGTGGGGACAGGGCTGAGGCAGTGTGTCACACTCTGTCCAGATAGGAAGCGGAGAGAAAAGAATACTGACGCCCAATTCACTTTTTATTCAGTATTGGAGAGCAACTCACAGAACGCTGCTGCCCACACAGTGGTAGGGCCATACCACCTCAACCAAAATAATCTAGAAGGAACTTCCTGGGAGACATGCTAAGAGGGCTGTCTCCTGGGAGAGTCTAGAGTCTCTTAAGTTGATAATACTAACCATCAAAGTGGGTAAAGGTTGCAGTCATGCACCTCATCTAGCAGGATGTTTGGTAGTTTGAATGAAATGGTGAATTTATTTTGGGGTGTACAATTGCGCCAATAAGATTATAAAGTGAAGCCGGGCGGTGGTGGCGCACGCCTTTAATCCCAGCACTTGGGAGGCAGAGGTAGGAGGATCTTTGCGAGTTCGAGGCCAGCCTGGTCTACAAAGCGAGTCCAGGACAGCCAGAGCTGTTAAACAGAGAAACCCTGTCTCGAAAAACCAAAAAAAAAAAAAAAAAAAAGATTATAAAGTGATTTGTCTCACCTTATCACCTCAGGGTGACTGAGGTTTGGTGTCCTAAGCCTGTTTTCAGCCAAGTAGCCAGGGAAAGGACTGCTGGGTTAGTGCTGTCTGTGCAAGGACACTTCGGGAGCCTCGACTAGGGTAGACACTGCCCCTGAGCAGGTAGACTGCCCACTGGAGGAATCCAGAAATGGGCCTGACTGTAGCACCCATGTTGGGCAGGCTACTACCCAGGACTGCCATAACCAATGTTAGTTTCTGTGACTGTATTTCATACAACAGCACTTTAGAAAGCAAAATTGACTCTTTAGCTAGAAACACAACACTCAGGAATGTCAATAGTTAGTGGTTGGATAAGCTAAAAAGATAGGGAAGTAAGTGTCCATCTGATTTGTGGCCAAAGATGATCACAAGCACAATTGTAGGATGGACAAATATACCCGGAGGAAGGAGCAGAGTGGAGGCTGAATAAGGAGCTGGGAAATCAAGAAATGTTTAAGACAGACTTTGGGTAGGCTGCAGGGAAGGAGCCAAGGACAGACAGTGGCAGAGATCACCACAGTGGGTAATCCTAAAAATAACTGGCCTGGGATCCATACAACATCTGGAAAAGCAGGTCTTACTCAGGTAGGGAAATAAAACAAGGTGGGAGGAGGGAGCTTCTTGTCTCTGTTGGGTTACATACGGTAGCAACAAGATAAGGGAAAACCCTGAAAGACATGCAGCTTGGAGTGTCTTTTCAATAAACAGCAAGCTGCCATTTTAGGAAGAAAAAGATGGAGCTGGGGAGATAGGTCGGTAAGTAAAGCACTTGCCTGCAATTGAAACCTGAGCTCATGTTGATTGTACCGAATAAAAAGCCCAGCAGAGTATCTTAATCCTAGGGCTGAGATGTAAGAGAGAAAGAGATACAGGAAGATCACTGAGGTTTGCCAACCACCTAGTATTGACCAGTAAGTGAGACCCATATTCAGTGAAAAACTGTCTCAAAAAGCAAGATGAAAAGAGGTAACACTTGACGAGGAACTCTGGGCTTCATAAAAATACATATGCACCCCTCCCCTGAACATGTTCACAGATATACTACACACATAAAAAAGATGCTTACCAACTGACAAAAATGGGAAAATTATTTTACCTAACTGTTGAATTCAATTTAAAAAAGACTAACTTATACATATAGTAACAAAATATTTAAGCACTAAGAACAGTCTCTGCTATTTTTACCATCCTCTTTAATATTTAAAAATTGACCAAAATGTAATCAGTTTATTTAGGTTTTAGCCAAGAAATCCAAAAAATGTAAATTTGCCAATCAGTGCCTCATAAAATGAGTGGGCTTTTTTTTTTTTTGTCAGAGGTTGGGCGGTTGGATCTCATGCAGCCTACGACAGCTTCTGCTATGTAGCTGAAAATGACATTAACTTCTGATCCTCCTTCCTCTACTTCCCAAATGCTGAGTTGCAAGTATGCCAACATGTCCAGCCTGAATTTTTCAACTGTTTACCTTATACATTCTAATGAAGGGGACTCGATGGTCTCCAGCTGGTTCTAATTGATCCAAGTGCTAAATATCATAATCAAGCACACACAAGGAAATAGTAAGGTCTTGTATAATCAAGGAAACGCCCAATTCTCACAGGCATACAACAGAGCAAGTAACACAATCACAATTCATAGCACACAGGGAGAACTTAAGAAAGCTGTGTCCTGGGATGCAATGAAGAGACCACACCCAGACTAGACAGGGTGTGGGTGTCAATGCTCCCGACTGGCCCTTCAAGGCTCTAGAAATCAAAATAGTCAAGACCGGAAACAAGCTGGAGATGCACTGACTATTCAAGAGGTACAGTTTTGTTTGTTTCAAGTAAAGAGAGGTACTCTGCTCTGAAAAAAATAAATAACAAGCCAACAAACTCAGGGGCAATCCAAGGCAGGCTTTGGCCCTCATAGGTCACCTATGCCTTCCTGGGACCCTATACCTTACACTGACCATCAGTGCCCAGCCTGAAAGCTTTGAGAATGCCACCCTCCAGTATGTGTCCCTTCAAGGGCAGAGTGAATACAGACCCAGAAAACGGAACTTAGCCCAGATAAAAATCAGTATTACGGTAAGCATCCTCCTGTGATTCTACTTCAGCAGCACATTTTAAACTTCGTCTGAGCCACAATGAAATATGCTCACCCCACGCCACCTCGGAAACATCGCACTGTTGTGCCAGATTACTCGTGAGGTAGTTCAAAGTTTTAAACAGCAAATTTACATATTTGTTTACACTACCACCAATAGTTATTAAGGTTGATAATGAAACTCTGTATCTCCTGGCTTCTCAAACCATTAAAAATTATTCCCTTCAGGTTTCACCAAATTCACAGCTAAACAGAGGTAAAGTCACAAAATGTCAAAACAGAGGCCAAGTAAAATGTGTATAATCATTCTCAGTCTGAACTTCACTAAAGATTAAAATAACAAACTTTACTTGGTTATTCAAAATTACAGACATTTTATAAAATAGTCAAGAATTTAGAGTACTAGAGAAGCTGAGGCAGGGGATCATAGGTTTAAAGCCAGCCCAGGCTTCATACGGAAATCCTACCTTATAAATAGTAAATTATAAAAATGGGTAGGGGCATAAACTGACATCAACTCATTATCCAACAGAGTTCTTCCAATATACCATGTCTGTAAGGAAAGATGTCTGGCAAGACTGCAAGGCTGCACCAAAGGCCAGAGCACTCAGGTCTGCTTCAGAGGAGCAGGAATGTTGGCAGAAGCCTGCTCGAGGTAGGCCAAGGAGCCCTGAGGGATATCAGCTGGCTTCCTGTGCTGCACATTGATATCCTCCAGCACCTGCTGCCAATGCTTCAGTTTTGTCAGGTGCTTCTGGACCAGCGCATCTTTCCGCTGCAATTCACTCCTTAGTTCTGAGACATCCTGCAGATGACAGTGGTAAGGGGGAAAAAGTGATGAGGTCAGTCACGGCAAACAAGAACAAGTGAATCAAGGTCCTTCTTAGCTACGAGCACTAAGAATGGTACAGACCTGTAATGCGAGCTACCTGGGAGGCTGGGGCAGGATCAGGGATGTTAAGCCCAGAGTGAGTTCAAGGTCAGCTTGGGTAGTAACTCAAGTGACGCCTTCTCAAAAACAAAAAGTAAAGGAGGGGTGGAGACAAAGCTCAATCGAAGACGGTTTGCCTAGTAATGCTGAAATGGTACCAACATAGAAACACTAAGAAGCAAATTCAAAACCAAGAGAATCCACCAAAGCTTTAAAATAACTCTATTGGGCTCTAGGGTTTCTCTTCCTGTAGTCCTGGCTGTCCTGAAAGTCACTCTGTAGACCAGGCTGGCCTCTAACTCACAGAGATCCACCTGCCTCTGCCTCGAATGCTGAGATTTAAGGTGTGTGCTGCTGCCACCTGGCAAAAGCAACTCTTCCAGTGAGAGATGTCTGCCTAGCAACAAGAATTTTAATATTTAATGGGTTTTCTTTTAATTAGTAAAAAAGCAAATCTAAGATTAAAAATTACCTCACAACATCTAAAATACCAAACACTGAAAATGTGAATCAGGTATTAACAGCAGTCTGTAAGAAGCCATATTACTGTTCTACAACTTCAGATTATACAGTGTTAAAAAAAAAGATCTTTTTCAGAAAACTTAATACGGACATTGGTGATAAATCTCTTACTAAAGTTTAGCTTTGGGTACAAAGAGATGGCTTAGTGGTTAAAGGAACTTTCTCTTTCCAAAGACCAGAAGACCCGACTTCAGTTCCCAGCCCCCACAAGGCAGCTAACCACCTATAATCCCTGTTCAAGAGGATCCAATGCACTTGGTGGGCACTGCATACATATGATGCACATACTAACATGAGGGCAAAACTCTCATACACATAAAATAAGAAAAATTTTTAAATGGTAGAGTTAGCCATTTATACATTTTATTCAAGTATTCATGTCAAGAAGTGACCTGTCACAACAGATTGTAAGAACGTAATCTTACTATTCCTGCTCTCAACAGCCAGTCCCCTGGCTGAAATTTCTGATTAACTGGTCGCGGTCAACTTGTTATTTAGAAAGCTGCCAAAATCCATTACTCTCAATTTTGCATTTTTCAGTGGAACTATCACTGGCCTTGGGTGTGGAAGGAATTCAGGATTTTTGTATTGGGGTAGCAGGAATTATCTCACTCGCTCAGTACCATTAAAGCTTTCTAGTTCTGGTGGCAACTCATTTCCAAATATCTCAGCTTAAAGTAAGTAAGACTAAACCACACCTTTTTCTGGATTTTTTTGTTCTTGGGTTTGAAAAACAGAATCTCACTATATAATCCTGGCTGGCCTGCAACTTGCTTTGTAGGCCAGACTAACTTTGAACTTACAGAAGTCTTCCTGCCTCTGCCTCATAAGAGCTGAGATTAAACAAATGCACCACCATGCCTGGCTACAGTATTTACTTTTTGATTATTTAAACAAAGTAAATAGACCATTTCCTATGTGCAAGGTATCAGGTAAGGCAATTTAGGGACATAGTTACAATTTCTGTTCAAATTAACTTATCTATACTGATGGTTTTCCAATTGTTCTCAGAAGGCAAAGCCTTCTCTCTAGGAAAACTTTTCCATGAAACCCAGTGTGTGAAGTGAGTAGGCAGAGCTGTCTGCAGCTCTGGTCCCTCCCCAATGACAGTCAGCCCTATGTGTCCACGCTGCCAGGAACACTGACATCCTCAGCAATTTGCTGACCCATTCAGACCTCCTACAACTCCAAGGAAAAGGATCCACCTTGTTAAAACACAGTGGAACCCTGATGACACTTGTTCTCCCTAAAAGTTGGGAGGAAAGCCAAATCCATACCTCTTTGATAACTTGATCTGGTTTCTGGACAGACAACTGCAACCTTTTTTGTAAGAAAAAACATTCTGTCTGTCTTGCAATGTCCAAAAACTTCTGGATACACTGATCAACACCTTAAAAAAAAGAGATCAAAAGTTTTAGGAAAACACAAGAATATATATATATATATATATATATATATATATATATATATATACATATAAAACACATATATATGTATAATCCACCTAAATGAATAGGTAAAATATTAAACAGCACCTTCTCATAGACAAAATTTGGGATTTTATTCTGGATGACAACAACATCATCAAGTGCCCACATATAACTAGCATGAAACAGCAGGAAACTCATGCTTCTATCAGGTCAGAGACAATTAGGACCATAATTTCCATTTAAAATGGAACATTCTAAATACAGCAGAAAGTCATGGGAGACTGGAGATCAGAACACACACAACAGACTTACTCTTCAGAGTAAGACAGACCACTCTGTCAGAGCTGGTCCAAAGACCAACACAATTTGTGAGTTTTTAAATAAACAGCTCTCACTAGCTTTCTTTATGCAGTGGTTCCCATGGCTCAGCTAACATGTCAGCCAGTGAACTGAACAAAGAGGCAGCAGTTTATTGGGACTATCTACATACATCTTACTCCCTGGAAAAGTTCTAAGATACATGCAGGGCTAAACACACAAACATAAATCAACAATAGGAATTTTGCTGAAGACAAAAATGTGGTGTACAAAGAGGGAAATCTTACCAGTTCGAATTTCTTCCTGATCAGTCCCATTGACATAATCCTGACTCACAAGGGAAGCAAAGCAAGCCTGTGTGAACAAAACATAACATGTTATATACACATCAAGCTATGACTTATGAACAACAAATAGCCTCTCCTGATACCATTCAGTGAGTGGACACTTTCTGAGTTTGCACCCGAGAAGCCATCTGGCCAGTGTAAACACCTGGTAAAATAAATCTCAGCTAGTTTGGCACCTGAGACACTGGTATTTTCTGTCACCATCACATAGGCTCATTCCTGCCATCTGCCTCTTCCTCGCTCTTATTCCACCCTGTGATACCTGTCAACCCCATCACAGCTGCTCTGGCCGACCCTCACATGAATTGTATACATCACTACCTCAGGATGTAATCTGTCTACTCTAAATGGTACCCCTCCTGCTCATGCTCTTCAGGGGAGCCTGGCATGATATTCGATTAAGTAGTGTTATTACCCATTCTTTCAGCCACTGTTACTTGTCTTCTACCAACACGTCTGCCTGTATGGTTCAGTACTAAGTACTTACCATTTAGTACACAACAGAGGTGTCTATGGAATAAATGGTTAGTGTCACATGGATAATCAAGTCCCAAAGAGGGAGTTCTGAAAGGGCACCAACTGAACTACACACGTGAGTGCACAACTACAGAGACACAAGCAGCCCTCAGAAAACACAAAACAGGTGACAGAGAGCATGGATGGCAGCTGAACACAGGCTACAAACCAAGAGCCCTGACAGCAGTGATCAAACATTTGTGTAAAATACAAAGACACAGAACAAAACACAGAAAAAAACTTAACTTCCAAATTTAAGTCATATTACATGTAAAGTTCCTTTTGGAATCAATAAATAAATCCTCCTACCCAGCTCCAGATCTGACGATTAGAAAGTCACAAGGGTTTATCACTCCTGCAACAGCTCAACAAATCAGACTACCTATTCTGTGTAATGGAAAAGTTAAGTCTTGTTGATTTGAGCATACTTCAGGAAACCTATGGCCCACAAAGTTGGGTGGCTTCACCAGAGGTGAAGGCAGATTTTAAAAAATGCAAAGGCCATGCAGACTTAAAAAAATTAACTTCAAGCCAGGTGGTGGTAGGACACTCTTTAATCCCAGCACTCCCAGGAGGTAGAGGAAAGGAGATCACTATGAATTCGAGATCAGCCTGGTCTACAGAGCTCCGTCCAGGACAGCCTGGGCTACACAAAGAAACCTTGTCTCGAGAAAACAACAACAACAAAACAAAACTAACTTCAGAAACTTTAGTTCCTGCCACCCTTCCCACTTTACTTATTCTTTGAAAAACATTTGAAGCATGAACCTTTATCAACAGTCAGTCCTGTTGGTAAAAAAAAAAAAAAAAAAAAAATGCATGCCAGTCTATAAAAAGACTGGTATCTTAGGGCTGGTGGGACAGCTAATAGGATATTTGCCACCACACCGGATTTCCATCCTATGCACTCACTTACATGGTGGATGTAGAGAACTGACTTCTGCAGATTGCCTCTTTGGCCTCCACAAGCCCCAAGAACATACATAAAATAATGATACGATTTAGTTTTAAGGTGTGCTTTTCAGCCGGGTGTGGTGGGGCACGCCTTTAATTCCAGCACTAGGCAGGCAGAGGTAGGCGGATCTCTGAGTTCAAGGCCAGCCTAATCTACAAAGGGAGTCCAGGACAGCCAGGGCTGTTACACAGAGAAACCTTGTCTCAGAAAAAAGAAAAAAAAAAACCAACAGCAAAAAAAAAAAAAAAAAAAGTGTTTTTCAGAAGTATAACTAGGCCAGTTTTTGCCTGGAAAGCCAGAAGGCAGAGTACTGGTGTTCACGTGCACAAACCCAAGGCCGACTTTGGGCAATTCTGAGTCTTAAGTTTCTGCATCCACGAAGAGAGGATGAACCCATATGTTCTACCAAAAGTTTGTTCCCATAGTAAGAGCTCATTTTGTCTTAACAAACAGCATTTACAAAGCGACTAGAAAGCGAAAGCCAGAGAAGTCAAGGGGTGCCTCCCAACCAGAAAAGCTAACAGGTAAGCAGGCGCCAGGGGCCACTGAAAGGTCTACACAGAACACGAAGAAAAACAGGAAAAGCGTACAACATGAGACTTGAAAACTCAGTGGAGCTCAGCCGAATGACTACACTCCAGGAAAGACCAGCTTCTATTAGAACCGCAGAGTAAAAAGCCGGCTGGGAATCGAAGAGCCCTGAGGTTGAAGGGAGTCGGGCAGACTTCAACTCCAGTCTCCAGAATTGTCGGGGTTTGGGGGGGGGGGGGCAGACCTGAGATCACCGGCCACGGGCGGTACTCAGCCTAAAGGAGGCGGCTTCCGTTCTCCAATTCCCCGCATCCACCCGGCGTGGGGACCAAGAAAAGAGTTAACCCGCGCGCCTTCAGCACACGAGTGAAGGCTGCAGAGACGCCCACGTCCTGGCTTACCTCGAACGACGACTCCAACTCGTCCACCAAAGTGCTGTTAGAAGGTCTCGGAGCCCCAGGGGCTGCCTGCAGAAGCGAGGCCTGGCCTGGTAGCCCGGGCGGGGGAGGCGGAGGACCTGGAGGCTGCCCGGAGAACATCCCACCCAGGGACGACGCCATATCTGCAATGGCGGGCGGAAACCCTACTGGGCTTGCGCGTGCGCAGGCAGCCGGATCACATGATAGGTATGGTCACATGACGGGTGGTTCCCAACCCCGCCTGGAGAAAGGAGACAACTGAATCCTTGTTTCTGTGCAATCTTTCCGGTTCATAGTCAGTCCGCTTGGGTTTACTCTTTATTGACTGAAGTATGCAAGGCTTGGAGGGGTTTAAACCAGTCACTTGCAGAGAGTGAACGTGGGCGCGGGCCTCCCTGCCACCAACCAAGCCCTGTGCCGTCCCTGAAGACTTTCAGGGAACTTATCCAAGTCTTTTCCTTGTCCCCTTAGTAAAATCAGTCATCAGTTCAATTCACAGTGATTGAGGGCTTGCTATGTACCACATGCCAATCCAGTCACTTGTTACAGCTGAAACACAACTTCCCGCTAAATTCATAAGTAAAATGGCTGGCATCCTGAAGACTCCATTTCCTTGGCCCTTTTCTTGGCACATATAGTAACAGAGGGAAAATCCCTGCTTATGTTTTAATATTTGCCTGTTCACTTACAAAAATAGCTATTTGGCTTCTAAATGTTTAATTTTACAACACTTAAGGGAAATCATTGGCTGAGGACCCCCAAGACCAAGTTCCTGGCACAAGGAAGATTTATTTGTCCCCGAGGGACAAAAGCAGATGGATCAAGAGTTCAAGGCTACTAGAAAAGCTCATCCTAAGTAAGCTGGCTCAATCCCAGAAAGATAAGCATGGTATACACTCTCTGGTAAGTGGATATTAACCATACATCACAGGATAACCATCCTACAACCCACAGACCCCAAAAGATAGGAACCTAGCATATCTATCCTAGGAAAAATTTCACCCAGCATTGAGTCATGGAATCTGCTACAGGTTAGTGGAACACTTTACCCTAAATGGTGTGCCATATCAAGCCCCAGTACAAGTGGAAGCTCTTGGCCCTCACATGACTGAAGAACTGAGGGAGTATGATATGTGAGGGCCCACCTCATCTGAGGAGAAGGAGACTACCAAGTAGAAGAATGATGAGGGAGGGAGGGAGGGAAGGAAGGAGGGTCAGGAGGGGAAGAGGGAGGAAACTATGTTCTAGAAGTAACTTGAGAAAACATAATACTTTTTAAAAAAAGGGTTAATAAGCTTAAAAATATAATAAAAATAAAATATAAAATTTTCAAATTATAATTTACCAAAGGTATACTTGCCTTACTGGCATGAAAGGAAAAATGGCTTAATTCCAGATTAGAATGTTAGACTGCAAGTTGCCACATAGCTCACCACACTTGCCATAAACTTAAAAGTTTTTTTGTAGATATAAAGTATATTTTCGTGGTTTGGCATTAAAAAGCGGGTAAGAAGTTTTAAATGGTGTAAATAAGTTAAAGGATACTACAGTTCAACCTGGTTTTCTAATCCTCCAAGAGCTGAAAAAGTTTGGAGCTAAGGTAAAATATATGAGAAGGGTGGTGTTAGCCAATGCCTTTAACTCCAGCACAGACAGGAGGATCACTATAGAGTTAGTTGTCTTGTAAATTCTAGAGTTACAATGAACAGGGTGGTGATGGTACACACCTTTAATCCCATCATTTGAGAAGGATACACCCTTAATCCCAACACACTAGAGACAGAAACCTGTAGATCTCAGAGTTCAAGATCAGCCTGACACAAGGCAAGCTCTAAATAGAGAAAAACTTCCATCCAGGGGTGGTGGTGCACATCTTTAATTCCATCAGTTGAGAAGCATAAGCCTTTGATCTTAATACTTAGAATGCAGAGACAAACACATAGCATTTGGAAGGATTTAAGTTTAAAAGCTACTCACAAAAGGCATGCTGAAATTCTAATCGAATTGTCCTTTGAGATCTCAAAATATATACACTTAAAGGTTTGTTTAGTTCCAAAATATCAAAATAATTTTTTAAAATCTTAATTGAAAGATAATACTTTTTATATTGTCAAAAAACCGAATTTGCTCCAGGAAAAATATTACCTGCCCTCCACCCAAAAAAAAAAGTAGTGACTTTTTCCTTTATAGAGTTAAGATTAGGGCAGGGCTCTGTTCTTATCTTTCCAGGAGATTTAAAGCATCCATCTAAGGAATCCAGGGGCAACTGGACAACTGAAACCTCAGAAGAAAACAGATCAGGCACCAAAGAAGACCAGGGACCCAGATGATCCAGTCCCACAGACTTTAATAGCTGTTTCCTCAAAAGTCTACAACCACAACAACTCAAAATCGCTAAGATTGTTCAGCCCCACAAACTAATAGTCATTTAGGCATGTCATTTTGTTAAGTACTAGGGCAGTCTATCACAGTTATTTTCTAAGCTAATCAGAAATCAAGTTGCTAAGAGACAAGCAACATTTGCTTATCCAAATATAAGGAGATAGATAGGTGGTCTTCAAAAACCTCAACATATCTTCAGAATATGGTATTCAAAGATGTTTTTTAAAGATTTTTTTGATATTGAGATATGTCAGCTCCTGACAGCACCCCCCTATTCTACTCCAAGTAGAAGATGAGCATCGAAGAATCTCCAGTGGGAGATGGTTGAATTAGAGACAAGCCTGTCACTTGGCAAGAAAAATCTCTTGCTTCAACTGTAGACAGAATGCTGTCCGAAAAGGACAAAATTTGGAAACAGGTAAGTCGGCAGCCTACCTCTGCCTAGACAGGGTAGGCAGGTCCTTCATAATTCCTGCTTTACAATCAATATCTGTCAGAAATGGGGCCAAATGGCTGAAGATTGATGCTGTAATGTATGGAGAGAAATTGGGAACTGTCCAGGCAGCCACTGGTATGTCATTTCTTAGTTTTGGAAGCTGCTGGCCCTGCACTTCCTGTATAATCAGATATATTTATCCCTCTTAGGTCTCTGATGTGGTTGAAGTCTAGATAGCTAGAGTCTCATAGTTAAATTTTGAGTTGTTTAGGAATTAAGAGGGTGTCCTGGATCTAAGAAGATGTTTTTAAAATTGTGATGCAAGTTAGGATAGAAGTTGAGTTGGATATAGAACTTTAAACTCATGGAGATGGTTGGATAGTAGAATGTTAAAGTCAGGTGCCAAATACGTATGGACTGGACATTAGGAATGTACGCTAAGCCTTATAATTCTCATAATTGTGGTCTAATTATTTCTGTTGTTTTGTGCTGTATTTGTTGTTATAAGAGAAAGAGCCATTTGTTGGACTGAAAGGGGGAGCTGTTGAAGAGAAAAAGATAACTTAAACTTAAAAAAGAAAAGGAAGTGGATGGGGGGGGTTGAGGGGGAAGAGGGTGGGAGGGTGGGACCAGAGAGGGGAGGAGGGAGGGGATTGTGATTGAGATGTAACTTGAAGAAAAAAAAAAAAGAGTTCAAGGCTCAGATACATTAGACTCTCTCCCCCACCCCCACCCTCAAAAATAACCAAACCCAGAAACAGTTACTTCTGGTAACTCCATAATATCTTTTAATTTTGTTTATGTTCTTTTTTAGCACAACAAACCTAAAGTTCTATTTTTTCTTCTCAAAAGCATATGCTCTAGTTGGGCATGGTTGCACACTCCTTTAATCCCAGCACTCAGGAAGGCAAAGACAGGTGAATCTCTTGTGAGTTCAAGGCCAACCTGGTCTACAAAATGAGTTCCAGGACATGGATAGTCACATACTCACTGGCAATACAGTTTGTGCCTTGATTCAAGACCTTCTCATATTTATGGCATATGCCATGGTTCTCCACAAGGAATAGATTGTTGTAATTCTCCAACATCACATCCAATGTACCGTGCCTTCACGTTTCTGTGTAACTTAGGTGTTACATACACACTAAACATGCAGTTCAGTTTGCCTCTCAGACAGCTGTAGGCCATACTATGCAGCGATCAGTTGCTCCTTTTCATACTCGGAGCTTGTTGTGAAGATCTGTGAGATCTGCCCCCATGTGACTATTAAAGTTTTAACCTGCTGATCACTTTTACTTTTTCATACTTTATATTTTCTTTCTTTCTTTCCTATGTGAATTCTTTGATTTCACCAAATGACAGAATACATATTCAAACAGTTTACAGAGTCTTTAAATTTGCAAGGTTCTTCTACAGCCAGACATATACACTAAACAGACATACATATTAAAAGTGATAAGGAGAGACACACTTTCCTGGCTGCCAACCTGGGAGTCACTAGTCAGCAGTGCAGAGGCAAGAACCGCAGCCCAGCAGCCCTGGAACCTCTCAGGTCTACCACTGCTCAGCCAGAGTGTTCACCTGTGAATCAGGACTAAGACCCCTGAATGGTGAAGAGAGAAGAGACTGTAGCAAAGGATCCAGAATTCCAGTCTTTGTTCCTGAGACAGAAAGTCTGAGAAGGTAACAAGAACAACAAATGCTTTTCTGGTAAATGCTCTCCAGGGTTTGTTACCATTCAAGGACGTGGCTGTGGACTTCTCACAGGAGGAACAGGAATGTCTCAACTCTACTCAGAGGGCATTGTACATGAGTGGGATGTTGGGAAGTCTATGCATGTATCATAAATATGATAAGGTCTTGAATCAAGGCAAAAAGCATATTGTCAATGAGCACATAAATATCCAAGAAAAGTCTTATAAATGTAATGATAACCACAGAGATGCCTCTGTTGAATCATTAAACCTAAACACATAAAATTGGGAAGACTGGAGAAGAAACTTACTTGCAAATTTAAAGACTGTAAAGTGTTTGAATATGTATTCTGTCATTTGTTGAAATCAAAGAATTCACATAGGAAAGGAAGAAAAAATATAAAGTATGAAAAAGTTTTTTTTTTAAAAAAGTGATCAGGTGGTTAAAAATTTAATAGTCACATGGAGGCAGATCTCACAGATCTTCACAACAAGCTCCGATTATGAAAAGGAGCAACTGAACGCTGCATAGTGTGGCCTACAGCTATGAAAGGCAAACTGAACTGCAGAATCAATTGGATAAATCTCATGAGGAATGATGACCATGACTGAGAATAGAAACAAGAGATTATGCCTCTCTGATGACTCTTAACTTGTATCAAATTAACACAAAAGCAGCCAGTACAACTGACCCCTTGTCAACTCGACACACAAATACATCACTATTAAGCCACAACCCTTCCTTTTGTATTCATCCACGATCTTACATTAAAAGTATTGATAACGTTAAAAGTCCCACAGTCTTTACAAATTAAAATACAAAAGTTCAGTCTCTTTAAAATATCTCTCTAAAAATCTAAAATCCCTCAACAGTTCAAGGTCTTTCAGCTGTGGACCCCTGTAAAAATCAAAATTAAATGCTTTCTTCAAGAGAGAAGAACCAGGCATAGTGGCACACACCTTTAATCCCAGCACTTGGGAGGCAGAGACAGGTGGATCTCTGCGAGTTCGAGGCCAGCCCGGTTTACTGAGCAAGTTCAGGACTGTCAGGGTTACACACACACACACACACACACACACACACACACACAAAGGCAGAACCAGGGCACAGTCATAATCTGAACCAAGCAAAACTAAACTCTAACACTATAGATAACTGAATGTCCGATGTGTGAGATCCACACATGATTTTCTGGGCTCCTCTAAAGGTCTTGGGTCACTTCTCTGGCTCCGCCTTCTGCAGCACACACAGCTTACCTCCTAGGCTCTGGCTGGCCTCACTCCAGTGCTGCTGCTGTTCTTGGTGGTCATCCCATGGTGCTGGCAACTCCAAAATGCTGGGGTCTTCTGCTGCAACCGGGCTGCACTTTCACCAATAGCCTTTCATAGGCTCTCTTCATGGTGCCAAGCCTCAGCTTCTCTGAATGATGCCTTTAGCCCTGGGTCTTCAACTGCCACTGAGGCTGCACCTTCACCACGGCCTTTCCTGGCCTCTCGCAGTGCCAAGCCTCAGCTGCTCTCCATGACCCCTTCATGCTTTCAAAATCAGTACCTCCTGGGTGACTCTTCCACAGTACCAAGTCCGGCTGCCAATACAGGGTACAACCTCAGCTGTCTCTGGAACATAGCTTCTCTGTGTTCTCGTAAAACACTCCCAGAAGATTTCACCTCAGTGATGCTGATCTCTTGTAATTACCACTAATTTCTTAGGTCCAGCTTAACCAGCATTAACCATCATACTAACACAAAGGTTTGACTTTAGTAGTTCTGGTATCTTGTTAATCACAGCTGATTCTTCAGCCCCAGCTAACCAGAACCACAGAATCTTAAATCAAAACAGCAGCAACCCTCATAGTCTTTAATCTTCCCTTTGAATTTCACAAGCCAGGCCTCCATTGTCTGCTCTGCTCTCATCATTCTTATCTTCCAAGTTCCTATGGAACACACCACCAAGGTCTCAACACTCTATGGGTCGTCTAATCCAAAGTTCAAAAGTCCTTCCACAATCCTTCCCAAAACATAGTCAGGTCTATCACAGCAATACCCTACTATGCTAATACCAATTTGTCTTAGGGTTTCTGTTGTGATGAAACACCTTGACCAAAAAGCAAGCTGGAAAGGAAAGGGTTTATCTGGCTTTCACTTCCCCATTGCTGTTCATCACCAAAAGAAGTCAGGAAAGGAACTCAAGCAGGGTTGAAAACAAGGTGGGAGCTGGCTTGCTTCACCTGGCTTGCTCAGCCTGCCTTCTTATAGAACCCAGGACCACCAGCCCAGGGATGGCACCACCCACAATAGGTTGGGTCCCCCACATTGATCATTAATTGAGAAAATGCCTTACAGCTGGAGCTCATGGAGGTATTTTCTCAACTGAGGCTCCTTCCTCTCTGATGACTCTAACTTGTATCAAGTTGACATACAAAACTAGCCAGTACAATGTCTTCCAAAAAGAAGCTGAGTTCAAAAGCCAGATACAGAGTTTGAGCTGTGAATATGAAGCTATTAAACAATAGGAAATGTAGCTGAAGCAGTGACAAATGCAACTAACAGAAACTATGGGCAGGAAGGGAATGACTTGAAAAGTAAGTTAGAAAAACCATGTAAGCAGAATTTGCTGACGTGAGGCTCATGAACATCAGCTGAAGCAGACGCAAGATGACCAGGAGGAACTTCTCTCCCACCGATCAGAACTGGGGATAGTGTCTGAGCAGCATGTGCTCCATGGCGTGTCTTTGGAGGTGCTGGCTCTGCAGACTGAGCTAACTGAAGTGGAAGATGTGAAAGATGCCTTCAGAGAAGAGATGAAGGAACTGCAGTACAAACGAGCAACTTCTTTATTGCACCGGCACACCCGCTTGAAGAATGGCAGAAGGAAGCAGTGTCTTACTGTAATGCCTTAGAGGAAACTTGCATAGAAATCAAGATCTTCAGGTGCAGCTGGGCCAGGCACTTCAGCAAGCCTTGGATCCCCATAGTAAATAAAACTCTGTTTGCAGAGGTGGGCCGAACGGTGGCAGTGGAACGTCAGCCCAACCTCATGAAAGTCAAGTATCAGTTACTGAAGAAGTAAAATGCATTCACCAGAGAGGATATGAACAGAATGAAGTTATAAATCTGAGTTACAAACGAAGTTACTTCTGAGGCTGAGATGATCTGAAACTGAATTTGAACAGCAGGAGCGGTTGTCTGCCATGTTGGAACAGAAGAATGGTGAAATAAAATACCTTTTAGGTGAAATCAATAATCTGTAGAAATTTAAGAACTTACATGAAAGTACAGAATGCATGGTGTGGAAAGCCTTCCCCATCAGTCAACCCTTGTGGCCTAGAAGACAGCACCCATTACAGGAATTTACTTCACCTAAAGCTTGATAAATTAAAGAAAATGAAAGCACAAAAGGGAAGCCATACATACAGAGAATGAAAGCATATTTGAGAGCCAGCTGACCCTGTATATTAAGTGGAAACTGTTTGCAAATGAAAGAAACCTGCAGCTTTCACAGAGCAAGAATGTGAGACTGGGAGCTAAGCTAGATAAATGAAAGCTGAAGTACAAACCTAAAGAGAAAATAAGAAGAACCTGTACTCAAAGAGAAGCATTCGGTGCTGCCATTGGCTATAACCACACCTGCTGTCCACTAGGAACAAAGCTTCTAGACTCCCACTTCAGAGAGAGGAGAAAGAGTCCTGTCTTAATAACTTAAAGGATAACAGTGGGAACTGTCAGCCTCTTCAGGCATTCACCTAGCCAGTGTCTCTTCACAAGAGTTCAACTCTGGATATACTGCTAAAGAAGTTGTGTGAAGCTCGTAAATAATCAAGGCAACATTGAGGCCTTATGTGAACAAACTGGGAACACACCCAGCTTTCCCAGGCTAACTGCTGAATCAAGGCTTCTAACAAGTAAAGGAAAGGAAAAAAGTACAAGTTGGAAAAAGGAGCTTGTAAGAAATCATACACCATCATGTATGTGTCCTCAAAGACAACCCCAGACGCAGAGCCGGAGCAACAGGCAGCAGTAATGTGGTGCTGCACTGTGAGGCTTGCTGACAGTCAGCTTTATGCATATATGGGACACCCCTGTGGAGCACTTGCATATATGGGACACC